>OX463780.1:46955279-47555279 GCA_949825025.1 Siphlonurus alternatus | reverse complement strand
TTCACCCTCAACTCCATAGGTAAGTGTGACATTGAACCAAGAACCAATAGACCCCCCATGTTAACCCCCCTGTCTGAACCAAGAACCAACAGACCCCGATGTTAACCCCCCTGTGTGCAGACCCGTGCCTCTACATCATGAGGTTCGCCACTCGGCTCGAGTTCGGCAAGCAGACGGTGGAAGTGAGCAACACGGCCATGCGGCTGGTGCAGCGAATGAAGAAGGATCACCTGCACGTGGGACGACGACCCTCGGGACTTTGCGGAGCCGGTGTGTAGTCGCGCGTGACCTTGCTGTGACCGGTTCCCTTAGATCACCGAAGTCAAGCAAAGGGGCAACGCGGTTAGTAGTTAAAAAATAAAATTGCAGACCTCTAAAAGGTAACAAATAATTTCTCTTTTCAATGTAAAATTTAAAAGAAAAAAAAAAAATGTACAAATTTCTTTAGCATCAACTCAATAATAATGTAAAGAGTGGCTTTATTGCTCTGGTTCTTAATAGAGGCTTCAAGTGTTCCCCGGCAAGAAAATTTTCTCCATAAGCCACCACGTTAGAAAATTTGAATTTTTTTCTCAGTAACTATTAAAGCTATTAATTTGAAAACCCTCCATTTAGGATTCTTCTGATAATAAATCAAGAGCTTAATTTTGTTTAAAAAATTCTTTAATTCCAAAAAAGCAGTTTTGAGTTTTTTTTTTTTTTTTTACATAGGTTTAGATAGGATGGTGGGAACACTGCAAAATCAGCTGATTAAAGCCTCCATTATTAGCTCACAGGGTTTCCTGGAGCTGAAAGCATGTCAAGTGTGATGATGTTTCAGCACTGCTGTTTGCTGCCAGACACCACGGCTTCAACCGCAAACCGTGCGACATAGTGAGGGTTGTCAAGGTTCACGAATCTACCTTACGGAAACGGTACGAGCTTCAACTAAGCATGACGGGTTGAAACTTTCATTCTGGATTTAATTTAAATCATCATAAAGAAATTAAGTTTGATTTTCTCTAATAAAGTTGATTAACATGTAAACTTTAGCAGACATACACAAATTCTGAAATTTTTTTGAAGGATAGATTTTAGTACCTAAAAGCCACAAATAAAATTTCAAAACAATTATTCGAGACACATTTTTTTTTTTTTTTTTATTTTATTTTTTTTTTTTTTAATTTTCAGCATAGGACTTTCCCATAGAGAGCCAAACTAAAAACTTAATTAAAAAAAAAAATTGTCTCGAATAATTATTGTTTTGAAATTTTTTCTGTGGCTTTTAGCCCTTTTAGGTAATAAAATCTAGCTCTCAAAAAAATTTCAGAACTTTTGTGTGTCTGGGTATCTCCTAAGTTTTACATGTTAATCAAATGGAACTAAAAAAAAACAGCTGATCGGTGTTCTCTTTCCCTTGACAATAAACTGCCTGGCCTTAACCAAACGTTATTTATTTGTCCAGGATGATAGAGTTTGGTGAAACTCCGTCGTCGTTGCTGTCCTTTGAGGACTTCATGGCCGTTGACCTGGAGGAGGAGCAGGACCCTCCGTCCTACAAGGAGGCAAGACGGAGAGACAGAGAGCGCAGGGAGCTTGCCAAGCGTGCCACGGCGGTGAGTCTCCTGTCCTAGATACGTGTATCCAAAACGACAATCCTTGTCCTAACAACAATGGGTCAAGCTGGTACACAGCTGTTCACAGTTTTTTAAATTTTTTTACTAATAATCTGCATGGCACTTTTTTATTGTATATTTTGATACAAAACCTCAAGTTATGTACAGAATTATCAATTTTTTCAGATTTTTGTTAACCTTCTAAAAGTGTTTAAAATTAAGGGGCATTTCCATGGAGCGATGTTGAGCGGGGCTTGGCGGCGCGAGAAAAGCGCACTTGCTTCAATCTCGTATGGTAGCCATGTTGGCAAAAAAAACGCTCCCCGCAAGGCGAGGAAATTCCGAGCCTCTGATTGGCTATGGCACGCGATTTTCTCGCTTTCCACGCTCCATGGAAATGCCCCTTTAAGCTGAACAGCTTTGTGATGTTATGCAAATATTAACATACTAGCATAGAGGATGATATTACAATACATGACTATTACCTCACAGTGTGTAAATCTGAAAATATAATTCTAAATTCTCCATCCAAATGTGCAATAAAATAATACATGCAGGTTGTCCATTGCTTCCATTAATTTCAATAATTATTGTTGAAACAAAGTGACAAGCTAACTCAGTACTGTGACAACTATGCTAAGTCTCGTCAGCTGATCTCGAATGTGTCCTTACGTGATGTGTGTCCAGCCGGAGGACGAGGATGACGATGAGGCGGTGGCGAAGGTCTCGGAGCTTCAGCGGCAGATAGAGGAGCTGCTCGAGTCGAAAAAGAGAAAGGGGGCCGCGGAGCGCAGCAAGCGGAGGCGGCAGGTCGACTCTGAGGGGGAGGAGACGGATGAGAGCAGCCAAGGTGGGTCACCAGGCAGAGAGAAACTGATGGAGTAACTTAACTTTACTACTGTATCATAAGTTAATATTAGTCACAGAAAGTGATGTAAAATCTACCCGTTTCAATTCAAAAATATCCCTGAAAAATAATAATATTAATATTTTGACGACAAAACAAGACTTTTTTATGAGTTGTACTTTCATGTAAAGATTCAGTGGATTTGTAGTATTTCTTACTGTTAATGTGCAAATGTGTTGACTGATATAAATGGTGTGCAGGGCTTCCCGGTGGTGGGCTACAACTGGATACAGAAGGAGAGGCAAGTGACCTGCAGCGCGCCATTGAGCACTCCACCATGAGCAGTGTCGTGGCGTGCCTCACATCGGGTGTGGAGCAGACGGAAATCAGATCAGAAGGAGAGTGCTCCGATATTGGTGAGAGTTACCTCCCATAAAGTAATAGACTAATTAACATAATTGAAAGTAATCCTACGAGATCTAAAATGTCTAAACTATGCAGCCATTTTTTTTATCTTCATATTTTTCATACTGATACCATACTGCCTGTTACCATTTCTTTTACTTTCTTGTTTATATCCCTCTTGAAGTTGAAATAGTTATGATGTAATATCATTTCCTGTAGTTTTAACATTTGAAGTTTCTGTTGCATAAATTTTCCTATTTAGAAAAGTACAGTAGTAGTAACCTTGCAACAATTATTACAGTACACACTTGTTTCTGAAGGTGTTTTGCCTTGTATTAAACGTATTAACGACCTGTCTTGCAGACCTGAGTGGTCCCACACTGCGGATGATGGGCATTGGTCCTCACACCCCCACCCCAGAGGTCCCGCCACCCCAGCAGGAGGGGGAGGGGGACCTGGATCTGGAGGGCCTCAACGACGCAGAGCTGGACTACTACATTTTGAGTGACAAGGAGATGAGGACCAAGCAGGCGCAGTGGATGGCAGAGAATGCCGACTACATCAAGGCACAAGAAGGTATTGTTGCCAGCTGTGATATTAGGAAGAAAATAAAGTGTTTTTTTGGTATTTAAAGTTTTGTCATCAGATGATTAAGAAACATACACAGGGGCATTCACAAAGTCTTAAGGCCACATTTAAGGCTCGATAATTTAAAGCTCGATTTTAGACTTGTTTTTTAGACCCAAAATTTCTGGTCTTAAATTATTGAGCCTTAATTGTGGCCTTAAGGCTTTGTGAATGCCCCTTACAAGCTTTATTATTTAACTGCTAGCAATGTTGTTGATACTGAGGACTGCTTGCAGAGAAAGAGGCTCAGGAGGAGAGAGACCGGTTAGAGGGCAAGCCAGAGAAAAAGAAACGGAAGGTACAACGGAAGAAGACCACCACCCCAGCCAGCTCTGCAGGTGCGGACTTGTTCTACTTGGTTAATTCATTAGCAACAACAGTTCTGTCACCTTGTCAATGGAGTATTGACCTCAATTTTTTTTTATTGCAGAAATGGATAGAGGGTGCAAAGTTATGCTACCCTGATTTTTTTCAGATTTTTTAGAGCCCAGGAAGTATTTTTAAAAAATTATTGAAAGTCCTTTTTGTGACGTCACGTGGCGTTAAGTCCTATCTTTTTCTTAAGGAGCGGCGTCTCGTGACGTCACAAAAAGAACTTTAAATAATTTTTTAAAAATACTTCCCGAGCTCTAAAAAATCTGAAAAAAATCAGGGTAGCATAACTTTGCACCCTCTATCCAGTTCTGCAATAAAAAAAAATTGAGGACAATACTCTATTGATGCTTTAATATTCCTGCTAAAAACTTTTGCGACACACAGTTTGTCAATTAGTCAATAGCAGAAGGAATAAGCCAACAATGGTCCTTTGTTGTCACGGTACAAAGTTTGAATTCTCTCCTTCTAGCTTTTATTCACAGTGCTCTTAGAATTTTTGCATTCTCACCGATGCCCTCCCACTCATCGTTGATAGAACGATAATGCATAGAGAGCTGTGATAAGCTAGGAGGGAATTTAAACTCCGTACTGTAACAACAGTACAGTTGGTTTATTCCTTTTGCTATTTAATTGTGTTTTCCAGACTGATTTTAAAATGAATTATTTTAAAGTATTATATTATATTACCTTACCTTACCTTACCTTACCTTACCTTACCTTACCTTACCTTACCTTACCTTACCTTACCTTACCTTACCTTACCTTACCTTACCTTACCTTACCTTACCTTACCTTACCTTACCTTACCTTACCTTACCTTACCTTACCTTACCTCGCCTTACCTCGCCTTACCTCGCCTTACCTCGCCTTACCTCGCCTTACCTCGCCTTACCTCGCCTTACCTCGCCTTACCTCGCCTTACCTCGCCTTACCTCGCCTTACCTCGCCTTACCTCGCCTTACCTTATATTATATTATTAATATTCAACAGCAATTGATCATATTTAATTATTGATGCACATCGGCAAACGTGAAAAGGAAACAAGTCTCTGTATTGCCGTCTTTTATTATCGGAAGAAAAACATACTTCGTATCAGCTTTTATTTGAAATGTTAATAGCTTCATATTGCTATGATATATACATTATTGTTTTCTGTATCATAGTATTTCTCTTAAAAGAAAAAAAAAATAAAATATTATATTAAATATACATAAAAAAAAGTCAATCGCAAAACTAATTTTTTATAATCTCTTGAAGCTCATACATAGAACTTGGCGCCTCTCCCCTCTTTCTAGAGTTACAGAACAGTGGGAAGAATATCCGGTGTTAGTGCGGCGTTGCCAGTTCTAGCACCCGCTCTGCTGCTAGGTCCTTCATGACGTCATGGAGGACCTGCTTTCTGACATTCCAGCCGCAACTTCGCTATGCTGCTCCGCGCGGCACTAAATTTCATGTGCATATTGTTTCTAAACTACAAAGAGTCTTGGTGACTAGCTGATTTAATTTTTGAGGCCAGTATACTTTTAAATAAAAAAATACTTATTTTTATGGTCCCCTGTCCCTTTAAAGTTTTCTTACATAGTAGAGAATTGCATATATATTGTTCCTACTCTGGAATGATGAAGTGTTTGCTTCTGTGATCATGTTCTCTCATTCTTTAAGTTTTTTTTTTTTTTTTTTTTTTTTTTATATCTTGAAGAACCACACGTCTGACTAACTCTGATGGTTTCAGGCGAGGCTATCGAGAAGATGCTCAAGGAAAAGAAGTTGTCTCAGAAGATAAACTACGACGTGCTGAAGATGCTGCGAGAGGGGGAGGAGATGGCCACCTCTCAGCCTCCCCGGTCGGCCGGCACAACTCCGGCACCGGTGCACACCTCCATGCCGCCTCCGTCTGCCAGGCCGTGAGTGAACCGTAGTGGCTTATAAAACCTAAATATTTACCAAGATTTTTGCATAGGTTTCAGACTAGAAATTTTTAGCAGTATTACATTGATATTCCAATGCTAAATTATAAAGATTATAAAGATGTAGGTTAAAATTTATGATGAGTTCTTTGTAACTAGCCTCTTGAATGTCCATTGTCGTAACAAACAATTAAAATGTTTGCTAGAGGTACTGCATTATACAATATTAGCAATATTGTATTTCTTGAACTAAAACTGGTATCACATTGTACTGTTTTAGTTTTGTTTATTTATTATTTTAGTATGAAATGCTTAAAAATACTATGATATTGATTTAATTGGATTAATAGTAATTAGAATGAATAACGATCAAAGATAAATTGCACAATTCAGTAGTAATAAATGACAAAAGTGTTGAGGCAGTCAATGTGTAACATGTCAACGTTGCAGGCTGGCCGGACGTCGTGTGCAGCCCAAAGTGGAGCCTCGGTTGCCCGCCATCAAGGCGGAGGTGGACCGCAAGCCGGTGCTCGCCAAGGTGGAACCTCCCCCACCCACACCAGAGCACTGTGAGTACCCCCCTCTCAATCCATGTCACCTGCAGCGTCGTGGAAACTTACCAAATTGTGGATGTCTTTAAAGAACTATGTAGCTTTCAGGGTAAGGTTATGTTAAAAGATATTTCCACACATGAAAATTTATGAAAGATATCTGAAAATTTTCTCTCTACATTCCCTATTAGTAACTAAAATATCAATTACACAAATTCAATCTAGTTTTCGAGTTATGAATTTTTAACATGTTAACATGGAGAAATGAAACTTCCATGTTAAATTAGTCTACTTTAAGGGTAAGGTAACGCCACCAATGTTAAAAAAAATCCCTGTCACAAAAATTCTGAAAAAAATTTAAAATGTTCTCCTCTATACCCCCTATCAGTACCTAAAATATCAGGTATACAAATACGATCTAGTTTTTGAGTTATAAATTTTTAAAGTTGACTACTTTAACATGGAAAAATGAAACTCCCATGTTAAATTGGTCAACTTTAAAAATTCATAACTCAAAAACTAGATCGTATTTGTATACCTGATATTTTAGCTACTGATAGGGGGTGTAGAGGAGAACATTTTAATTTTTTTTCAGAATTTTTGTGAGAGGGATTTTTTTTAACATTGGTGGCGTTACCTTACCCTTAAAATTAAAAGTAAATAAATAAAAATATAAAAATTAATACTGTAACTCAAAAACTTGATTGAATTTGTATACAGTACCTGGTCTGATGTTATAGATACTGATAGGGGATGTAGAGGAGAACATTTTAAGATATGTTTCTTAATTTTAATGTATGGGAATTTGTTTAACATTGGGCATGTTACCTTCTCCTTAATCTAGTGATTTTCTATCAAGTTGACTTAGGCAAAGTGGACGCTACATAGCAATATGTATTTTCTGATAGCAATCACAGTCTATCCTTTTCTTTACAAGTTGCTGACATTAGTCATTTTCCAATTGAGGGAAATTTTCTGAGACAAAGAATGTTCTAAGTTAAAATCCCTGCTTACAATGAAAATTGTCTTCATTAAAAATGAAAATTATGTTATCATTTTAATGCATTGGTAATCACGTTTCTATTTTATTTATTTAAAAAAAAAAAAGATTGGAATAAAACAAAAAAAAAATGTAGAAAATGGAAACGAGGAAATATTTTGAGTTTTTACTCAGTAAAAAAAAAAAACTTAAGAAACAACGCAATTTATTTAGAAAAGATCAAGCGTAGCTTGTCTGTCACTGACTTTTGTCGCTGACTGTCGTCGTGTCGTTGCAGACTCTGAGGAAGAGGACGACGACTATGATGAAGAAGAAGAGGAGGAGCAGCCGCTGAGTATTCAGCAAATGTTGGGCCAGCAGCAAAGCATGTACGACCGAGACCACGACTTCTAACAGGTATCACTTCTCAACGACTTGTATTTATGTGAAGGGGCATAAAAGTTTCAAAAATATGTAGTTATGATATATCGTCGTTGTAGCGCTCTTTTGACCAATCTAGCTTTATAAGTTATGACTTTTTGACCAATCTAAAATTATAAGTTTTGACCTTTTGACCAATCTTTAAAAATTTTGGCAGGGACAAATGTCCAAAATCTCAAAAGTTACAACTTTTTTTTTTATTGCGCCATTCGAAAGAGCGTAAAATTTGCCACAAGATGGCACCACTCGTACAAGAAATTAAGAAAATAATTGATTGGACAAAAGGTCATAACTTATAAAAAGAGATTGGTCAGAAGGTCAAAACTTATAATTTTAGATTGGTCAAAAAGTCAAAACTTATAAAGCTAGATTGGTCAAAAGAGCGCTACAACGACGATATATTTTTTCATACTATTAATATTGTTAGTGTGTTAACTACTGGTTCTTCTACTTTTATCAATGTAGATATTGGAATTTGACTGTTTTGACATCGTTGTGACGTTACCAGCTAATGCAAAATATTGACTTGTTGTTAGTGTTGTGATGTCAAGTCAAATTCTAACCTTTATAAAAATAATGAAAAATAGTACAGGTGAACATTTATTAGTATCAGATGAAATATTCAATTTTTAAGGAAAAGGACGATTCCTCAAGGCGTGTTGGAACCTGTTACATCTTTTTTTTCTGTGCCGCTCCTGAAATCTTTCCTGTCTTCCTTTAATCCTTACATTTCATTCTTCAAATTAATACCTACCTTTTAAATCTATCATTTCCTTTATTTCCATCTAAAAATCATCTCTCCAGGCTGTGGTACAATCCCATAATCCTCTTATTTTCACTCGACCTCTCGGTGACGGACTGGAGAGTAGCCATTACGGCGAAAGCCGTTTGTCACCTTCACCATCGTCCTTCCGCAAGGAAGACTTTATCCCATTACCTTCACCTTACATCCCGAGAAGGCGTCTCGGCAGGCCCAGGATAGTTTTATTGTTAACTTGTGTCCAAGACACACATTACATCGGGACCTGTAACTAACTCAACATGAATCAATAGGGAAATGGACAGAAAATATCAGCAAAGCCTTACCAATTGAAAAAAGCACAGCAGGTGCAAATTTTGTGGTCACAGGTTCACTACGAAAAAATTAATTTACAGTCTGTATGATTTTCACCTGCTATGACTTTTTCGATCCTTAAGGCCTTGCTGGTATTTTCTTTTCTTTGAATAATGAAGTATCAGACAAAAGAGAAAAATTAGGTCTACATTTTTTACTATTACGTTGAAAAGGGTCTTCTATTTAGATTTAGCATAATAAAAATTGATGTTGATTGACACTTTCCTCCGTGTTGTTCGCAGCATGGAAATCTCACCAACGTAGATCTTGAAAATGTCATACTGCAAAAGTTCCTCAAAAAGTTTTGTCATTCAAAACTCATCTGTGATACTCTTATAGTTTATAATTGTTAGTTTGTATTGGTTAATGTTGTTGCTTGTGCCAGCCTGGGATCTGATCTGCTTGAAATTTCATTCCTTTTATTTGTTGACTAAATAATGTAAAAACAAACAAATTGTTATTGTAGGGGTTGTTGTTGATTTCTACAGAATTAAAGAATGAATGAGAAAAAACTCTGGAGAAAAAAATAAACAAACATTTAAGATTTTTTCTAGGTTTTGTATACATTATTTTTATGAACTTTTAGTATTTTATCATTAAATCTGCTATGTCAAAAGATTAAATTTAAAAAAATGCATGCATCAGGCAGCGTATTTTGCTGTCTCTTTAAATACTTAATTGTCGCTATATTTATTAAAAAAAAAAAACATGTTGTGTATCTTGTTTGCATAATTAATGCTGTATTTATGTGATTATTAGCTTGTATTTTAAGTATGTTTTGAGGTCAATCAATGTTTATAAAAAAATTTAACATTTTTGACGAATATGTTCTGTGCCCCACCGTTGTAACTAAAATTAAACTCAAAAGTATGACGAAAGAAGAAATATTAAGCTCAACTTAACTTGTTCAACTTGGTTACAAAATAAGCACAACTTCAACAGTAATTTTTTATTGCATAAATAAATAGTAGGATGTCTGCAGGGAACGAGGTGAACATTTAGTAAAAATTTAGTCTTCAAGTCACTGAGCTTGTTCTCAATTGTTGGTTGGTTGGTTAACTTGTTTTACAACATTGTTCACAGTGCTCTCTGGGGCTCCTAATACCCAGTCTGCACGCCAGACAATTAAGTACCGTTTCTAAGTGGGGCACGTATGTTGTTTGCACAACATTCCGTGGTCTTAATCACCCCAGCGGAGTATAGCTGCCTTCCTCCTACTAACTCCTTCATCTAGTAGCCAGTCACATCCATCCCAAGTCGCGAAAAGTATGCCGTGTTCGGGATTTGAACCGGGGACCTCTCGGACGAGAGCCAAGTGTACTAACCACTACACCAAAGAGCTTGTGAATAATCTAATTGAAAAGTAGGGAACTTTGCATTTCATTTATGCAATAGCAAAATTTGATGTAGAAATTAGCAAGTCATGTTATTTTATGTGTAAATACAGTAACTAACTGATGAAATTAACTTTCCATATTATTTATTCCAACTTGCTGTTATGAAAAAGGGCTAGGAATATAATTATAACAAATATGAAAGGTGTAACAATCTTATTAAAAATAAAGTACTTCTATAAATGTAACTTCTAATGTTCTATTTTTATTTCTTTATTTCATATAATTTTATTGATTACTATTTTACTCTCAGAGCAAAATAATATTTATAATTATATAATCTCCCCTACAAACTTTCAAGCCTTGGTTTACATCTGGAAATAGTTTGTTTCCAAAATAAAAGTGATGTGGATTTAGCGTTTAAGCAATATCTGAAAATTACCAATTTCTGGTTGTGATTTGATTCACATTGAAAGCATATAATATATATGAATTGCTCCACGTGATGAGACGTAAACCAAGACAATACTCTAAATAAAGTGGTGTAAACAGTAAAAACTTATTTTTAAGTAATGTGAAGAGGCCCAGGAAATTAGATTTACCTTATATTGAGTTTTTCCTATACCATGCAATTATTTTGACGGGACCTCGATCTCCATTACTCAAAATTGAGTTTTACTTTTACCTAACAACAAGTTGCATAATAAAGAGTTTTTACTTTATTATCGTCTATGGTAGGTCTTTGATAAGTAACAAAATAAAATATTTTCATCATTTCAAATTTTATTGGACAAGAGGAGGATAAATTTTTGTAGAAAAAACACAAGACATTTTATTTATTTATTTTTTTTTTTAAACTGTATTTTGAACTGACCACTGGATAAAAGTTATTGGACTTTATAAACTCAATGGAAAAAAAAAAGCAGTTTCACATAACAAGGGTTCATCGAACTCTCACACTATTTATACACAGGACAGTAAAAATTGCGCTACAAACAATTGGCAACAAGCTGCTTTAAGTTATCAATAGGAATAAAGTCTTTTTTCCTTTTTTTTTTTCTTTGTTATCCTACACAATTATTTTTATATTTAATTTTTACCAGCACGCTTGGTACAACCATATTTTTCCTATTATACACAGGAAGGGAAAGTAGTAATAATAAAATAGATCAAAGATAAAAATACATTTAATGAGAAATCACACATCATTTATTATTATTATTATTTTTTTTGTGGCAACAGAAGTGTGATTTATTATTTTATTATGTTGTGTTTGTCTTGTACTGAGCTGAGCTTGTTTTGCATATTTTTTTTTCTTCTTTTGATGGGAAAAAAAGAAATTAATTTTTTTATTTGTTCAGTTTAATTTTTTTTTTTTTATTTCATTTCTATGACAGCCGTTTTAGTGCCATGTATTTGATTCATCACATGGGTGCATTTATTAATATTTTAGTTTTATTTTATTTAGTATTAATCAGCCCCTAAATAAAAAATATTAATTTGATATTGTTGTTGTGCGACAACTTATTTGATTTGTTAGTTTAAGTTCGTTCAGTGTATTTTATTTATATAAAAAAATGTACCCGTTTTTTTTTTTTTTAATCAACAAGATAATTGAAATTTAACAATGTTTATTACTAGTGAATGGGGGCTGTGATAAAAGTAAATTCTGTTTAAAAATTTTATTAGCAGTATAAAACTTGTTTTTTTTTTTAAGTGTTTATTATTTTGTGATAAGAAAATTCAAGATATTTTGTTTTAACTTCAAAATAAATCAAAATCTATACTTAATAGTAGGAAAGTGACTGCTTTTTTTATTGTTTTTGTTGCATTTATGCAAAAATAAATACTAGAGAGAGAAAAGAGGAACTACATATATCTTTCTCGCTCTCTCTGTTAGTGATGATTTTTGAATACATATGATGCAAACACAATGGTTTAAAAAACATTTTTACTAAATTAATTTACTGTGAATTAAAAAAAATGTTCAAGTTTTTTACTGTTAAAAATTTTAATAAGTACAGGCAGGTTGGGAAAGTTGACGACCTTATAAATTATATTCATACCTATAACTCTGTTGTTACTTTTAATCTAAATTAACTGTACATTATCACATTCTTTTTTTGTTTGCTTGGCTTAGTAAGTTTTTGTAAGCTCTTATAAAACTGTATATACATTCATTTCCTCTCCACTTATAACTATAATTATAAAATGTAATATCAATTAGATAAAACTTAACTCAAACTTTGAATATAATAAAAATGCTAATATACTGTAGCATAGAAAAGATAAAAGTTGTTTCTTGCTTTCAGAAAACAAACAGTTAAAATGGCTCGTCTTATAATTATTACAAAATATGAAAATACTGTAGATTTGTATTGAGCATTATTTGTGAAATAACAAGTACTATAAATGCTATTTTGTTTTAAATTAAATAAATCTGTCCAGTACATTAAAGAAAAATAATCGTGATTTTGAGCATTTGAGGTAATGAGGTCGTTAATTTCCGTACTTGCCCATACCAATTTGGGTTTAGAATCTTTTAATTATCAATGAATTTTTCATAACTCCTTTGTAGCTCCTTAATTATGTACTACTTTTTTTTAATAAAAAAAAAAAAAAAAAATTGATAGCAGTTTGTGATTTTTTTCTTTAAAGAAAAAAGTGATGTATGTAATATCGTCTGTATTATACTAATATTTATTTATTTATTGCCGTTAAGGATTGATGAAATAAGGTGATCTTTTAATGGGGGGGGGGGTCCATTCAATATTATAATTTTATACATGTACCAAATTATTAAATATATAATTATTTTGATTTAAATATTAAATAAATTAGGTCCATATAAATAACGTAATTGCAGTAAGAGCAAATTTTAATTAAATATAGGCCTTTCATTTATTTACTTTAAAAAACAATATCGTCGTAGCAACACCACAAAAATCCATTTAATAACATGAAACATAATATTTTTAAGTAATAAATTGTGCCGCCTTTTACGCATTGTGTGTAGACAGTCAAAAGATTAATAAAGTCAGATGTGTAAGCCACTTATATTTCTGTTAATTATTCTGGAAGATAATTAATTATTATAATTACGTATAATTAATATAACTAAGGTAGTGAGTTGGGTAGCGAGAAATCCACAATTATAATACAAACTCCTTAAAATATGGTAATAATAGACCCAGAGAGTAAATTAACTTATGATAATAATAAATTTAAATATATAGTATATTCTAGGAATGTTTTAATAATTAAATGTCTTATTTAAACCAAATGCTTTAATCAAAATGTAACATGATAAAATGATAATGATGGAAATGTACTTTGATATTTTAATCATTTCATTATATTTTGAAACAATTATTCAGTGTGGTAACTTAAGAAAATATTGTGTAAATTGAGCAGTTTAATACTGATGTATAACTATTATTGCGTTATCATACATTTCATATATTATCATTTTATAACTGTCATCTTGCAAGATTGTGTCTCAATGCTAATTTATTTCAACAATGTGATTCAAGGCCTCAAATCTAAATTATAATTTTCAAAAGTAAATTATGATTTGTTTTTAATTTACTCAATGGTTCTATTTTAGAAGGCGATTGAGTTTTGTATTTTAGTGCCTTAAAATTCTACGTTGCATAATCTGATGCCTTTATAATTATTTATTTATTTTTCTTTCCCTCCCCAAAAATACAATTATAACAAAGATAACTAGTAGGTAGACATTGGAAATACTGCCAGGTTGGGTTGTACATAAAAACAAACTTGAGAAAAACATTTAAGTTATTTGGTACTGCTTGGAGAAGTATATATAATTCTGAAATGCTTTTATTTCAGTATAGTGACAATTTTTAATTATATTTTTTTTTTAAATATTTTTGTTGATATTTTTAAAAATACAAAAGTACAACATCTCTGAATAATTTTAAAATAAAAATATCGACTACAATAATAATTATTTTTGAGATGGGCTAATTTTTAAAACTTAAGAGTGGTAAGATTAATACATTCACAACCTACTATTTTAATAATCATATAACTCTTCCATTTTTATTTGCAGCATATAAATGAGATCAAATATATAATAATGAACCTCCTTTTTTTTATATATATTTTCAGATTGTTGGCACACAAGAATACAATAATTCAAATCCATATCAGGCACAGTAGATTTTTTTAATTATTTATTTAAAAAAGATTTAAAATGATAATAATTATATTCTATTGATTGATAAAAACAGTATGTACTAAAAAAAAACTCTAGATTATTATAATCATAAGAATTTTACTTGTTATTATTATTTTTTTTTTCATTATTTTACTATAATGATCCAAGAGCACAAATATATAGTGATTGTTGCAACACCACACTGAATGACTGACTGCAGATTTTAATAACAATTATTGATGGCATACATAGCACCGTTAACGTCAAGACACTATAAACTAACTGCTGGCCAGAGGGAAAAATGTCCATATAATAATTATATGCTACTGCAAGGCTTTGCCCATTCGACACCCCGGCTTTATAGCTCAAATTGGCGTGCATAATTTGAACATTTGTCGATTTTCTGCAAATATTTCAGAATATCCTTGTCAATGGGGTGTTACTCCAACGTCATTAATATAAATAAAACAAAAATGATAGTAAATTACCATTTTTAATAATAAAAAAAAAAAAACAATTATTGCTTTTATTTCAAAATGTCTTTGCTCATTTTTTTTTTTTTTCACAGTGATGTCAACATCAATTTTGGCACACTTAATTTGTAAAAAAAAAAAAAAAATACTGTCTTTAAAAATTATGTCGGTAAAGCTATCCAACTCGAGTGTCCAAATTATGCACAAAATTTAAATTGATCAAAATCTGTACACACTCAAAACTAACAATCACTTTTCGTTTTTTTTTTTTATTTTACCCTATTTACTTTTTTTTTGCCAACAAATATCAATTTAAAATCTGAGCTTTTTTTTTTTTAATAATATAAATTTTGGATAAATTTATATTTTTTAATGCTTGGAAAAATGAGCTCATTTTCTTTATTATTACTATTTATTTATTATTTATTTAACAATAAACATAAAATATAGATATCTCATCTATCTAAACATTTAATTATGTATCATTTACACTTAACACTTAATTAAGACTCCGTTTTTAAAAGGTCGGTCGTCAATTTTAATGCATTTTTTATTTTATTTTTTTAAATGGTACATTAATCTATCATTCAAGGATTGTCAAGAGAGGGGTATATTGTGAGGAAAAAATTAAAATAATACATAATTGTTAATTCAATTAATATTTTGTATATCCTCCTGTCAGTTTTTAACGTGCAAACTTTTTTTCTTCTTATAATATATATGTATATTTTTTCATATTTAATTATTGGACATTCAGAAAAATTTGTTGAAGAGAAAACATTATTATTTATAATTATTTTGGCAGCAAGAAATGACAACGATTCTGTGGTTTTGGCACCAGACAAGCTCACAAGTTTAAACTTGTATTTTGCTTGTGAAATTCCACATCTATAGCTTTTTTTTTTTAAATATTTTTTTTTTTTTATTATTATTTTTTTTTTTTTTTTAATTCTACCACAAAGGCTATATATAATATATAAAGAATTATAGTAAGAATGCCTGTGTTATAATTTTATTTTGGCAACATATTCGACCAAGGCACTTTCTCTTATATGTTTCTACACAATACAGCTCAAGAATGTTTTATTATAATTATTATATATATTTTTTTTTCATTCTTTTTTTTTTATCCCCATATTTTTCATTCTTCATATTTTTTTTTTTGTTGACTTTTTTATATACACCCTTTTCATATATTTTTTAAAACAATCAACAAACACACTCACTAAAAAACAGAAAAAATGTTACTCATATTCACTTAATATAGATAATATATTTATATATTTTTTTAATTATTTTTTTTTTCACAGCAACGACACAGCTGAAGTTTTAATTAGTTAAAATTGTAAAGAGAACATTTAAAAAACATTTTTTTTATAATATTAAAATTTAATTATTCATTATATTATCTGACAAATAAATAGTTTTTTTTTTTTACTAACATTAATACTGTGTAATTTCCTTGGCCTCTTGAAATTTAGCCTTGTAATTATTATTTTTTTTGTTCACTGAGCAGATGATAAAGAGCATGTTAATATTTTTGAAAAACAGTTTTCTGATGAGAAGGATGATATTGACGGTTTACATGAGCCCGAGACCTGCAGGGAGAGAACTGGGCATCAAGCTGGGAGCTCTGGAACACTCATCTCGTTGTTCCCGCTGTTCTCGTTGTTCCCGCTGTTCTCTCTGTTCCCGCTGCTGTTGCTGATGCGACGTTTCCGTCTTGGGTCTCTTGGGCTCTGCGTCCGGGGGTCGGTGGGACTTCATATGTGCACTGCGACTTTTTACTTTGCCAAATACCCTGCAGAGAGACAAATCAAGTGTTAGGAATATTGTAATTTCATTTGCATATATTAATTATCATGCTAGCTGTATAAAATTCACATTTCTTTTAGTTTTATAATCAATAGGAAAGCCTGCACGATTTTTTTTTTATTGCTTATTTTTAGGATAGAGCTATAGAACACCTTGAGTTATATATTGTCAACTTTCAAGGAGAAAGACACTGTGACGTCATAGTCATTCAATAAGTTTACGTGTTAAATATTTGCACGACTATGACGTCACAGCGATTTTAAAGGTGTTAGAAGGTCCAAAAACATTCAAAGAAAATTGACAATTCATAAAATTCGAGGTCCTGATATCTCATGCAGGTTGTCCATTGCTTTATAGAAAATTGTTAAATTTGTAGTGAAATTAAATACTTTAATATTTCCTTTGAATTTTGTTGAGGCATAGTAATAATATAATTTCTCTGCCACTGATTTAGTTTAAATAATGTTTATTGAACAAAAACGTGTTCTCTGCATCATCAAAGTTTATTCCACACACGGGGTATTAGTTTGGCATGCTATTTGGCCAAACCAAAAATTTGTTTGAGCAAACAGAAATAAAAAAAGAAGGGTGGAAAGGAGGGTGTGAATTTGAGCAATATTATTTTTTGTCATAAATTAGATATAACATGTGAATTTAAAGGAAAAATATAATTGGGTGAATTTATCCATAGTTAAGAAAAGAAATAAAAAAGTCAGGGTTGACAAAGAGGGCGCTGTTAGGAGATCTTAAACCAATTTAACCTGCATAATATATTTTTTATTATTTTTGAATAAATGAATACAGTACAGTATAAAAAAAATCGATATTCCTTTTAATTTTTCAAAGTTTGGGAATAACTTTTGAATTATCATTGAAACCCCCTAATATTACGTTATCGGTCTTAAAAGACTTTTTCACCAAGTTATTCATGGTACATTTTTATAGCTTTTTTCTGTTCTTGATACATTCATTCTATTCATTGATCAAGAATGTCCACTTATTATTAAAGAGTCTCTTCACTTATTTTATCTCAAAAAATACTTCAACAAAATTATATTGTTTTATTTTTGCGAATCTCCTTACAGCAACTCACATAAAGAAGTGTCAAACATCCAGAAAGTCTCAAAACAAAACAAGCAAATATTATCGACGAGACTTCTGGTCGTGGGATTTTTTAGGACAGACAATGCAGGAAGACAACAGGCCGCAGGCTCGTTCCAGGTAGCACGCTGGGCACAGCCTGGGTCCTATTTACCTATTTACGCTGCTGAGGACCAAACTTACTTCCCGCAGACCTTGCACGGAAACTCCTCCCCCCCCTCTATGGGGGGCGTGCCGGACATCGGGCGACCTCGACAACCGTCGGGGGTCGGCGAACGTCGGCCATTTCCGCCGTGAATTCGCACGTGGCCGTTCAGGGCAGCACGGGAGTTGAAGCTCTGCAAGGTTATATTGTAGCAGTCAACCAATCAAATTCATGTATATAGCTAAAAGTGCCAATCAAATTCATGAATATATTACTGCAGTACTCTTACTGGAATATTTTAAGACTTAAAGGAACTAAATATATATTATATAATAGATATATTAGGGTCTATTTACCAAGACCTTAACATAGATTTTAACTTAGAAAATTTTAGTATTTATAATAATATTGCTTGAATTTTATGTAAACTTTTAGTATCCTAAAATTCCGAAGTTAAAATCTGTTGTGAATTACCCATATTAATTTTTTTTATACAATAGAGTATTGTCCTAATTTTTTTTTTATTGCAGAAATGGATAGAGGGTGCAAAGTTATGCTACCCTGATTTTTTTTTTAAATTTTTTAAGAGCCCGGGAACTATGTTTAAAAAATTATTGAAAGTCCTTTTCGTGACGTCACGAGACGCCGCTCCTTAAGAAAAATATAGAACTTGCCGCCGCGTGACGTCACAAAAAGGACTTGCAATAATTTTTTAAAAATAGTTCCAGGTCTGAAAAAAATCAGGGTAGCATAACTTTGCACGCTATATCCATTTCTGCAATAAAAAAAATTGAGGTCGATACTCCATTTAAATAATTCTTATCTCGCAATTAATTATTGACAAAAATTGTTTGTTTTACTTTAATTAATGTTATTATATGTTATTCAATTTGCAACGAGACATTTCCGTGTATTCACGCCAAGCGAGGTAGGACGTCAATTTAAAAGGTGTTCAACTTACGGCCGAGCAGTCCGGGTACTCGCACATGAAGAGACGCGTGTCCGCTGTGCACGTGCTGGAGATCACCTCGGCGTCACTCGTCTGCAGAAAGTCACAAAGATTGGAATAGACTTGTATTTTACAATAATTTGTAATAGTCATTCAGTATGAGTTTTCTGATCCGTATTAGATGAACTCGTATTTAACGGATGCGTATTAAACACTCATGTAAACAGAGGTATTTGATGCGTATTCATCCAATGCGCTTTAATTATTCACGACGCTTGTTTTAAGCATAATCAACGTTTAATACGGATCGAAAATTATCATGTAAACAGTTGATGAAAACGTTTTTGTTGAAAACACATCCATTGAATACGGATTCAAGAACATCATGTAAACTTATACTGATTGTGGCCGAAACCATGAAATAATAGGCTTGTTCGTAAACCCTGCTCGGTGTACACTTTCTACACCCAATCGACCTTATATCCCATGTACATAAGGTCGATTGGGTGCAGAAAGTGTACACCGAGCAGGGTTTACGAACAGGGCTATAGAGTTTATTTACAAAGATGACGGTATCACAAAAAAATAGATTAGAGACCAATATATTGGCAAAATGAAAAAAAAAAAAAATGTTTACAAATAAGAAAACGCACCGATTGTTAATACAATTTCGGCCGATCAAATTTCCAGATGAATGGATACCAAAAACATTTCCCTCTTTTATTTTATATTACGTAATAATGATTGTACGACGTATACCTGGAAGGCAAGTCTGTCATTGGCCAGTTCATCGAGGTCAATGCCCCGGAGCAGACAAAGGTCAGGGCGAAGTCGCAGCAGACGCAGGCGCTGGTATTCCTCAGGGCACACCTTCTTCCAGAGGTAGTAGAACTGCACGCACTGCGCCTCGCCCTTCGAGCCGACCTGCGAACGGAAAGCCCCTGGCATGTAGGCAACTTGTGTTACGTCAGAGACTTCAACGGCTGGCGGCGTATCTCTTCAGTGATTAAAGTTTTTGAAGTTAAAAGTTAATATATATTTACTAGACATATTCCTCTACAACCTAATGAAAACTAAAAATTGTTATCTTGCATAGGCACTCCAGGAATAAGTCCAAAAGGGCCGATAGAGTGCGACATTTAACATTAGGCTTATGAGAATCATACTCTCGATTTACTCAAAATTTATACTAGTGAGGTAATAATTAAAAATACATTTTTGTGTTCTACGCCACGGGAGTATTGTTCTCATAATTCCAATGTTAAATAACGCGCTCAATTGGAATTTTTGCGATTTTTTATCTGAAATTACTGTACAAGATAAATTTCTTTTTCATTAGATAATCTCTAAGAACACGTCTAGTATTTTTGTTGAACTTTAAAAACGTTGATTACTCCACTTTAACGAATTATTAATATCTTACTGGACTCACCTCTTTGGCGACGTTACGGAAGTCCTTGCCATGCCGCACGAGAGCTTGTTGGAAGGCCTCGACCTCATCGGCCGCCCACCTTGCACTGTCCGAGTAACAATAACTGAGCAGAGGATGTCCGGGCGGTAGAGAGGGCGTCGGCTGCATCAACTTGAGCATCGCCTCCTGAGACACATTCGGTACGTGACAGCAAATATCTCGATTTTAATTTTTGTGGGGCACTCACGTGGATGTTGCCGTTGCACATGTGCAGAAGATGCAGCGCGTACTCCTTGTTACGTCCTCCCCCTGGCACGGCGGCACAGCACGCAAACTCCAGGTACATGTCCACTGCAAGGTAAATTATATGTTACATGACGTCATTAAAATGTACGACGTTTTGTAATTTTTGAATTTCGTGCGCGTCGTACCTTCTCCGTCGGTGGCTGGGATGCCTGGTTCCCAGAGTAGGTTCTCACGGCACGGTTCGATCTGCGCCAACTCCTTGCGAGACTCGCACGCCGGCAGAAAGCTTGCCTGGAGAACGTTAAACCAAGTAGCAATTAGGGGAGTTTTCAAACTGTCATATTATTAAACAGAAATACCAGTTTGACTACGAAACTCGTATCGTAGGTAATATTGACAAGCTCACCTGGTGGGCGGGGCCGAGGTTGATGTGTGGCTGCTCGCCATCCAGACCGCCGTTCTCCAAGCTGCTGTTGGGCTCGTCTGAAAAAACACCACCAAGTTAGCCACCTCAAGGAGGTTACATGTGTTGCAAATTAAAAAAATGTATATATATTTGCGGCTCAAAAATATTCGAAATTTGCAAGAATTACTAAGTTATCGAGCAGAACACTCACTTTTTGGCTGAAGGTTGTTGTAAAGTCCTTGCCCACACCTGCCCGGGTCCAACATGGGTGGGGGTGTGAAGTGCGCGCTAGAACACGGCTGTCCCGCCCCAGCTCCGGTGCACGCTTTCAGTCTGGGCGGTCTGAGTCTAGACTGAAAGGTAGCGGGCCCTTGCGGCGGAGCGTGCGGCGTGGGGATGTACAACGGCTCGGGTCTGGGCCTGGGCCGCTTGAGTCTCGGTACTGGGCTGGCCGGGACGCTGGTGGGACTGAGAAACACGTCATCCTCGGTGTCTCCCAGCCGAGGGTTATGACCTCGCATCTGAGGCTGACTCGTGGTCGATGTAACCGCAGGGGACGCCGCACCAGACGTGGGGTAAAATCTCAACTCTCCAGTGCTATCCACAACTAATCCTAAACTATGTAAAGTCGCTCCATTAACTATCTCACCATTATTACGAAATACACCAAAATCAAATCTTTTTCTTCCTCCAAAATCTTTTGGAGAACTTGATAATAATGGATCTTCTGAATTTGGCATCATTTGACTTTGTAATGCGTATTGAGCGTTTGATGCTGAGGTTGGGGGAAGAGGGGAGGGGGCGGATGATGATGATGCGGGGACGCTGGAGAGAGGGGAAGGTACGGGGGTTGCTGAGAGGGGCGAGTTGACTGCAGCGCTGGGGGGAGGTGATGGAGCGGCCGGGGCCGAGTGGTACATGAGCGTGTGGTGCGTCCTCGACATGTTGTCTCCAGGTAGCACCTCGCTCAGGGCAGCCTCCACGGCCGCGGCGGATGGTGACAGAGCACCGGCGTAGAACGTGTAGGTAGAGTCCGCAGCAGAGGCGTGAGGCGAGCCCAGGGGCGCTTGCTGAAGAAGACCGAAGGAAGGACCTTCCTGACTGGCAGGTGGAGTAGGGTAGGCGAACCCTGGAGAGTCGTGGGCCTGCAGTGGAGATGGTAGGGGCGACGCCGTGTGGGGGGAGAACGTATAGCCGGCCGTCGCTGCGTCCTTCGACTGGAAAAACGTCAGCTGTTAGGTATAACAAGCAAAAACATTAATTTATTATTTACAATATGTGTCATTAAATTCAATGTATTTTTTTATATATAAATTGTTCACAAATGATGGTTACAATTGTTATAAAATTTAACTAACAACTGTAAAATAAAAATACAATAAAAATAGAAATTTTTTTAATTCTCGGGGTAAAGTTTCGTTATAAGAAACAGTTGAAACAGCATTACTTTTTTTTTTATTTTTTTTTTTATAAATTATTTATTTTTACAGTCGAGACAGTCCGTATAATGTACTCACGTTCTGTTGCTGCGGAGAGTAGGCATACACGGTGGCGGTGTCCTTGTGGTGCGGGGAGTACGCGTAGTCTTTGTGAGCCGCCGCGGCCGCCGCAGCCGAGAAGGCTGCGAGATCCGCCAGAGTGACGGACTGCAGGGGCGGGTAGTCTTGTCCCGCCTCCCCCGCAGCCCCCGGAAATCCCGCCCCCGCAGGACTGGAGGCAGCCTCGTGGAAGTCCTCGAGGGCCGCCATGTCCTCGGCCTGGAACTGCAACGCAAGCTTCGCTCATCGGTCATGCCATTCAAAACTGCGGAGAGGGGGGAGAACGACGAGAGGGTTGTTGTAGGGGTACTGAATTAGGGTGTTATAGCATATGGAAAAATCATAATTTTATTATAATTACATAATTTAATTTTCGAAGTTCGTACCTTTAAAAACATAAAAGGTATAAAATGAAGATAATAAAAGTAATTACTAATAAAAGACGATAATGTAGAATTATAATTCCATACAATAGAGAATGCAATTGTAATGTTATGAGATCTTTTAATGGGAGAAATAATTGATTCAACACTGTCCATTCATTAATGTATTTTAATCTTTAAATTACGTTTGAACAAATTAAATTTTCTATCAGCAATTAAAGTTTAAAATTTAGTACCACTTCAACAAGGTCAATGACCTGTAGCTTGGCGGGCGACTCACCTGGATGGACTCTGCGAGCTGCAGGACGGCCTCGGGTACTTGTTGGAACACGTCATCTTGAGGGAAGAAGCCCGCCCCGTTGGTCGCACCTGCAAACGCCGCGGCCAATCCGAACGAGTTGGCTCCACTGCTGGCCTGTTCGGCGGCCGCCAGCTCTGCAGCGAGCGCCAGGGCGAGAGGACTGCCCACCGAGGAAGCGCCGGGGTCCGAGCCGGTCCGCTGGACCCTCTTGATACCCTCGGTCGAGGGCGGGGGAGGTGCGAAGTGCTCCGAGTCCGAGTGACGACGCACTTTCTCAGGTGGGGGAACGGGAGAGGGAGCGGCGGGGACGGCGAACGAAGAACCCACCGTCTTTGAGTTGGCTGGGGGAGTACCGGGGTACTGAGGAGGAGGAGGAGGTTGAACAGGGAATGTCGAGGAGTTTGTGTCGGTGCTGCCGCCTGGAGACAAAGTAAACAATCACGTCAGTCACATGATGGAATATTAAATTATAAATATTTTCTTTTCATGGTTTAATTGTGACGCCAGCAATTACTCTTACTTTGCAGCCGCAACTTCACAAACCTGCACTTTGTATGGATCCAAAATAATGTAAATGTTGATTATAATAAATTATAAACACTTGACTTTGTATTAATTTGAGTCCTTTAACTCATTCTGTGCATTGATAATATAAATGCCTTCTAGCATAAATGTGACTTAATTGTTAAAATTGCTGGTAAAAAATGGCATTTAACATATATATGAAAAATCGCAAACTTGTTAGTAAATTCAGGTTTCATGTGATATTAAAACTTGTTCTCCAAAATTACCGTTCTGATTGTTGCCGGCTGGTGCACCCTGGAAGGAGGCGGCCTGCGCCTGGTGCAGCGCGTGGCTGGCCTGGTGTTGTGCCACCTGAGCAGCCAGCGCGGGGTTGGTAATTCGTTTCTGGATGATTTTCTCTTCGATGAGCGCGCGGACACTCACGCTCGCCGTCTGCAGTGGGGGACCGCCAGACTCCTTCTTGTCTGTCTTCTTTGCCTCGGAGTCCTGGGCAGATCAAAATACGTCTTAACATACGGTCACAAAACGAGCATCTTGAGAGAGTTATCAGGTCTGTTTGTAAACCCTGATATGGTTAATTTCTTATAAGTCGTTTTTTTTCCTATTGAGTACAGAGAAGTTACATTGGAAATGTTACAAACATACAAATTGAAGTGTGAGAAAACTCGTAGTTGCTTTCAGGGTGATAAGAGTCTTAAGATTTATTGGAGTAGAGGGTTCAAATTCGGTATAGATATTTTCCTATCACTTTTCCAAAGGATTTAGACAAGTGCCCTGCATTCGGAAGATTTTTTTAATTTAGCAATTTAATATACAGTATGTTGTTAAATTTGAATGCTTATACTGTTAATAACATAATATATGGTAAATGAACCATTGTAAAATATTAAAAAAAGTAAAATAAAATTTGATTTATACGGATCGCGATTTTTAAATATATTTTTAAATTTTTAAATTGAGTATAAATTTAAAAAAGCTTAACCTTTTTTATTTCACTATTTATTTATCATAAATTATTTTAAAAATAAAACGGAAAGTCTAATTATAAAGTAGTTGAAACTTATTGACTGAAAAAGTTAATTAATAATGAACTGATCATTAAACTACGTAAAAGCTACATGGACTAAGGTCATAGATTGTTCACCTTCTTGAAGTAGCCTCCGTGCAGTCGCATGTGCCCGTTGAGGGCGGGGATGTTCTTGAACTTGCGGTGACACAGGTTGCACTCGACCGGCTTCGGGTCCGCTTGTTTCGCGCCCGCCGCACCAGCGCCCGCCGCAGCCGCGCTTGACTTAGCTCCCTGCAACAAAGAAATCCGTACTTACAAACAGGCAAATTACCCGAGTTGAAATAATTTTCATCTTTTAATGTCGTCTTTTTTCCTCCTATTTTGCATCATTTCGAGGAAGAGGGAGGAAAAAAGAACAAATTACGTCTTCTTTCCTCTTCTTGAGTATGAATTGTTAAAAAAAATTGTCCAGACGTAATTTTTAACTATATAGGGCATACCAGTAACAGTAATAATTCTGATAAACATTTATCGTAACATTAAAATCTTCATCAAAACACGAAAACAATTCTCTGATGGCATTTGATTCTATTTACAATTTATTGGGAGAGGGGTAAGGGGGGTCAAAATATATTATTAAGTGTTGAATTATAATTTTAGTTTATCAATTTGACTTTCAACATAAAAAATCCCCATTTAGAGCTTGTTAAAATAACTGTATTTTTCATGGTAATTATAATTACCGCAATTTAATTATTGACCAGCCTGCTATGTATAAAAGCCATATTATACGATGTAAATAATTAGATTCGCTGATAGTTATAGTACTAACAAATTGTATGATTTTGATATATACTTCTTCAACTCACATACGGACATGCAGAGAATATATGAAGTTAGACATTTTAAACTAATAGCGTATCTAAAAGCTAATGGTATGTATTAAAACAATCTTAGCAAATTTTATATTTCCTTTATTCAATTTAATGAGAAATTGAATTAATTTCTTGATATTTACGCTTACAGCAATAAAAAAAAAATACATAAACAAGAATATATTGGTTGATATTTGATAAGAGATTTGTAATATATATATTTTTTACGACGCATAATATAAAACAACAGTTTTTCCAAACTAATTATTATTACACTTAATTATATACAAATATAAGTAACGTAACTTCCCGCCGAGATGTAAAAAATATACAAAATATAAATTATGAATATAGATAAATACAGCAAACACTACGGAACTATAAGAAATTCATAAGATTTATAAACACTATAACGTGAGAGAAACCTGATATCAAAAATATTATTTGATACTGTCTGGTAATATTTCTACATTTCTCACGTATACTTGTCGTCATTATTTATTCACACCTCAGGTAATATGACTAGATTGGATTTCTGGGCGGTTATCAACAGAATTTAATTGGCGGGAGTGATGACGTCGATCCCGCTGTGGGGCAGCTGCGAGAAGATACTTCAGAGGGGTCAGTCTCACGGGGTTCTCACGGTCCCGAGATGCAGATGGGTCAGCGATGACCAACAACGGGTCCAGCAAGTTTCCATCATCAATGCTGTCTCTTTGTAGCCGCATTAGGGATGCTTAACAAAGACAAGACTGGTTTTTGATGTGCAGGTGAATTCATCGCACCCAGCAGAGCTTTCTACCGGGAATCTTGATCGTGTTTATTTACATCGCGAATTCTGTGGTTATGTGTTGTTATTATGTTTCGTGACGTAATATTTTTCAAAAATATTTCTCTTAAATTTCACTGAACTATGTATAAAATTCTGTTTCAAATTATATAAAATAAAAATCAGATTTATTGTTATTTTTTTACGTACATGTCTTTATTAATTGAGATGTATTAATTCAATGCTATTGCATTAATAGATTAATAAATAATCTTAATTAAATATGTTATCAAAAAATATTGTTATAAAAAATTTACAAGCAATCCTATTATATTAACTGCAAATACAATTATGAATAATCAAAACTTAATATTATTTTGAAGAAAAATAATAAAAATTACATTTTTTCAATTGAATAAAATTTAATTATATTAGAATTCCTTTTTTATTGCATCGAAAAAGAAACAAATAATTCCAATATAAAATATATTTTGATTAAAATGAACAAAGCAATATTTCCATCTCAATTCAAATCATAAATATAAGATAATAGAAAATTTTATAAAAAAGTAAAATGCAATAAAAATATAAAAATCTTATCAATAAGATAATAAGATATAAAAAAGGCAACGAAGCATATACCGTATTTCTAAATGACCAGTCAGTTAAATCAAATGCTATGGACGGCATATAACTGAAACCCTTTTATATAAAAGTGTGGATGGAAGGGGAGAAAATCTTATAGAAATCTTCCTTTGTGAGTATTTGATGCATCGCGCAAGATGGCAAGTTTCTTACCCGTTTGGTCCAGTGGTCAGTCCGCCTCTAGGAGGGATGGACAACGAAATAAAAAGATGAAAGGGTAAAAAAGGGGAGGTATATATATATATATATAGGAGGGGAGAAGATATAATGATAATAATAAGTAAAAAAAACCGGATAGAGTACAGCAGCAATAAATTTGTGACGATATATTATTCTAAAAAGCTTTCTATATATTTTTATACACATTTTTTTTTTTTTTTTTAGTTACGCAGATTTTTCAAGCTATGGGAATCAGAAAAGGGGTTGTAAAGATTTTTTGATGAGAAAGAAGATCCTGTTTCTCATCTATTATAACCCGTGATGTCGTGATGAAAACTTTTGGTCAGATTCTCTGTGATTTCAAAGCAAGCTCTCTCGCTTCATTGTGTATCAAGGTAAATATGGCGCGATGTAACGGCTGGGACAGGCCGGACACTCTGACGTCATCATAGGCAGCTGCCTCGATATCGTCGTAAAAAATGTAAATTAATCGAAGAATATGAAATGTCTCTTAAAATTAATGCTAACATAAACCTAGAAGAAATCGTCTGTTTTTTTTATAAGTAATTATAGCCAGGTCACACCTGCAGGGCCAGGTGGTACTCTCATAAAACAGCTCAGTAATTATTGTCCCTTTTCATTTCATATAAACTGAAGTTCACAATTATACTGATACATATAAAACGAATTTAATTAATATTTTTTTCTGAGAATTCAATCAAAAGAAATGAAAATGGAATAACAATACATTACAACTTTAAAATTCCTAGAAATTTATTTTAAATATTTTTTTAATATCAGTTAAAATTAAATCTTTAATACTTAATACTCTTTTGACACAAATTAAAAGTTTACTTAAATCATATTATTATGTACCGCTTTTTCATGCTGTAACTTTATAAATATATAAAAAAAATAACACACTATTGTAACAACCTAATTTTAACATAACTATTATTACTACGTTTACATGACGTTGTTTAATGCGTATCCGTTGACGACGCCTCATAAGAATAACATTATCCGTCGTCAACGAATACGCATCAAACACCGTCATGTAAACGTAGTGAATGTCTTGTTTTAGTTGTTAATATATCCGGTCTGTCAAAATTTACAATAAAGTTTGAAGCATGAATTTCGGCATGAATATATATGACATACGTCTTTAGTTTAACTAAAAAAAAATTCTACCTCATTTCATTCTGGTAGTTAAAATCAACGACAGGAAAAAAATAGCAAAATTTGATGCAAAACATAAAAAAATAAATTTCATTTAAGTCTTACATACTAAAAACTGCAGTTCGAAAGTGCAAAATGTGTTATAAAATTTTATATTTAACATAAAAAAGTATTAAAAAATAATGAAGAATTTTTCCATTACAAAGTTTAAAACTTAATGTATGTCATATAGCTGGTTATCTTAAAGTGTAAAAAAAAAAAATCTACTAGTCCATTTTATTTTTAATTTCCTAACATTTCATTAATAATATATTAAAGTAAATGAAATCCCTTGATGGTATTAAATATGCAGTAAAAAAACTTATTACTTGTAAGGACTTTTCATTGCTCACTTTATAATATAACGTTAAAAAAAATTGATTTTTTTTTTTACGTACACAAAGTTAACATTGCATTTTTTTTTTTTCATAAACTTCATTATAAAGCGAGCACACAGCCGCCACGCGCGCAAAGGGGAGCCAAGTATACCTGTACACAAAATGACATCCAAAGGTCGTGTTTTTTTTTTTTATAATTATAAAAAAAAAAAGCGATTATAACGATGAAAAAGAGGGAGCCATGATACGTTTTATATATCAGGTAACTTAATTAAACAATGTTTTATAAAATTGATTTAATTATAGATAAGCTAATTATATTTGTAATGTTAATATCATATCACATTTTTTTATGTTTAATGTAGTGTATAAAATATCACATTTTTTTTATATTTTATTTACCTAAGCTACCTTTTTAATCATTTCCATAATGAAAGTGCATATTAACATCCCCCTTGCAGGTAATTATTTCGCACTAACTTGTGGTCTGCAAGGTAATCAGAATGACACTGATCGCTGCACCTACTTCGTTTTTTGTTACTTAAAATATTCATTACAACATCAATTCAAAATACACGAAGTTTCTGAGAATTTCTCTGTCCCCATCTCTCAAATGGAAGTTACAATGTAGATAAACATATTGCATTCTATGCATTATATATCAAGATATATATATATATATATATATATATATATATATATATATATATATATATATATATATATAAATAATGAATTATTATATTATATTCTGGGATTTTAAGATTTCAGGAGCATAATAATATATAGAAAAACAGATCATTTTCCTGCCATAAGACGGTTACTTGAAAACAAAAATAACAGCCACATGTTATGTATTTGGCCCTATGCTAATTAAGTGCTTCAAAAGAAAGTCGAACGATCCCTCCCTTTATCTATGCCCCATGGCAATTCAATTCAGTGGAAAATTCAATTCAGTTTGATTAGAAGATTTAGGCAGATTACTGGAAATTGTGATCAAACATGGTCTTAATTATAAGAATTGCAAGTAAAGGTTATTTTTGTATCTCGTTTCATAAATAATGAACTCTAATGAACATGGCATTTTAGTTCGTTTGATCACCAGTGCCACAACAATATTTAAAGTGGTTAACTATTGGAAAATTTATAATGTTTTCATATATTTTTTTTATTAACATTTTCAATTTATGTAATGTTTAATACGTACAACAAGTTTTTCGTCTATACTATAAATAATTCATTCTTCCAAAGTTACTGCTACATGCTTATAATTATAGGTCACTTTAATGTTACGTAATTAATATTAAATTATAGAAATTAAATCTGTAGGTACAAAGAGAAATAATAATTTAAGCAATAGTAGTTGCATTGCGGTCGATGTTGTTTGAGATGTGGTCCGCCGCGGTTGTAAACCAGTTCAAGTCTGCATCAGTGAGTCAGGTCAGGGTGGAGGGGCGGGGGCGTCACGTGACCTGGACTTGCGTCACAATATAAAGGTCATCGCGATGACATCAATTTATTTATACCTTTTAGTCTTCACTGCAATATACGTACAGTAATAAAACAGTAACTTCATAAAAAAATTTATAGGGATTTTTTTTTTCGACACATACATAAATGCACAATAGAATATTATTTAAAAACGGAGAACACAGGTAAAGAAACAAATGGAGGTTTATTTGGGCTTCAAAATCCCCTCTTTTTGCTTTCATTAATTTCAAATCCAAAAATAAAATTGTTTTTAGAAGGTAAATTTTTTTATACAAGGTAAAAAAGGGGGTAGGTTAATATTTAATTAAAGAAATATGATGCAATGAATTTATGAATCTATTATGATAATGCACTGATATTTCTGATAAAATTAAATTGCAAACATGCAGGTAATTTCTGTATTTTTTGATACATTAGTATCCAAACTTAAGATTAATAAAAGTTAATTTTTACCACGCGGCCAACTTTGATTAGCATAACGTGTTGTTACAGCGAGATTTGAGTGTGAAAGTGATATCCTTGACTAGTTAAATCACAAGTAATAGACAATGGAGAGTTGACAAACAGTAGTCTATATTTTCAAAAATCGTGACTCTTTATATAACTTGAAACAACAACTACATCATACTTTATTGTTTTTTCACAAACAAATTAATAAAAATTCAAAACTTTCGATTTCACTTTTATAAAATTTTATTACAAGCTACATCATACTTTCTGCATCATGCTGCAATTGAAAAACTTTCTATTGTATAAACTGCATTTTTACCCTAATTAGAAATCTGTTTAAGAGAGGGAAAAAAAACAGTAGCACTGAAAGTTTATAAATACTTTAATATTCGTAGATTAGTGTTAAAATTAATACGGTTATTGTGTAATTATCACTACAAACCTATTTAACGAGTTTTAGTGCTTTAATTATAATAATTACTTGTTTGAATGTTGGCTCGGTGCCATCATGCTGGTACTGCAATTTGTATATATAGATATTACACTGAAGTAATGGTTATAAATTATACAATGTGATATATTGATGAGCTATAATATATAGTGAAATATATTTACTTAAAATCTGGGACATCATTGTTGACACCAACAATCCATTGACGTTTTAAGAAAGGATGAAATTTTCAAAGAATAATTGCTGAAAAGTTTTGATTTTACAAAATATTGAGAAATTGTGAACTAATTAAATAATGGCAAAAATTTATAAACGAACATTTGTCTCAGAATTATTTATAAAATTACTGTTTAGAAAATTAGACCTTCCAAGTTATATTTCTGTAAATTTCATATTTTATAAGGTTTTTAGTAAAATTAGTCTTAAAGATATACGTAAAAGATATTCAAAAGTATAATAAAATAATATTGATTAATTTAATTTTGCAGAGTAAGCGCGGATGATGAGCCTAAAGATATATTTTAAAGAAGAATTATAAATAATGTAATGTCTAATATTTGCTCTATAATGATAAATTTTTTATGGTTCTGTTACTTTTGGAATATAAGATAGTTTATAATTTATTTTCTGTAATTTGTCAATAAAAATTAATAATTATATTAAATATGTTGGGAGTTGTAACGTTTCCCGACTACGAATTTTCCAAACTCTTGGGTTTAAATGTACAAGTTTTTATAGTATAGAATATATTAGGTCTGCTTTTCTGAATAAACAAATAAAAAAAAATTACGGAATAAAAATATGAAAATGATTTCATTTCCTTATATCATCAACTGTGAATTATAAAATTTAAACCAGTTTCCTGTTTCACGTTACATATATTATTTACTTCATAGCAGACACCAACAATTATTAACTGTAGACATTTCTCGGTGCAATCGCTAAAGTTACGTCACTGCCCTTGGCGACAACGGTGCACATCAGCGTAACTTTAGCACAAGCAGTGAATACCAGATAAAAAAGATAAAAACGACACTTAAAAAATAGTACTTTTATGTTCTTTTTTTTTAAATTAATGTTCATAATTTAAGTTAATCTTTATAAAATAACTACATCAAACTTGTTCTAATTTTTCAAAGGTGTACTTAAACTTTTAAATAAACTAAAACTTTTCTTCTGATGGTACTTGCTATTTTATACGACCATAAATATAGAAATCAACTCTTCATATATAAGTTATGAGTATAAGAGATTAATATTTTACTTGCTATCAAAAGTTTTCACAGCAGCTTAGTACGAGTGAAGTGCAACCAAGGTAATATATAATTACAGGTAAACAGGTACAACAATATCATACAAAATTATTATACTTACGAAAATCAGAAAATTACGATAAAATATTTAGATGCGATTCAATATTAAAGTAATGGAGAAGATTTATCGTGACGTCACAGGCAATTTTGTCTCGTGTTATCTTATTTTCTCGCTTCCCTGGAGCCTTCAGTGCTCACCAGTGCGACTAATAACCTTGATTATGGCGTGTAATTATTTTACGCACCCCGTAACCCCGCATGGACGCAGCAGCAGAGCTTGATTCTCGCAAGTTCGATATAATACCCTACAGTCCGTACACACAATTTTCAAATGTTGAGAGAAATGAGTATTTGCAGGTTTAAGTTTATATTTATACAAAATGTTATTTATATAAACTATTACTTGATTGGATATATGGTATATAAGATGTGAGATATTTGAAACCGATGATGTGTCACTATAATGTTCTGAGTTTTATAGAAAATTTCAATTATTTTATAATTTTTTATTATAATTATAATAATGCGTTTGAGCGGTTTGAGCATGTCAATGATTGTCATGTTACTTTTATTTATAAAATGTATTCTATTTTATAGTTTACTAAATTCAAGTAATTTGAATGTAAATACACCCTTTTATGAAAAGTAAATTAACGAATAAATTCCATATATATTCTATTCAGTAAATACACATTCGATTCATGAACCATCTGTGCATTATTGGATAATCTAATTATTGATTATCATTTGCGAACAGGGCGCATGTTGACTTGCAATAATTATAAAATATAACTCATTATTATTTGTTATATAATATATAACCAAAGTTACAAACTCTACCCAGTTCTAAACGAGGATTAACTCAGCAGTATTATACTATATTATAATATATCAAGAAAGTATCATTGTATACATATACACCAATATTTCTATATTCCAATATTTTGAACCAATTAAGTCTGTATAATAAAAAAAAAATCGATATAAAATTTAAAACCTTGATTCAAATAAAACAATGTCACTTTATACACGTTCTGTTGTATTTTATTACGCAATTCCCACGCAAATTTACATGTTATATGAATATGTACTGGTACAACTGTACATCGAGAGAAAATACATAAAATTATTTATCTCGTTTATAAAAAAAGAAAGATTTATATAAAACAATTGTTTTTTACGAATCATGTAGTTGTAGAACCAAAAAAAAAATATATATATACACATGTATTGTGTTTAACTTTAATAAACGCGAAGCTTAATTTGAGTATATAAAAAATATATTATTGTTATTTTTACACGCTTTACGGCGCACATTAATGGTCGGTAATCCCATGTAACGACAATTGTATTTTTTGTTTAAATATTTTATATTAACTAACGTACAAAGTAATTGAGTTTAGTGCTCTCTTCCGCTTCATGTAACAAATAATTACTAATATGAACGATGAATATCAGTAAATATTAGCTACGCATATTATGTACTACTAAAAAATATTGCATTCTTTTCAATTCAATGGTTATAATATTTGATTTTACTGTCATTAAATTCTATACCATCATAGTAGGTAACAATGATTTCCATATAATAATATAAAAAGAGTTGTGATTTAATTATTTTTTTCTCCTGATTAAATTTCAATTCCATTAGCTAAATACGAAGCATTTAATCTGAAAATTGTTAACTTTTACTCTACTGTTAATGTTCATTAAAAAAAAAAAAAAAAAAACGCTTTACTTTTTTTAACTACGCGAGTCTTCTGTTGAGTTAATTGATTTTCATTGTTAAAAAAAAGGTAGTATTAAGAGGTCAATAAATAAAAAGAATGTTTATCTCGCATTTCATGATTTCAATTAAAGTTTGGTTTATTACTAAGTAAGCCCACGTAAAATTGCCTTTACAATGAAGAGGTGGCAGTAAAAACTCGCATTAAAAAAATAAGAAATAGTGAGTGTAACATGAGATAAGTCCCGACAAGTTAGCAATTTCTGTTTCTATTAAGTTTTAAATCAAACTACCAGTTGTATAAGGAAACAACTTTCTCTTACTATTAATGTCGTTCAAATGTAAGCTATAAATAAAATAAGAAACAACATTTTTTAACTTGTGTGAATTACTAATTAAACTTTTTATTAAGTTAATAAGGGACATTCACAAAGCGATAAGGCCGAATTTAGAACTCAATATTTTAAGGCCAGAAAATTGTGCACATTTGCTGATAGAAAATCAAGTCTAAAATCAAGCCTTAAAATACTGAGCTCTAAACCCAGCCTTATGGCTTTGTGAATACCCCTTAATTGTAAGTAATGACTTACAATTTAATATTGACATAATTAACAGTTTTAACAAGTTATAATCATTTATTTTTTTTTTGAATTTGGATTATAAGTACTGATAAACCGATTGATAAAAAATGATGAAATTAATCGAAATCGATAATTTTTTACTGTAAATTTACATTAAATAAAAACAATGTTAAATGTTGATGAACATATTATTACGTTAGGAAGTACCTGGTTTTACAGAAGTGGATATCGCACACTTGCTCGCGTCCCTCGCACTTGCCGGTCAGGCATGTACTGCCTTGTGCTAGCCGCCAATTGCCCCCCTCTCTCCACCGCTGACCCCCCGCTCTCTCGCAAGTTTTATGTCGCGGGTTGCATACCGTCTGTTACGTCATCAGGTCAACAGGCTGTCTGTTTGCATTAAATAATAACTTATGGTTATTAATTTGCTCAGGACGCTCTACCTTAGACGCGACAATATTTTCTCCCCTTAAATTAACCAAAAACTTTCCAGATCTTTATTGTGGACTCGATCTAGCGTTGATTAAGATTTTATTAATATCTTTCAAACTAGGGACATCTAATTCCAACATTTGCCTGGTTGTAATTAAAGGAACCACGGAAACTTCAGTCAGAATGGTCGGCAATTGATATGAGCATTTATATTTTATCAGAAATCTTGGACTTGAATTTACAAATGTTAGTAATAACGAAGACTAAACAATTCATAAGTTTATTGTATAAATTTATCCGATAATAAATTATCTATTTATAAATACACTAAATATTAATGACGTGTAATGCTGCAGTCCTCATGTGATATTATCGTATATCAAATCTGCTTACATCGCATCATAAATTATTATTTATTATGTACGATCAACTCATAAATCAATTTTTAAATAATATTTTTAATCTCCAATATTTCAGATTGAAAATTATTTCTCATTTACTTAAAATATTCTCATTCAAATATTTATTATTAAAAATAGAATAAATAATGTAAAATATTTAAACGATATATAGTTTATTATCTCAATAAAAAATCTCATATACATACAGTATAAATTAAAATTTAATGGAAAGAAAATACAATATATTTACGCTATAAAATAAATGGGAACAACAAAATCAATTTCATTTTAATTGTTTGTGATAAAAAAAAAAGTTGGTTTTATATTATATTGAGAGACAAGAGAGTAGAGAGCGGTAAATCACAGTATTTGTACGTACGTGTATTTACCTGCTGCTGCCTATAATTGGAGGGGATAAAATATGTACTTCATAGTACTTGTGTACCGAGCGTCATTATCATTAGCGCGGTAGGACTGGAGCCACGCCCCCTTGCAAGTATAGTGGATGTGGTGAGGATGGCAAATTGAAGAAATGCTCGACTATTTTCGTCAAACTTCGGAACAATTCGCCAATGAAGCCTCTCTCAATGATGACGTCACAGAAAGACAATATGACAATAAAATTTGGTTTGAAAATTCTTCTCCAAATTATGTTATCCTTGCATGCATGGGCACGTCGCAATAGCAGCGACATGATAGAGATATTGTTTGAAGTTTTGTCTTTGATTGAAACACAATGAAAATTACATCTTCACCGCATTAAGGTGGTTTCACATGAACGATGCGACGCAATTTTGACGCACAATCTATCAAAATCCTGGCAAGTAAATTCGCTGGGTTGCGGTAGAGAAATCGCAGCTGTTTTTTTTTAATTCGACAGATATGACTGCCAATGTACTTCATTGCAAGTGATGCGCATAATTCACGCCGCGACTGAAAATCGCTCACGTAAATCCACCTTAATTACTCAAGTATCGTTATCACTTTCCTTGTAAAGTTATCATGTAAACCCAAATAAGTTTATGAATAGTATGAAACATCTCTTAGATTTTATAAGTTCGTAACTCTTAACAATTTTAGGAATAATGAAGATTTTCAATTGAAGAAAGCTATACGAAATGTTTAGAGAATTTCTATGAATTTGAAACATGATATTTAGTTGGAATGATAATTTTCTGTACAACAAAAGATTGATATAAGCATTGAAATGTTTACAAAATATTATCATGTAGCGTAAAATTTTAAATTCAATACTCACTTGATATTATATCACATTAATTTTGATCATAAAATTTAATGTTTATAATATGTAAAAGGTTATGTTATAAGTAAGAATAATTTTGAAATAAAATTTTCAATTAAATAAAAAGCTCATTTCTTGAAGTTACTGTATGTTTTTTTTTTATTAAATTTTATACATATAATTTTTTAACATGAACCATTTTATATTATAGGTACTGGTAACAAGTGACGCTATTAACTTATTAACGACAATCGATGGACGATGCCATAAATCACCTCCTGGATGCACGAGTGGGTGTTCTTTAGCATGCAACAACTCGTTCGGTATAGTATCAAATTATTGGACTTTCTGATTACGAAACGTATATACCAGCACTGCGTCAAATGCCCGGTATTATGTATGTATATATTTTAATTCAAACAAAATAATGTGCAATCTCATAAGTTGTTGAAATTGTTCACTTTATGTCATGCTTTTCATTTATACAGTAACACAAGTTAATGCATTCTAATGCTTCTCATAAGAGAGAAGATGGTTTAGAGGGTTTCATTTCATCTCAATGACGTAATTTCCTGCAGGCTCTGCGCACTTTGTAATATACTTCATATACCTGTCCGCCTGCCACTGCTGGCGCTTTATGAGGCGATATTAAAGTAGCTGCCAGGGGATAATGTGCGTATATGTATGAACCCTCTAGGATAATCTAGGACTCTGTACCCTACACATCACAATATATGAGACTACTCGTGTATTATCATTTACATGAAATATAATGTATACGGTTAAGTGCAAATAACAAGTCAAGTTTTTAATAAAAATTGTAGTTACAAATTTTACGTTTTTTAAGGCTTCATTTTTGTATTTTTTTAAGAAATATTCAAGAAATATTCAAGAAATAAGATATTCTTTTTAATCGAATTCAATGTCATTGATTTAGGCTGACTCTAATGTAGTTAGGGCGAATTCTTGGATGAATGAATCGTGCTCAAAACTTCTCACCAAAAATCTTGTTTAAAATTGAAATTTTTAATTTGACATAAAATAAGTGGAAATAAAGAATTTTTGATAACTTCAAAATTCTCTACCATGTTTTATGTTGTAAAAATAGGGTGCATCAGACCAAAAGACACAAAAGTCTTCGTGTTTGAATTAAATAAAAAATAAAATAAAAAGTATCATTTTCTCATCAGTCTAAAATTCTGTTTATTTTTCAGCTATAGACAATATTGAATAACACAATTTATTTTATATAACAATTGAAATTAATCGCTAAAAGTATGTAACTTTTCTTTTATTACAAATATTATGTTAATTTACATTTCATTATTTTAAATTTCTTTTGTGTTTATTTTCTTTTTGTTCTTATGTTTTAAATTGTTATAAAAATACCTTTGTGTTTTCTCTCTTTTTTAGTAAAAATTTCTTTTAATTAAAAGACATTGTGTAACTAAAATGAGCTTCTTTTTGTATGAAAATAAAGCAACGACAACTCTCATAACACACAAAAAAGTTGCTTACCGCTGAAATTTGAAATTTAAATTTTTTGACTATAAGCAACTGACGTAACATTAAATTTTGAAAGTTTACGATTCACATAACACTATGAAAAAATATATATATTTTTTAAAAAAAAGTTAACTTCATTTTCTCTATAGAAAAGACTATAACGTACAAACTTTTTTTGAAATTTTCTGTTGAGTATTTTAATGGTTGCTATAAAGTGCATAGTGGTAGTAGCTATAATTTTATAGGTATTGGGGTAAGTGCTTAAAGTTAAGTAAGCGCTTAAATACGGGGGCGTATATGTTTGAGAAGGTGGGGGAGATTTATCTTCACTAAAAGTTATTGCAAGCCATCTATAGAAGTTTTAGAAGAATATTTATATTCTTAATATGTTTGTAAACACTAAGAAAATTATCAGTCCTAAATACGTCACTTTTTTTTATCTTAAGGTAGAGATAACGTCGAACAGCTGTTTCACGTAATTCCCTTTGATTAACATGTAAACCTTAGCAAATTGACAAAAATTCTGAAATTTTTTTAAGAGGCAGATATTAGTGCCTAAAAGCCATAGCAAAAGTTTAAAAAACATTTAACGAGCCGATTTTTTTAAATTAATTTTTTAGTTTAGCTCTCCATGGGAAAGCCCTATGCTGAAAATTAAAAAAATTAATTAAAAAAAATCGGCTCGTTAAATCGTTTTGAAATTTTTTCTATGGCTTTTAGGCACTAATATCTGCCTCTCAAAAAAAATTCAGAATTTTTGTCAATTTGCTAAGGTTTACATGTTAATCAAAGGGCACTACGTCGATCAGCTGTTCGGCGTTATCTCTACCTTAATAACAATTTATCATGTTATTGTTAAATATGCGTTATAACGGCATGCTTGGCAGGCTATAGTGATTAAATATTACTTTGCAAGGATGTTCACATTATGGGACTGAAAAAAATAGTCTGATTATTAATGTAGAACGAAATTGATATGATTTATTCTAGACTTGTAAGTAAATTACTTAAGTTTTTTTCTAATAATCTATAACGACACAATATATATTATATGACTAACTTGTAATGTAGGTTTTTCTTTAACTAAATAGTAAAATTAGCATACTCGATCCTTATAATAGCATAATATATTATATATTAATATGTATATTAATAGCATATAAGATTTGGATTTAAACAGATTATTTATAACATTAGCTTTTTATTTTATTATATTTCCCCTTATGAGTACATAAATAACAAGTCAGAGGCAGGAGATTTAAAAACAGTCCAATAAGAACAAATTACTTCCCGGAAGAAGCTTACTAAATCCCTGAATCCATTCAAATCCATAAAATTGAATATATTTTATTGGTTATTACTGCTAATTAAATGAATGGAGCCTCTGATTGGTCCATGAATGATGACGTCACTCACCTGTCCGGCCCACGCTCGGCCCTTGGTCTTCTCTGCTCCCGCGGCCGCTTTGGTCGCCGCCGCTGCTGCCGCGGCCGCCGCCTGCTGTTGCGTTTGCTGCATGATCTGCTGAATCAGCTCAAGTTGCTGCCGCGTCAGTCCGTCGCTCGCCCCGCTGTCCGCGCCGGGACTCGAAGCCTGGACACCAGACAGTCGTGATTATAGACTTGTTTACTTCAGGAAATAATAAAATAATATTGCAGGGTCTCTAGCGCGGGAGGTGGTCCCATATTGTGGCATTAGATGGGGGGGGGGGGTTCAATGTTATCACACTAAACTATTAGATGCTGAATAGGTTTTCAGTACAATTATTTTCACCTTACAGAAAGGACTTGTTTTAGGTTTCAGTACATTAAATGGGTGAATTAAACCTTATTTTCAGTACTTTTCTCACTTTTAATTACAAATTTAATACTGAATAAACGGGGTCAATAAAAGTGCAAAAATTGTTCTTAAATTATCTAAAAGTTTAGAGTGTATCTACTGTATATTGGTATAGTTTTACAATTTTTTAAACCAAATTTATTTTGTTTAATAAAAAAAATCAATACATATATATATAATGTGCATTCTGGCCCACCTCAGGCCTACATATAGGGGCATGACGCCATCGCAATCAACTCTATGGAGTTTGGAGTTCAGTTGGTAATACTGGGTGCGATTTGCGAGGAAGATTTCTCACTAATCATGCTCGCTTTACTGTCTTTTTACTCAATCATACGTGGATGGTAAAAAACTTGGTTATCTTCCTGGATAGCTCCGAGAATTGCTCAATGACTACGTTTACATGACGGTGTTTAATGCGTATTCGTTGACGACGGATAATGTTATTCTTATGAGGCGTCGTCAACGAATACGCATTAAACACCGTCATGTAAACGTAGTGATTGTATTAAATACGTTTCCTGAAGATATCAGATTATGACTTTCCATAAATTTAATACTTTTCTCTACTTAAAGAAAAAAATGAAATTTAATATTGTGTGAAGACGTTTTAGAGACACGTAAAAATTACATTATTTATGAATCGTGATGTCACCGCAGAAATTTTAGAACGGTAAATTTTTATTACTTTTAAATAAACTTGCTAAGCAGCTTCAGTTAACTGAATGTATCAAAAGAATAAACACTACTACGTTCACATGACGGTGTTTAATAGCATCCGTTAACGTCAGCTAATTAATGTTATTCTTATATGAAGCGTCTTCAACGAATCCGTATATACAACACCATCATGTAAACGTAGTAATTATTAAGTTTCAGTCTTAATTATTGCATGTTTGGTTTCATTTTAATTTGTCACTTCTAATTAATTTTTTCATATGAAATCAATGTATGATTAATATTTGAGTCTGTTAGAAATCCCTTTTCTTCCACTTTCAAGAAAATTGTTGGCTTGTTTACAAATATGAACCTTATCAGAAATAGTGGTTTTTGAGACTGACGGACTCATTTATATAAATTTAATAAAATAATTATTATATCATTTTTCCTCGTTTCAATTGATACTTTAACATTTACATCAAAAGATAAAATTTTGATTCCATTGTAAAGATCAAGGAGAAACAAGTGGAACAATATTCTTGTACGTGGAAAGAGCACACACATTGCAATCATCCATTCAATTTATACGTCAAAACCATGAAACCTCTATTTTTTTCACCGTATGACAAATAATCAGTCTAAATGTCAAATCGAAAATAGAACGTTTTTTTCTTGTTCGATAAAACAAATCAATCGCGTATTTCGCAAAACAGTAACCTCGCAAAAATCATGATGATTTGATTTGATTTTTTTTTTTTTTTTACAAAGGTTTCACCATATAATATATAATATATATGGTTTCACTGTTATCTATTGTATTACTAGGTCAGTATACTATTGTTTATTTATTCAAAGTACATTAATCATTTATGATTTGCAACCTTTTTATACGTCAATGTCATATATATATTATGTAAAAGATATTTTGCAAAATGCATATTTTAATTTAAAATTAATTTAAAATGCATGCTGTATAAAATGCAGTTAATAAATATATGCAAGGACATGCAAGAAAGGTAAATGGAGGTTATATTCAAATTACGTTATGATAATGCAGTCTTTTTAGACTTTAATAACCAGTTATTTAAATAATCCTATGTGTACAGTGACCTCCTTAAAATATGTCACATTTAATAAAACATGAACTTAATGTTTAAATATATTGATAATATCACAACAATGAAATTATACATGTTATGAAAAATTAATGATTTATATTGAATTAATATGTTATGAGTTATATACGATCAAGAACTATTTTATGATCAAGTGTATGCAATATAATATAGATTTTTTTTAAGTAAATATGTAATTATAATGAAGTTAATGAATATCACAAAAAATTCAGCTCTTTAATTACTTCCAGGCTTTACGCACATGTTTTGCTATTTTATATCAATAAAAGTAAATCAACTTGATCAAAGTCAATAATTTCACTATACTACGTTCACATTTTACGATGTTTAATACGGATTCATTGACGATGCCTCATATATTGTCCATCGTCAACGGATACGTATTTAAAAACCATCATGTGAACGTAGTATTATCTAATTATTAAATTCACTTTAGTGATAATAAAATGGCGGTTTTGAAACTTCATACTTTCTCAATCAAACCCACTATTGTTTTTACTCGACGGCGTGGCGAGTGCACTTGGTGATATGCAAATGCAATCAGAACCAGTTAGTTGATGACGTCATCAGGAAGTGCAGCTGACAAAATTATGCACCGCACAATGCAGAGGCTGCTTTTGTAAGGACAGTTATATGATTTGTCAGGTTATTAATTTATAACGTTTTGGTGAAATTTGTGAAAATATATTAATATTGGATTAATCAGGTACGGAGGTTATATTGATATTTAACGCTTAACAAATTAAAAAATTCTCTACTGCATTTTATAAACTTTTTCCTCATTTCTATGAAATTCGATTAAAATAGATATAAAATTATTATCGATCGATAGTTTCTATTTGAGGCGACGGGAAGGGATCACGAAGGTTCGATCAAATTATTATTCACGGGAGCGGAGGGTAATCCTGGGGATGGTCTGCACACACGTCCGGCTTAGTGGCCACCACCGGAGCTCAGTCTGCCTGTGACGTCACGTGGAGAAGATACAGTTAAATTTATAGTAAAAAAAATTTGATATTCCTTCCGGAAGTAGCCGCAAGTGTGAAGTTTGCAGCTCTTTAGTTTGTAATTCAGTTTTAAAAGAATGGTTTGAAGTATAGAACTGTGTATTAAAATGTAATGCTGAAATACGAATAAGAAGACCAGAAACCTTACACTTCCGGCTACTTCCGGAGGAAATATCATATAAATTTGACTGTATTTCCGAAAGTAGCTGAAAGTATAGATTTTCTGGCCTTCCTAATTTTATGTCAGAATTTCTACTGCAAAATTTTAAAAAGTGAATGAAATAAACAATATAACCACAAAGTTAACATTTCCGGCTACTTCCAGAGGAATTATCAAGTTAATTTGACTGTATCATTGTTCTGTATTATGGGATATTTTGATGCTTTTCTTGAGAAAGTGATAGATTTAATGGCAGTTTAACACAAAATTTTAAACTGCAGTATTGAATTTTGGCAGCACAGAAATTCAAGATATATAATATATGAGGCTTCAAGTCAGCTGATTCTGTTAACACTGCCATATCTTAAAATATCTCTAAATGGATGAATAGGAGATATGTTTAAATTACTGTAATTACTGAAGGAAAAATTTAAAACGAAATTAACATGGTGGCTTATGGAGAACAATTTCCCGCTTCTATTTTAAATATTGTTGTGACGTCACACACAGGGCTTGTGGTCTCAAGTATTCAGGATATTGTCTGGCGATTTATTTGACATTTTGTTTGATGGAAGGATCAGCCAAGCGTCTCGTGGCGAACCTACCCAGGCCAGAAACAATATCCTGATTCGAGCGACGTTACAAGTCCTGTTAGCATGCCAAGTTCCCATGTTTTCCATTTTACTAGTAAATGTTTTTAGATAGCTGCCAAATTATGCAATAAAAAGAACAAAGATGAATTTATTTTTTTAATAATATTTCGTTGTTGTACAATCCAGCCCAGATAACTCGATCACCGATTTTTTCTCTTCTGAATGCCACATTGTAATATCTCGCCATGATGATGTTGTAGGCAACTTTTTCAGCACCCGGCAAACTGACGTTCAGTTGAATTAAAACAGGTTGTATATATATTAAAATAATTTAGAGCCATCAACCTTGTTGCATATGTTTTGGTTTTGAGTAACTTAAAGGGTGGAATATTAAAGGTGGACATTTTATTTTGACTTGAGTGTACCTTTGAATTAGAATACAAAATATAATATAGCCGATCTTTCTTTTGATACATTTGAGTTGATTTTAACATGTGGTTAAAGTCACGAAAATAAAAAATACAACATATTTTGTATGTGATTCGTTTAAGAATTGATATCAATTGATATTGTAATTTCTTTTTGTCACGCAGTATATTATCTGAAAACTTGGTCTGTAAATCAATCAAATCTTGTGGCGGCATCATCTGAGAGAAAATAGTTTGGCAGACCTCCACGTGGGCCTATCAGCTGTTTTGACGTCACAGCTTAGCGTCATCTTTACGTCAAGCGCATGCACGTTAAATATAGTAAGCACCATGTTACTTAAAAGTCAGCTTGTACGTACGGAGGATGACGTAGGTATCAAGGTTAAATTACGCGATTATATAAACTTTATATACGATAGTCGTGAGGTTGGTTAGTAACAATTGTCTCCAAATAATGCGTATTTACGTAAATGTACGAGGATTTGACGTATGTTGAAGAAGTGCATTACGTAAATATGGGGAAAGTATTTTATAAATTTTAATTAGAGAAACTACCTGAGCACCAATATGTTAAAAACAAATATTTGTGATTTAAATAACAGAAATATAATTTACATTATTCTATAATTTTTCCACTTTTACATACTATAGCATTGCAACGTAAGAAAATAGAATGAGTGAAACTTAATAAAGCCTCATTGAAGCTGCATATAGAAATAAATGTAGTATCGTCCTCAATTTTTTTTATTGCAGAAATGGATAGAGGGTGCAAAGTTATGCTACCCTGATTTTTTTCAGATTTTTTTGAGACCTGGAACTATTTTTAAAAAATGATTGAAAGTCCTTTTTGTGACGTCACGCGGCGGCAAGTCCTATCTTTTTCTTAAGGAGCGGCGTCTCGTGACGTCACGAAAAGGACTTTCAATAATTATTTAAAAATAGTTCACGGGCTCTAAAAAATCTGAAAAAATTCAGGGTAGCATAACTTTGCACCCTCTATCCATTTCTGCAATAAAAAAAAATTGAGGACAATACTCCATTACATGACAATGTAATGAAAATTCGAGTATATATTATATTTTTAAGGGTGCAACACGTCAAAGAACGATACACTAATCGCCTTGGAAAATTTCAAACCTTTTAAGTTACCAATCCCTGAGTTATTCTTACGGGGCATGGTTTAATTGACATGAAACATAATATGTTGTCTTGTACAATCGAAAAAGTTCGAATAAAGAAAATAAATAAAAATTAACAAGGTCGAAAAGGTAAATATTCCTAGGCAACGAGTGTGCACACATTGGTACTAACCTGATTGGAGGTGGTTGGACTGTTTGGAGACGCTGCCCCCGCTGCCGCCCCCGAGGCTGATGGTGAGGAGAGGAGTTGTTGAAGTTGGCTGGGGGAGGCCGCGGAGGCGGGAGGCGAGCTACTGGAGGCCGGGTATGGCGGGGGTGGGGGCGGCGCGTACTGGATACACGAGGGCGGGTCTTCGCCCCCTCGACTCGACGCCGAGCTGCCTCCTGAGGAAGATGAGGCGGGGGTGGTGTGGTGGTTCTCCGTGTGGCGGCGCAGCGATCGAGCGTCACAGTAGCTTTTACCGCAGCCTTCCGCCTTACATTCGAACGGTTTCTTGTTCCGGTGCGTCAGCATGTGCCCGTTCCTGGAACATGAAGATTCAGTTACATTATATGGTAGTATCAACAACATAGCCTATTTTCAAATTTGGCGCGTAAACTGTTCCAATTTTTTTATCCAATCAGAGCGTCCATAGGAAGCTTTATCCAATATCAACGTGCCACGTCACGGTGACGTCACAGAAATTACGCACTCTGATTGGCTGAGCTTATACACGGTAACACTTCTAGGTCTCTATTTTCCATGATATTTGAAAATAAACCTATCGGCGGGTCAATTTTTTTTAGCTATTATGAGCTGTTATTATCGATGTTGTTTAAAATTACTAAATTTTAAAATTATAAATGTATTCTGCTGCATATTGATTCATGAAAATAATTTTTTATAGAAATTAAATCTCGTTAATACAAAGCTTAATTATAACGTACTAATTAATTAGGGATTTGTTTGTGGTTTCAAAACTACAAAATTTAATATCTACCATGAAATATTAATGAAGTGAATTATTTATTGGAAAAAATTAAATGAAAATAATAAATATTCATTACTAACCTCTAGAATTTTATAATTGTCGTACCACTTGATTAAATTTTAAATTGATATTTATCAATGTGCTCTAAATTTATATTTATTTTAAGTGTTTTTAATATTACATTTTAAAATGTACTCGTGGAATGCTTCAGATAATTACCAGAACAATAAAAATGACACAAATTCATTTCAAAATATATTGTAATAATATTATTTATAAACACACAAATTGATAATTTTAGTAACAATGGACAACCGATTTTTTTTTTTTTTTTTTTTTTTTTTTTTTTTTTTTTTTTAGTGTAGAAATGAATAGAGGACACCGAATTATGCTACTCTGAATTTTTCAGATTTTTTTTTTAAACCCAGAACTATATTTAAATAATTATTGAAAGTGCGGTCACGCCACCCTGGAGGCGCCAATAGGCGTCTAGTCCCTATCTCTTTTATTAAAGATTCAGGGGGGTCAACAGAACTTTTAATAATAATTTAAAAATAGTTCCGAGACTAAAAAAAAAATCAGAGTATTCTGATAGAGTACCTTCTATTTTTGTAATAAAAATTTTTCATGTCGGTTGTCCACTGTAAAATTGTGTTCAAAATATCTGTCACAATCTTAGCAAAAAAACTTTTAAAAAAAATAACAAGATTCTTTGATGCACACAACTTAGGCTGTTTGTATATAAAAATGTTATATACAAGTTGTCGACTAAATCTGCACGGCTTTACACGGTCGTCAAGAGCATTGCCTTGTTATCTTCAAGCTGCAAAGTGCAATCCCGAAAATACACAGCTCTCGTTCGTTCTCGTGACGATTTGTGGAGTTTACACACGCGAGTGACCGAATTTGTTGACTTCGAGAAAGATTGCCTATTCGTAAAGAAAACGTAATCCAATACTGTTGACACATCATCTTCACATTCAAATCTTGGAAGTGAGTGTATATTTCCACTTTGCATGGTAGTTTCGTGTTTACACTTAAGCCAAGCAAGCTAAAAAAATGTGCTATATATATAATACATAATATATTATATAGTAAATATTATAAAATACAAGCAAAAAAATTTCCTGAAATTTTTTATTGCATATTTTGATACATTACATCAATTTATGATTGTTAATTTTTTTCAGATATTTTTTGGCCCTTAAAATCGTCAAGCAAGCACAGGAAAAGACATATTATATTACATGATTTCAAAGCATTTTACAGCACAATTTCAAAGCTGCTAAAAATATGTGAAACAATTTGAGAATATTGCATAATTCGAGGTCCTGTACCCAAATACGCAATAAAATATAACATTATAGCTTGTCCATTTGAGTGTAAAAATATGTGAGGTTGACTTGAATTGTTATGATGTTAGCGTTATCTATCTACTCAGTTGATATATGTGAAGTAGGCTTCACTATCTATCTACTGCAAAGCTATGTACGAGTTCTGTACTCACGACAAGCAAGCTCAAAAAAGGTGCTAATATGCTGTACAACAATATACATGATAAATCTATTGATTTTCATAGTTCAGGGGCCATGAAGTAACTTTATTCTATCGATGATACTGAAGTAGGCTTCTATCTACTACATGACTGTGCACGAGTGCAACTCACGACAAGCTATAAAGAGGTGCTAATATGATTTAATAATAAATCTATGTGACGGGGGTCGTGAAGTAGGCTTTATTGTATATCGATGATCGTGAAGTAGGCTACTACGAGTGCTACTCACAGGTGGTCCTGCCGCTTGAACGCCTTGCCGCACATGCTGCACACGTACTTGCGCTCGTCGCTGTGCGTCAGCTTGTGTTTGGCGAGCGCACTGGCATTCCCGAACACCTTGCCGCACACCTGGGGGAGAAAAAAAGTACACTTGGGTTAGTAGAAATTATCAGAGGTACATTGGAAAAAACATAACTTGTCCCGAACACCTTGCCGCACACCTGGGGGAGAAAAAAAGTACACTTGGGTTAGTAGAAATTATCAGAGGTACATTGGAAAAAACATAACTTGTCTGTAGTCCCCAGATCTACATGTATGCATTTAGAGTCAAAATTCAAACGAATTTATAATTAAATTTGTTAATTTAATGCGTGTCCTTAAAATAGGCATGTAAATATTGATACAGTACCATAATAAAATTATGTGTTTGGATGCCATGTGTTATTGTGTAGAACTGATTACATATACTGCACACAAAGCTTATCTGGAGACTAAAAAGACTGCAAATTGATAAGTAGCGACTTAAGTATACTTGAATGTTGTATCTGCAATTCCAAACGGACTTTTTTAAATTTTCAATTAGATATTTTGTTGACTTACCATGAGTAAAATACGAACCTCATAATTTTTAAATTGAGTAATGGCCATTTGAAAACTAGTACCTACAATCTGTAACATTATTATAATTATATTAAATAAACAGTAACACTTCTTCCTTTCAATAAATTTCAATATAAATCCCCAATAAAACCATCTTGCTCAAATTGTATAACAAATAAATCTCTGAAATTATACCATATATGAGAGATTTAGATTATTTTAAGTACACTGATATATTAACATTTTATACATGATTTCAAATAGTTTTAAAAATAAAACAAGGATAAGAGTTTTTACGAGAACACAATTGGCTGTAGCGCTATCTGCCTGAGACTGACTTTGCGAGGGAGATCGTAAACCAACAAACATTCCCTCGAGGAAAAACGACACGGCTCATAAAAAGCAGCGCTCCAATTTCCAAAAGGTCATACAGAGCTAGAATTACATCAGTAAGTACCACAGCATTAAACTTATATACACAAACGGTGTCAATTTTTTAGTCATCGTATTTTAAACTTGAATACGAGGCAAATAAAAAGAAATAAAAATTTTTGTTGTAATTTTATACTTGCAAATAATAATACTACCCTTGAGATTTCGAGAGAGCTTCGCGCCTGTGGTTAGTTCGCTTATGCAACTTTTCATACATGAATGTACAAAAAGTTGCATAACCATTCAGGGGACTTATGTTTGAAAAAGTATTGTAAACTTTCAACAATGTAATTGTACTTTATATATTACATCATGATGTCCTGCTATATGATTAAATATGCTAATTAAATACAATTATGAAAATACTTTAACAAAACACACATATACTATGTAAATTAATTAATGTAGATATTACTATAAATACATCACTAAAACTAATTGAAACATATTATTTTAAATTTTAATTAACATTTAATCTAATTACATTAATTAATATAACATGACGTCACAAACTTACTCTATATAATATTATATATAGAGTCATGATGTACGATATACATACAGAGTATATTATATTACATGCATGTGACATATAATATATATATATATATATATATATATATATATATATATATATATATCTTATATAATTATAAGATCGATGTATATCAAATAGTTATACAATTTATCTTATGGTTAAACAATAGCACTATACAGCAGAACATATAGTTAAATTAACATGTCTTCTGTTAAGAAGTGTAAAATTTCCTATCATTCCTTATGAAAATAATTTTTGAAATTTTGCACCTTGCAGTATATATGCAAAAAGTACGTAAAATAACTAGAACTTCCGGAAGCAATACCAAACAAATTTGACTGTATAATGTTCTAAATTTTGCTAGTCTAGGTAGCTTCGTGTTGTTTGGCGTGACTACTAAATGACCCACGGTCTGTTTGTTTCCTCTGCAACATTCTAGCCAGAGTAGCACTTGGCGAGCAACAGCAGCGACCATTAACTTTATTTATACGCTAATCTCACGCGCACAACAAAACAATGAGAGTTATTTCTAACAATGATACCACGCCAAGACCATTGTTATCACACAAAAATCAAACTACTACAATTTTTATGTTTTTTTTTTTTGTTGTTATTTAACTACCTACGCATTAACAAAATATAAAAGCTTGAACTTTTTTATTATGTATCTTTTTTACTAAAAAAAAAACGTTATGTTTTAAACAAAGTTAGATTAGTGATGTGGAATTTTTGTGGAAATCAAGTGGATTTTTCTGCTTTTGTGGAATATAATATACAATTATAAATGTATGAATTATGTGTTATATTTTTTTTTAAAAATATATGCTGATAAAGTAATTAATATATAAATGAATAATTATTATTTAGAGAAGCTCAGTATATAATTTAGTGCTTTTGAAGATAAAATAAAGTATAAACATTTGAAACATTTATCAAAATTTCTAACAGAAAAGACACTATAAAATTAATGTCGGCACGTTCCAAATCGTCTGCTGGCAAAGTTTAGCAAAAATGTGTGATTACCCAGCAAGGTAGGTCGATCTGAGCTGTGGTAACGGCTTGGGTGATTACTACGGCCACAGAGAGAGAGAGAGAGAGAGAGAGAGAGAGAGAGAGAGAGAGAGAGAGAGAGAGAGAGAGAGAGAGGGGGTATGGCAGTAGAGAGATAGAAAAATTTGATGAAGGCGAGAAAAGAGAGGAGTGGTGGGCATTAAACGGCGGCGATAAGGCTGGCAATGAGCTCTGCACTAGTTTCATCTGCCTGTCGTCTGCTAAGCGGCACCGCAGACTCCAAGCTTTGCCGCCGCCAGCTTTCTGGCTTCTATAAGAGCGGCCAAATCAGCTTATGTGTAGAAGCTCCCAAATCTACAGCCCACTAGCAATAACTTTGAGAGTGGGATTTGTAATAACATTATTACTTAGAAACCACATTAAATTTATATGTAGAATTAAATTTATAATTAATTAATTTAATATAAAATGATTTAGTTTGTTCAATAAATTTAAGAGGATCAACTCTTTATAATGTTTGGTTTTATCTTATTTTAGAAATTATGTGTATGTCATGAAAGTTAAATTTAAATAAATAAAATTGTATGTAGTTCGAATAATTAATAAGGTGAATGAAAAATTGCTTTGATTTGTATATCAATTTTCACTCAAAATGTAGGAAAATACAATTTATGACACCAGTGTTAAAAAAAGCATAAAAAAACGTTTTTATTAAAAATATAGTGATAACCTTTGTCTTAAAAAATGGAAATAAATAGCTCAAGAAATAATTGAATACTTTACAAATTCTGAAGTATGTTTCACGAGTTCCTGAATTATATTCAATATAACTTTTTCCCCAACAGAAGACATTTTATATATATATATATATATATATATATATATATATATATATATATATATATATATATATATATATATATATATATATATATATATATATATATATATATATATATATATATATTTTTTATTATTACAAAAGGATATACTTCTATATATGAGCTTGGAGCTCGAGATGAAGTAATGAGTAGGGATAAGGGAGGAAAAGTATGTAGGCCACGGCCTGTTACGCATCCCCGCATTAGCTGAGGTAAGACTGAGGGAACCGTGGAAAACCTCAGTCAGGACAGACACTTCTACCTTTTTTTTTTTCAACTTTCAATGGACCAAAGCGATGTCCAAAGCCTGGGGAACCACACACAAGTGAATCACTGCACTGAGTGGAAAGCGAGATGAATTTACACCAGGGCATATTTTTTTAATTGAAACGGTCACCCATCAAAGTAATAACCACTCTCGATGTAGCTTGATTTCAGTGATATAATGAGAATCGGTCAATGCACTGCGCAGCACACGGCAGTCAACCGGGGTTACAATAATAATAATAATACATCAGTTTAAAATTTTCTCTATCTCTCTCAATAAACATCAATTTCAAAACTGCTTTTTTGGCTTTTAAAGTTACTCCGATTGAATAAAAATGTAAAACCGTAGAATTTTTAAAGCTAAACTTTTGTCTCTTCTAACATACAGGTACCATATAGGGAATAATACTGTACCAACATACCTAGTAGAATAAACTTAAAATATTATTCAATATTCATTATATTTATAAAATTCAAACCTTTATTTATCAAATTTCAACACAAACTCGACAGCATAAATTCCCTATTGACTTTATATACTAAAAGGAAATTTATCATCTATAATATCATCCTATAGCTGTATATATATTAGGGTTTCAATTTTCTCTGACTAAAGTGAGCAGGTTTCGTTCGTCACTTTTTCATTTGGCGGCTTATGTTATCAAAAGAGACAATGCTGGAGATGAATACACTTTATCAAGCTTCTTCATCAGAGTGAATCTGGTGCGACATCAAACAAGATCGTGTTGAGAATATTATTTTGTGACGATGTACAACTAGCAAAGTGGAAGCGACGTGCATTATGTTTGGATTAGTGAGGAGATATACCTTGTTGCTATGAGATACTTGATTGATATTTTAATTAGGTTTACTTTCGTGGTTTATACCTGCATGGAAATCTTTTGTTGGATTGTCACTCTTCACCCTTTAAAATCTTGGTGCAAAAATGCTGTGACGTCATATAGTCATGGTGTATTTCTCAATGTGTTTCATTTACATGACTTCAAATCGTTTTACATCATGATTTTTAAGATCTATTATTTAAAATCAATTTTAGATCTTGATTTTTTTTTTATATATATATACCTAAGTCAAGCTCCTCTATCCAATGAAAAATTTCACACAGGTTGTCTATTTTTGCATTATAACAATATTTTATTATATTAAAAGGGGAAAAATCAATTTTAAAAAAATCAGATTTTTTGCTTTGGTCTCAAGAATAAATTTAGATACAAAATTTGTAGAACATTTTAATTTTTTTCAAATAAAAATGAATAAAATAGTTGAGAGCATGAAGAAAATATAATAGAAACATTAATTTAATGCTTCAACACATCTTACAATTGAAAGAACTATTAAATTATTTTCTAAAGCTGTTTAAATTTTTAAAAATCCGAGAGAGAGAAAATGGTAGCTAAAAAGCTGAGCACCATCATTAGGATTTAGTAAATAGAAATTATTCAGAGAAATTACGCAAATGGAGTTGTCATTTTGTTGAAATCTCTTGAGAGAAACAATTTAGATGTAATACGCGTCAGTAATTTCGATTTCAATTATTTAAAGTATGAAACATTTTAATATGAATAAGAGAAGGAAACAAAAATTATTGACATAAAAATGTAACATTCAAAAGAAGAATATAAAAAATGTGTGTGAAATGTTGCAATTACTTCTTCGGCTCTCCTCTAGTGGCCGCTTAGCCGAGCGTTATGACGAGGAGGGGGAGTGGTAGACAGATTGGGAGGGGATGCGGACCTGAGGGAGCAACACACTTCAACCCTTGTCTCTTTATGATGACGTCATTGGACCCTCAATATTTACCGGAAAATCGTATTTTTTTTTGCTATTGTAATATTGTAGAGAAAATAATATACAAGCAAACATACATTACATATATATTTATAATTTGTTTATATTTTAAAAGTATATACACGTGATAAAATCTTTTCCATCCCACTTATGGTCTTATGGGATAGGCAGGGAAAGATACATGACGAAGTACGAAAAAATCAGTTAACATGATCTCGTGAACATGATTTGTTTTTCAAAAATATCAGGTACCATGAACTTAACCCCTGCCTGCAATGTCGAGCAGACTTTGGAGGTGTGAGGAATTAAAAACATTTTGAATTGGTTCTCTTATTCCCTAAAATTCTTTGTTTCTTGAAACTGCAGTGCTATAGCAAATGAAGCATGGGCAAAGTTCACGCTGACCCATGTAGAAATAAATCTTCTATAAATATAAAACTTATCACTATATTACCAATGTTAAAAATATTTCCTCACATAAAAATTATGAAACATATTTTAAAATGTTCTCCTCTACATCCCCCTATCAGTAGCTAAAATATCAGGTGTACAAATTCGATCTAGTTTTTGAGTTAGGAATTTATAAAATTGACAATCTTTAACAATGGAGAAATGGAACTTCCAAGTTAAATTAGTCAACTTTAAAAATTAATTACTCGAAATATAGATCGTATTTGTATACTTAATATTTTAGCAACTGATATGGAGTACATTTTAGGATATATTTCATAATTTTCATGTGAGGGATTTCTTTTAACATGTTACTTTTGTGACGTCATAGTAAAATTTCAAGAACGCCAGTGTTAGGTGTCACACATGCGAGAAAAACGGACGACATTTCGTCCCGCCTTGCCGGTTTCAGAGCAGCGAGAATGTGTCACGAAATTGCGGACTTGGAGCCCAGGAGACTCCTACAGTAATCGCGTGCGTCTATCCAAGCGAACTCGGGAAAAATGTACAGAATAATATAGCCAGTTGTGATTTTGTCGAGTTAAATTTATCATTTTCCCTTCAAAGGATTTCATTTTCTGTCAATCTCAGCTTAAATATCACAGTTTGTGGGTTTTCAGACTTTTCAGTTACATTCTGTGCAAATGTTTCTAAAAAAAAAAGGATAAAATATTTTAATTTGTTAATGAATTCCCCGAGGGAATATTCATGCTCATTACAAAAAGTTGAAAAGTGTCTGTTCACAATTATGATAAGTTAAATGATCATTTTTTTCCCTAAATTAAAAAACCATGTAATCCAACGTTTCTTTATACAGGTTAAGACACGCACGCATTTCGTGCGTCAATTTCGGTAAATTTTCAGGCCCCATTGCACCGCGAAATTTAAAAAATAGCATTGCATGATGGGCGCATTCAAAATTTCGCGGCACGATGTGGCCAAAAATACTTGAACGTGATTGGCTAAGCCCTTTAACATTGGTCCAATCGGTGACTTAACCTGTATAAAGCCAACCTTGATGTAATCAAGACAAGTACACTTCTTGTATAGAGATGGTATCGTGCACCAAATAAATGAGATTTTAATGTCAAGTAAAATTTTATAGGGAAAGTTATTAAAAATGTTCTAAAATCTAACATATAAGTGGTGTATGGTTTTATAATTCATGGTAAGTCTAAATAAATATACAATTTATATATATTATACACAAAATAAACACTGAATTCAAGAGTTTTAAATAAAAGTTTCCTGTTACAAAATCTGGAAATCCTGTTTTAATTTACGAATTTAGCCATTAATATTTTAAGATGTAAAAATAGCAATTGAGCAGAAATATTAAATTTACCACTAAAATAATGACTATCAATATTTATTGTTATTGATTTATAGACTTATTTAAAAACTATGATCATTAAAATTTACTTTATATAATATAAAAAAAAGCATTAAATAAAATATCTTTATACATTTGGTATTCGTAGCGGAAATCCATTTTAAAATAAAATAGAACTGATGCGCATCAAACGGGAGAGAGAGAGAGAGAGAGAGAGAGAGAGAGAGAGAGAGAGAGAGAGAGAGAGAGAGAGAGAGAGAGAGAGAGAGAGAGAGAGAGAGAGAGAGAGAGAGAGAGAGAGAGAGAGACGAGGCGTGCAGTCACGGCAGGGAAGCCAGCATGAAAGTAAATGAGGCTTGGAACAAAGGACTAAAAAGAACGAACTAACTCGAGTAGCGCACTGTTGAACGGCGGTGCCAGAGGCAGAGAAAGAAGGTAATAGGAACCGATAAAGGCGGGCTCAGCGAGGCCTGATAAGACAGAAATACTGCAGAGTAACCGCTACCTGCTTCTCTGCACAGAGGCTATTACAGATAACGGGAATATGCACTGCAGATAATGAAATCATTCATTCTAACTTTAATGGTCACTTTTTAGCATCAATATGACTTCTCTACATTCTTGTTTCGTATCAGAAAAATAAAAACTCGTAAAAGTTACAGATAAAGATGGTTTCGTAATTCTATTGTTTTGGATTAACTTAACTTTATTTTATACTCTAAATGTAAAAGGGATTATAAATAGATAAAAAAAAGGTATTAAAATTGTAGCCATGGTTTTTAATATAAATGTTCTTAATAATGTAAGCGTATTTGATTAAATAATTAGTAATTGCTATTACTTTAATTATTGTTAAAATTAAACAGCGCGTATATAGTAAATTTCATGAAAGACATTTTTTATATATAAAAAAAATATTATAAAAATAATGATGAAGTTTCATAGAACTCGCAATAACGTTTTAGATTCTAGGAAATTGAGGAAAAGGCTCTGACATAATATTGACGAAACAACTCCATTTAATATAAAGCTTTATAAGCAAAGCTGGTCTATATATAAATGGAATTTTCTATTATATATATAAGAGGCAAAAACACAAACACACGAATCATGTAAAATATCAAACAAAAATTATACAAATCAAGAAAACAAAATAACGCTATACATGAACATATTATAATTTTTCACCCTTTTATATTAAAAAGGTATGCAATATTACGAGGAATGTTGTTTAATGCTTCCATACACAGGTATATACGTATTATATATTATATGAATACTACGAAATCAGTGGACAGGAATGGAACTGGCATATTCTTTCCATTTGGAAGGATTTTAATCTCCACATAGCTTCACGTTAGATTATAAGAGACAGTAGTAAACACTCAAGTTAGATTATAATATTGTAAGATGAAACTCACCAAGAATTCTTAAGGATAAGACTCGCGTGAATTTCGTGCGTCAATTTTTTAGGCCCCAATGCATCGCGAAATTTCAAAAATAGCATTGCATGATGGGCATATTCAAAGTTTCGCGTTCTAATGGGTCCTACAATACTTGAACGTGATTGGCTTAGTCGTTTAACATTGATCATACCAGTGACTTAGCCTGTATAAAGAGACGCGAATCCAGAAAAAAAAATTACAGAGGGGGGGGGGGAGGCTGCCTGCAAAAAGCAAAAAATTGGAGTGAGGGAATGCCTATAGTGCCCATTTTAAATCCAGCATTTCGGGGGGGGGGGTGCAAGTCCCTTCAGCCCCCTGGATCTGCGCCTAATAACCTAATAAAAGAACGTACAAAAGAACGTTGAAACTCACCTGACACTGCTGAGGCCCCTGGCGGTTGGGAGAGGAAGCTTTAGGGCGCGACTTCTTAACCGCCAGCTTGCCGGAGTCTGCGGCGACGATCGCCGTGCTGGCAGCTTTCACTTCCTCGGAGCTGCCTGCTGCAACACAGGAAACGTGTTAGCAAGGTGGCCGCACCTTAAGTGCAGTGTCACAACGACTAATATTTTAGGTGTGTTCGTAAATTGCACTTGACTCCAAGATGTACTTGGAAATTAGGTCAGCAAGCACTGCAGAAAGTAAAGGTTTACAGAGGTCACGAGGTTGAGCGTGGAGCATTGACTGGCTCTCCTTAGATCACCGAAGTCAAGCAACGTCGAGAGGATGGGTGGATGGGTACTTGGATGGGTGACCGTTTCAAGTAAAAATTACACTGTTTCCCTTCCTGATGGGGTAAATCTATCTCGCTTTCCAAGTGCCGTGATGCACTTTTGTGTGTGGTTATTCCCAAGGCTTTGGATATCACTTTGATCCATTGATAAAAAGGTGTAAGTCCTGATTGAGGTTTTCCACGGTTCCCTCAGTACTACTGTATTGGCTCAATCAAAATAACAAAACATTAAAAAGTTGATCATGTGCTATTTATCGTCTCTTTGATGCATTTATCTTATTAAACAAATGCAAAAAGAAAATTAAAATTTTTGGCAACGGTTCTTTACGGAAAACAATAGAGATTTCAAACTACGAATTCGTTCTATTTCAAGCACAAAATAGGCAATTATAGGCAACTAATGGGGTAATCACCAATAGGTAAGGTATTCTAATCGGAAACTATAGTGATGGAGACACACGTTCTGTTTCAATTACCAATGGGATTTGATGTGAAAATAATTTAAATCTTTAACTTTCTGACATGACAAGTAAAAATTTAACTTATTCAATTTAAATAAAAAAAGAAAGATGATATAATTAAAATTTAACTTTCACGATTCTTGATTATAGAAATTCGTCGAACGTTGGCATATTTTATAATAATTAAATCATCTCTTTAATTAAATTTTGATAATGATTTGAAATATATTCATTTGCTAAAATTGTCAATTATATTATAGCTGATAATTAATTTAATTAAGAAGATTTCATACTTAATTAAATTTAATATTAATATATTTACACATTATAAAATAAACTTGTATGAATATTATAATAAGTAATTTTAATAAAGACTTGAAGCTGTTGTAAAGTTTCCCAAAGCATATAAAATTCAACATGTAACATCTCCAAGCGGCGGTACATACTTGGTGGAGGGGTGCTAATGAATAGCCCATAAAGAGTTTAATTACAAACACGAGGAGGTGTCTTCTTTATCTTAGAAAGGCTGACGAGACACAGCAATCAACTTATACGAGGATTCAGTTAGCTCGCGGCGGCTAAACGGAGTACATCAAGTAATTCAATTTTCAACACAACTTTATCCTTCCAAAGTACTTATTACTATTATTATGACAAAGTGAACTTTATATTATTTGTATGACAAGAAAATATAAGTACAATATGTAGCAAAAATAATAAGACAGCTATATCTTTATATATTGAATTTTATTTCTTTATTTTTTTAATCAAACCCTAACTGCATGGGTACTTCTAATTACTATATATATATATATATATATATATATATATATATATATATATATATATATACTATATATATATATATATATAATTAGTAATTAGTAATATATATATATATATAACTAAGTTTGAAAACCCGAACCTTCCGAAACCCTAACTTAAACGTTTCACGGGCTCTTCTGGAAAAAGGGCGGCCACACGGCCTTGCAATCTATCCCGGCATTTGCCTCTGACTGAGGAAAACGTGGAAACCTCAGCAAGGATGGACGCTACAACTTTTTTCATGGACCGAAAGTGCAATGGTCCAAAGCCAGGTGAACGATATGGTGGAAAAGAACAGAAAATTAACCCTTGGTTAGAAAACGTGATTTTTGTTGAAAATGGTCACCCATCTCCAACTACTAATCACGCTCGGCGTTGCTTGACTTCAGTGATCTGACGAGACCCGGGGTCAAGCTTTTTTTTTATCTCACAGTTATATTTGATGTTCTTATATAATAAAATAAAATTTGTAATATTATGCAGACTTAACACAATGTATGATCAGTATATATACTTTCAAAATTTTGTTATAAACAGGAACAAAATTTGTGTCAAATAATTTTAAAAGACTGTTATTTTGCCATTTACATTATAATTTCTCATAGTTTTACTGATAAGGATTATTTTTAATGAAATAGTGAATTTGTAACTGGTATTTATATATTTTAAATACATATTTATATTCAAGAATCATGTAATTCAGGTACTGGCACTGCAATGCAGGCTATTTTATTGTAAAAATTAGACTTGAATTTAATGTTTTTAAAAAAAGCACGGCACAAAGGAAGATTTTCATGAACGACAACGGCGATGAGGCGCTATTTTGGAGTAAAGCTGTAAAATCCTATACAGCGAGCGAATTCGCCGGGTATTGCGTTAATTACGATGTTCTTTTCTTTTAATCGTCAAATATGGCCGCCAATGGATGTTACTACAAGTGCGCATTATTTGCGTTGCATGCTGGAAATCGCTGATATTTAAATCCACCTTAAAACTGCATCATAGATAATTAACAATCACCAGTGTAATCCATTGGGGGGGGGGGGGGGAGATCACCCATGTTATCGCACTAAACCATGAAGAGGAAGCAAATTCTGTTGACGACAGCAAAATTATTTGATCACCGATAACAGCAATAAATTTTAGCAATAAATCTTCTCCTTAATGTACGGAAGCGATTTTGTTCTTATAAAACAGAAAAACAATAAATTTTTTGTCGTATAAAATATAAGCTCTTTAGTTTCATCAAAATTAGTCTTTTTATGGATAATTATTTGTCTTAAATAGCAAGAACATGCCTTAAAACATGGTTTAAATATAGTCGATTAACTACGTTATACTTTTTTATATCATAATAAACTTTGTATTTGTGGAAGATAATATTTGCATGGTTAGTAAAATTGGAGGTAAAATAAAAAACGATATTAATTTAATCGATTATACATTTATTAATGTATTTGTGGCTTTTGATTTTATGTTTACCAAGGCATTTTTTTTTTTTTTGCTATGATCTCGAAAGAAACTACCGAGAAAGGCATTAAAAACATGCAGTGAAGAAGATCTGTCACATGAAGGCGACTAGAAATCAGCTGATCACGATTTTTAACATCGCATTGAGTCGCAAATTATGATATTTATTATTCTTTTTTACTCGTGATCATGAACTCTTTATACAATTCCTATCGACCGTTTTACGCCTGCCACATAGAAATTTAGACAAGTTTCTGTACAACAATATTTTTTCCGATTGGCATGTGGCCTAAAGTCAAAATGGTGGCTGCCGTTTCAACTTTAATGAATGATGTATTTTTATTATTTTTTATATCAAACCACGATTTGGTACACGTACTTCTATTTACTAATTACTTACTAATGGCCGTAAGTTGCAGCCAACCTATCTTAGAAAAATTCGACAATTATCCGAGATTTTTAATGTTAATTAGTAAATAATCCACGGATAATCCTCGGATTATTCTCGGATAGGTGGCTGCAACTTACGGCCATAAGTTTGAAACCCCGAACCTTCCGAAACCCTAACTTGAGCGTTTCGCGGGTTCATCGGGAACGGGGGCGGCCACATCTTGCAATTTATCCCTGCGTTTGCCTGCGACTAAGGGAAACGTGGAAACCTCAGCCAGGATGGACGCTACAGCTTTTGTCAATGAACCGGAAGTGCAATGGTTTAAAGTCAGAAAAAACACCTAGTGAAAAAGCGTAACGATTTATCCCTGGGTTGGAAACGTGTTTTTTTTGTTAAAAATGGTCACTCATCCAACTACTAACCACGCTCGGCGTTGCTTGACTTCGGTGATCTGACGAGACCCGGTCACAAGCGCACTTCGCCACACCTGACATTTGAATTGCTATCAAATCCTGCTGTTAATTTTATGAAACTGAATCTCATGACCTTTACTTTTGGTTAGTATTTGTAAGCACACTGCGGTAAAGAGAGCAGCTGTTTTCTGACGGCTTGCTGGCGGGCGCGTGTGCCGCATCATCATCTCTCGCACGCGCCGCGGTCCTTTGTGCTCACCGTGTGTGCACGAGGCAAGTGCAGCAAGGTACGTCGTGGAACAGGTACAATCGAGAGAGCGAACCAACTTTGAGCAAAATAGTCCAGAGTCGGGTAATGCAAGGAATTTAGATATTGTCTTGCTGAATTTAATTACAATTTATTGTAAATAATATTGTTTTAATACAAATTAATTTCTTTAAATTAAATTATAAACAAATCAAATTAAATTATCATCGCGCGTAGCGGAAAAACCGTGGAAAATTTTTAAAAGATAAAATTTTGGTTCTTCACTGTTCTAAGCCATGCTGTAAAGTAATATTATCACAAAATTAAACTGACATTAGTTGATACTGTAATTTTTTAATTGACAGATACCATATAATGTTCCTAGCCCCCGAATATTAGACAAATCTTCAAGTTTTATTTACCTGACGAAATATCGAGCACCGACACCGAGTAGTCTACAACTGTATCAGAAGGGGCCCAATTTTAGGATCGTTGAATGATTGTGTATTTTTACAATTTTTCTGTATGCCATATTGTAATTAATTGTAATTTTCTCTAAGTTTGATTTGGGTAAAAAATTGTACCAAAACTCCCAAATACTGCCTTTTTTAGTTAAAAGTTTTCCGAACTCTTTTTTACTAGAAGTGGTCCCTACATATCATGGTTTATACATCACCTTTGAAATTCAAGTTGTGTCTCCCGCCTACCTGATAATTGTCTACTGAAAAACCAAGTCTTTTATGTCAGATAGTTAAAAGGAAAGAATTTACGACAGAAACTTCGACTTCTCTTGCAAAAAAACAAAAAAAAAAATGCTCCATTTTAGCTAATTTTACTTTTCAGTCTCCATTCTAATATTTATTTAAACACTTTAGGAAGACAAAAAAGTTCTTTCTCTTAAAATTTTACGTGTTAAAAATTAAATATTCATTTTAGCTACGGATCTGTAAAGCTAATATTCTACAACACGGAGGGAGATGGTTAGACATAAAGGGGAGACTTAAGTTATTATTATTTTTGGAAATTTCTCACCCAAGCGCTTCATAATTTTAAAGAAAGGGTGCCAAGGCAATTTTATACATGACATATAGCCACGACTTTTGTTCTGCACATGCAAATTTTTCAACCAGACTTTAAGTAACAGATTTTTCATTAATATTTACAGTTTACACTTCTGCAGTATATAGATAGTAGATACATAAAACATAAAAAACTGTAAACTTTGTGTGTTATTTTACAGTGAAATTTGATGTTATACAAAACGTTATGCGATATTACGTATAGTTAAAATTAATGCTTGAAAAATGCATAGAAGAAAAATTAAACATTCAAATTTAACCATAATTAGAGATAGTGAAATTTTTGTGTATCATTTTTAATAAAAAATTCTAACTAGAAATCAGGTTTCTGGGTTCAATTTTAACAAATTATCAATACCGATTTCATATAACTTCTACGCACATGAAAAAAAAAAAAAAATACTAATTGAATTGTGAAGAATTATTAAGAAATTGATTTAATTATCAGATAATTATCTATAGCATATAATGTAATTAAGATTAAATTTTACTAACAAATCTAAAAATTTAGCCATTAGGTCACCACGAACTTTTTTTTTTTTACAAAAAACCACACCAGCAAATCTGTGACATTAGTAAACCCGAGGCCGCTTATTCATCTTCATTAGTGCCGGCCTTTGCACCGATGGGACCCCCCCCCCTCCTACACCAACGCTGGTTCATTATCCTATATGCGCAAAAAATTCGTCTCTAGAGAAAGAGAATAAAGTATATAACAATAAAATTTTCTAACTTTATATAAATAATTTTATATATTAAATAATTTTTGAACTTTAAATTACTTATTTCATAAGTCAAAAGAATATTATATAAAACTCACTATGTATATATATATATATAACAAAAAAAAATGTTGCTGACAGGGAGAATGGTTTGTTTTATATTTTCGCTGCTCATTTTTGTATGTGTAACATTTTTACAATGTTTGCCGTTGATGTTAATAAAAGCATTTTGTAGAATAAGAGTACACTAGAGGAAAAGACTACTTTTTTTTTTACATTGTTTACACTCTTGAATGTTAACAAAAAGACACACACGACCTTGGGGCAATATTTACAATTCCAAATTTAAATTATGATGATATGGTTCTTTATACAATGAGTGTGGGTGTGGTAAACCATTCAGAAATCCTGCTCACTGTTTTTTTTACTCCATTAACATTTACGTATACAAACTGGAAGCTACAAAAAAGTTTTGTGAATTCTCCCCCCCCCCCTACTGACGAAATAATAATGTCCCTACAGACACGCTAATTTAAGATTCCTTCTTGAGAAACTATATAAACCGGATATAGGACGATATTTTATCTTTCTGGGTGTCACTCACGAAGCAGATAACCAGCAAGATAACCAGTTTTCAAATTAACCATGGGTAACGTCATGCAACGTGAAGAGTGAGAAACCTGGTTATAATTATTTTTTTGTTTATAACTCTTTCGTAAATCACGCCCAAGATTTCCAGCCAAAAAATTATGGCATCATCCTTGCAAGGTAGGCAATCTGCAACACTTTTGAGACTAACAAGTTGCCTGCATTACAGGCGGAAGGAGTAACAACCAAAAAGGTATTATGTCAATATAGTATCAATAATACAAATTATAAGCTGCAACGGGATCTAAAATAAGTTATATGTCATTGTGTTTAGTTTAAGGATTAATTATAATTAATCCAAAATAAAATTAAAATAAATTTAAACTTTTCTTAAATTATAATTATTGTATATATTATTATATAACTGTATCACACAAAACCTTAATATTATAAAGGAGGCTGAATTGAGTTGAAACTCTGATAATCCAATAAATTATTACACTTAATTTTGATGGATATAACATGGCACGAGTCCAGCTCGTCAATTATAACTTCTTGTTTACCGCGCGGTCGAGGGGATATTGACTGACGAGATGATTGATTCTTGGCGTCGAGGACCCTCAAGCCGCTGACGAGGGGGAGATCTCAAGTGGTGCACACAGCCACCAAAATGTTGACGCTACTTCTTACAAGTATGCCGTTCGATCAAGTTTCTTTTGTTTCATACTTAAGCAACGAAATTAAAGCGATTTGTAACTTTAAAAATACACAGTAAAGTTACTTTAATTTATAATTATATTTTTATATTTAAAATAGTTTTGAAAGAACATAAAAAATTGTGTATTTGCGTTATAAGTATCACAATTAAATTTAATTTTTGTAAAATAATGGAACTTAAAAAATTCACTTAAATTGAATAGATAATATTACATATACAAAGTAAAGTCGTAAAACATTGAAAAATATATTATTACTAGCACAAAATCTAGCAAATTTTAAATTTTGCGCCTGGAAATTAGCTGCTATTTTTGGTATCACGTCAAAACAACGAAAACAAAAATCACGAAAGCATTTTCAACGACTGACTTTATCCCGAAAACAATTACATCGAAAACAAATATAAACGAAATCATTTACCACGAAATTAAATTAACACGAAACAAAATAATAACGAGAACAAAAAACACGAAAACAATTTGTACGAAAGTAATTTGACCGAAATTAAAAAGGACGAAAGTAAATTAGAACGAAATTATTTTAATACGAATTCAATAAGCACGAAAACAATTTGAACGAAAGTTATTTGAACGAAAACATTTAAGACGAATACAAAAACCACGAAAACAATTTGACTGAAAAGTTATTTGAACGAAAACATTTTAGACGAATCAAAAAATAACGAAAACAATTTGACCGAAAGTTATTTGAACGAAAACATTTTAGACGAATCAAAAAATAACGAAAACAATTTGACCGAAAGTTATTTGAACGAAAACATTTAAGACGAATCAAAAAAGAACGAAAACAATTTGACCGACAGTTATTTGAACGAAAACATTTAAAACGAATGAAAAAATCACGAATACAATTTAAACGAACACTATTGCACCGAAATAAAAAAACAACGATAAAGAAAAATATTAATAAAAAATTATAATAAAACATTTAAAAAAAAAATGTAAATTAAAACGAATGCAATAAAGAAGTATATTATACAGACTGAGCCAGAAATGGTGTTCCGTACCCATATGCTAAAATTTGGGCAGGTTAACTTATTTGAGCTAGAAATTTGAAATTTGGCATACGTAAAGCCAAGGGTTCAAGATTCTTTTGACATGTACACGTGTTAAACAATTTTTAAAATTAATATTTCCTACCATTTTAGGGGTTGATTCACGATTTGTATTTCTTCCTTATGGGATTTCCATGTTAAATTAAGTTGATAGAAAAATTTTAGCCGATTTACACCAAAATTAGTTTTTAAGGTTTTCAGAGCACGCTGTATTTAATGGTGTTTCCTCACCCCTAAAAATTAAATCGTTAACTCTTGCTCGGATTCAAAAAATTCAAAGGTTGTTTATGGGGTAAAAAAATAAGTCCGTTTCAGTGGCATAATCAAAATTTTGATAGCATCATTTTTTCATGTAGTAAGAGTCATTATCTCATTAGGGGTTGTTTTCACCACTTTTTAAATTACACCATTAAATTCAACGTGCTCTGAAAACCTTAAAAACTAATTTTGGTGCAAATCGGCTAAAATTTTTTTATCAACTTAATTTAACATGGAAATCCCACAAGGAAGAAATGCATTTTTTTTTTATTTATTTTTTCAATATTATACAATACAGTCCAGCCAAGATTATATTACATAATCCTATCGGCTGGTTCATAATATACATTATTATTTATTCATTTTTCAGCTCAAAACAGGGATTTTGTTTTTCGTGAATCAACCCCTAAAACGTTTGGAAATATTAATTTTAAAAATTGTTTAACACGTACATGTCAAAAGAATCTGGAACCCTTGGCTTTACGTATGCCAAATTTCAAATTTCTAGCTCAAATAAGTTAACCTGCCCAAATTTTAGCATATGGGTACGGAACACCATTTCTGGCTCAGACTGTATATATATACTTCTTTATTGCATTCGTTTTAATTTACAATTTTTTTTTTTTTTTTTCAAATGTTGTTAGAATTTTTTATTAATATTTTTCTTCATCGGTGTTTTTTATTTCGGTCCAATAGCGTTCGTTCAAATTGTATTCGTGATTTTTCCATTCGTTTTAAATGTTTTCGTTCAAATAACTGTCGGTCAAATTGTTTTCGTTCTTTTTTGATTCGTCTTAAATGTTTTCGTTCAAATAACTTTCGGTCAAATTGGTTTCGTTATTTTTTGATTCGTCTAAAATGTTTTCGTTCAAATAACTTTCGGCCAAATTGTTTTCGTGAATTTTTTATTTCGTTTTAAATGTTTTCGTTCTAATTTACTTTCGTTGTTTTCCAATTCGTTCAAATAACTATCGGCCAAATGGTTTTCGTGATTATTGAATTCGGCTAAAATGTTTTCGCTGAAAATGCTTTCGTGTTTTTTAAGTTTCGTTATAAATGCATTCGCACATTTTCCATTTCGGTTAATTATATTTTCGTTTAAAATGTTTTCGTGTTAAATTACTTTCGTCCTTTTTGTTTTCGGTGTAATGCCTTTCGTTTAAATTGTTTTCGTTCTTTTATTTTTCGTTCTTTTGACGTAGACTCCTATTTTTTTATTAGTCTCTTGTTTTATGTTTTAACTCATTTAACCGTGAGTTTCATATAGGATTTGATAAGGTATAATCATATATTAAATAGCAAATACTTTCAACACAGAAGTTTGCAAAAAAATAACATTAGAATTCCATTAGCATATTGAACTAGAATCTTATATATATGTGTGTGGATTCTTACAATATACGACGGTTGTATTATTTTTAATTTAAAATAATGTCACCTATAGAACGATTTATTTAAAAAAAAAATGTTAATACTGATGCATTGATAGGATTTTAAAATGTCATAAAATAAATGGCGTGAATCGTGAGCGTTAAATTTGAAACGTTGCTTTGATTCACGTAAAAGGAGAGGAGAGGAGCTGCTTTGTGAAGAGAGAGAGAGAGAGAGAGAGAGAGAGAGAGAGAGAGAGAGAGAGAGTAAAGTGCTCTCAGTGATGAAGTTATGAATACGAATCACGACATTACAATTTACAGAGCTGCTTGTCGATTTCTATACGAGAGAGAGAGATATGAAATTTGTCTGTACATCAGCATTGAAGTTATGTATTTTAGTATAACAGTTATAACGTTACAATACTTGAATAATAATTTATGATGAAATTAAGTTACCACAGTTCATATAATTGGTAAGTTAATAATATTCATTGTATGTAGCCAAGAGAGAGTTACAGTAATATCATTCTATAGAAAGCTTACACATGACGCTAATATTATATGAGATTTAGGAACGAATATGATTGGATGATGGCACCAGCAGTTATAGAGTCTAATCAAGCGACCTTTAGTGATTTGTGGTCTACACCCAGTCTCTTGATCTTGGTGAAACTCCACACAAAGTTATACGAACTTCATACGTTTTCAAGGGTTTACCATCATATATATATATATATATATATATATATATAAGAGAAATTTGTAAGGTTAGCTGACTTGGCGAATTAGAAAAGGGCGGGGTACTTTGAGCACACAGACTTAAACTAAAAACATGATCCCTATCATAGTAATTTCAAAAAGGGTTTCAAATGTTAACTGAAACCCTACAAATGATATATCATGTTACAAGCGCAGGAAATTAAGAACAATTTTCTCAATAAGATTATACTCTAGAAATCCTCTTTTGTACTTTTTCAGTGATTTATAAGACACATGATATTGGATTTCCATACGTTTAAAGATATTAGCGATCACAAAGCAAAAGAAAAAAAAAAAAAAAAATGGAGAGAAGTCAGCAAAATTTCTTTGCAGACGTCTTCGCCAATCATTTCACATCTGTCTGCAGACGAAATCCAGTTACTTGAATATTGCAAGGAGGATATTTGAATACGAGAAAAAAAAGAAGAATAAAATTTGCTAGCTGACAATGAGAAATCTTATCAAAGGCGTCACTTACCACTTATTTAATATGAATTGATTTGTCATATAAAATTACGATTTTGTCATGTAAAAATTTTATTCATTGATAAATTAGAAGGTATTCACAAAGCCGTAAAATCACATTTAGGGCGTTCTATTTTGAGTCTTAAATTTTGGTCTAAAACTGAACCTAAAATCGGAGCTAAAATCTAATATGGCGGATTACAGAGAGAAAATTCTCGACAAAAATCCAACACTTGAAAGATGTATATTGAATTTCTATTTGTGACAAAGATTGCGCGAGTTTTTTAAAATAATATATAATATAATTTATAGCAAACGTAAAATAACAATAAAGCCTTTATTTCATGATCGTAAAGTGAAGTATAAAATTGCAATAAACTTCCTTGCATTCTTATTTTATACACAGAAAATCTTGAAGTACCTTTGAAGCAAAAAGTTCTAGAAAAGTAACTTATGTTACGATTTTCATGACTTATGATTTTTATTTCATGAACAAGAATATTTTATGACGTCCTTGAAAGTTAAGAGTGACAAAACTTTTCAGCTACGATGACCCAGAAAATGACCAAGAGAAGACATTTTGAGGGAAAATTAAAATTACATGAAGTTACAAAAAACTAGAATATTTCATAGAGGAAGTTTCGAGACATCTTATTTATCACAGAAGCTATATAATATATGTGTGTGTGGTCTTATATAACATGAATAAAGAGAAGAGGAATTCAACACTACTTAAATTTATTAGACAGTTTTATTTTATAAAAGCTAAAACGTAAAATATAAAGGAAACACAAACTGATATTTTCTCTTTAGTAAATTTATTACACTCCATTACCTTCAAACAATTTAACCAAAACTTTGTTATAAAAAGTTGCATAAAATTATTTATTTTCGATTCTTTTTGGCCAGTATTCAATGTAGCATTGTTTTAAATGACTTTGTAAAATATTTTATTTCGTATGGATATAAATATATTACACTTTATATTGAGACAAATATCACCACCTAATGTTTCAATTTATAAAATGAAATCACGTTCATCGATTTATTTAACGAAATATCGGAAGACACTCGATAAATTGGGTCCCGATAAATTCGATGTGATTGACAATCGATATATCGATAGAAACGATAGATCGATGGCAGGGCATTACCACTTAAGTTATTTTTCTAATCTTAAATCTTGCATATACATCAAATAGCTGAAAATAATATTATGTATCGTATTACTATGCATGGAAACAGAAACATGAGAGCCTATAGGGAAAATAGAAAGGGCTGCTAAACCAACCTAATTCAGTATAACATTTAATTTTATTTACGAACAGAGCCGGTGTGTTACCGGTATCCCACTCACCGGTATCTGCATCTCCCGGCGCGCCCGGCAAGGAGTCTGAGTTGTCGTTGAGGAAGGCCTCGGTGGAAGAAGTGAAGGTCTGTGGGCTGAGCGTGAGGTCCTGTCCGCTCTCAGAGTCGAACAGGTCGAACGCTCCCCCGCCACCTGAAACAACGTGTCGGAACCTGTCAGATCCTGTCATTCAGGGGGCAGAGAAGGACGAGTCCAGCAAATAAAAGGTGTACCTGTTATGTAAATCAATATTGGTAATTTGAATGCGTATTGATATGTTGAAGGGAAATTTTTCCTTTAAGGAAAGATTGAGAATGAGTTCAAGCGTTGAGTATGTGGTGCAGTATATTGACCGGTTCTCGTTAGATCAAGCTACGTCAAGCGTGGTTAGTACTTGGATAGGTGACCGTTAGTAAAAATTACGTTGATCCTTCCTTGAGGTAAATTCGTCTCGCTTTCCACCCAGTGCAGTAATGCACTTGTGTGTGGTTCCCCAGGATTTGGACATCACTTTGGTACATTGATAAAAAGTAGAAGTGTCCGTCCTGACTGAGGTTTTCCACGGTTCCCTCAGTCTCACCTCAGCGAATGCTGGGACGCGTAACAGGCCGTGGCCACCATCCTTTCCCTCCCTTATCTCTATTACTAGTTATATATAAAAAAAAATTACGTGTGTATTTTAACTAAGAACTTGTTTGATTTCATTTTATGAACTACTGTATTCTTTATAATCGGATTATCTAACCTGTAGTCTGTTTTTTTTAATAAATAAATAAATAAATAAATAAATAAATAAATAAATAAATAAATAAACCGATTACCCTGCCGCAAGCTGTAAAAAAAAAATCAGAGTATCTCCCTGAGTGGTATACAGAGCACTCGGTAGCTGATAAAATTACTAAGAAGTCATCAATCACTATAATATATTCTCAGGAGCAACAAAATACACTCAAACTTATATTAAGTTCAAATAGTAATTTATTTTGTAACTACATTTTAACTGTGACTTCAATTAAAGTTTTAATTCAAAACCTTATTTACTAAAATTAAAGTAAACATTTTTAGTAAATAAAATAAAAGTTTATACGTACATATAAAAAAAGAATTGATTAAACGTGTGAAAATTTGTATTTGAAAGTTCGAATTGAAATTAATTGAAAATGTTAATCATTTTAACATTCTATATAATGAAAAGAAACTTCCAATCTTCAGTGCTACAATATATATATATAACTTTTATTCCATCTCCATGTGATGTTTTTTTCTTTCTCGTGGCATCTAAATGTAGAAGTTACAAAGAGAGAAGGAGGGTTTCTCTCAGACGCACAATTGGGACCACGGATGCAATCAGTTCCGTGTGATCGCCCCTCCCACGTACTGTGAGTTACTCCCAGCTAGCGACCACAGGACTTGAATTGTGTAGCTTCCACAAACGTACGTTACAGCTAGAGGTTCACGTTAAGCCGCTTTACTATGTCTATGTAGGCTTTTGTTTCAGGCTTTGAACATTATGGTGGACTAACATGTCAGGTTCCTTGTAAAATACCACTGGTTTTGTGTGGGTAGGAGAAGTATAGAGTAATGTATTCTCTGTGATACGTTTGAAAACATTGATTAATTTAAAATATAGCAATAATTAAATATAAACATGACGAATAAATATTTTGTTGAGATTCAAATTTTATATTATAAAATGCATGTAAAACATTGTAATTTTTTATCGATTTAAAATTATTGATGATTTTTCATTTTTGCTTGATAAAAAACATACAAAATTATTGAAGTCAAAATACAGATTACTACTCAAGGACATACAAAAAGATAATTACCATTCAAGATTTTGCACTCTAAAATAGTAATAATTTTCTATTACGTTTTTTTTCCATCAATCTGGAAGCTGATCTTGATTGAGCAGCCTCTTCTCCAATCTTGTGACTATCAAAGATAATTCTTCGTGAGATTCGCTTTTGTCCTAATTAATCTCAAGATCTAACCCTCCTTACTGCAAATAATGACCGTGATAGGCAAAACTCAACTGGCTGGTTGAACGTGAATTATTCATCAAGTTTGTACTTGCAAGTAAAATTAAGTTTATCTGCTGGAGGCGTTCCCTCGTTAATCACCGACATAATCATAGTAGTCTCGTTCATGGATCAATTAGACAAAATTACATCCAAGAATAAGATTTACTTCGTTATAGCTCTGCCTTGGGCGTTTAGGTAAGTAGAAATTATAGCTTAACAAAAACCTAATGATAATTTCTTATAAGAAAAGTTGAAAACAAAAAGTTAACAAATTTAAAACATATTTTTTTTTAAATAATACAAATTTCTTGTGGTAACAGAATGCACTAAGTTAAGAGGAGAGAGACATTGCTCGTGCCAGAACCAAATACTTATGGATGATTTCGAAATAGTTCTTGTGATTTCAGGAGGAAATGGAGCAAATGAACATCAACTAAGCGACAAAAGGAGTATAAAGAATGATCGCAACTGCTGGCGCAGACCTTTACTTCAATATTTATATGATAATGGCTTGAGGAAGGCGACGCGGAGCAAACTGATTTATAGCAGCAGTAAAAATAAGTGCGCTCCGATGCTCATACAGAAGATATTGCCCTAGAAAATATAATGTATAAAAAATAATATAAAAAAAAATCAAATGCCAAATGCAAGGAATATAAAATGTAAGGTTCGATATATAAAAGAAATGTCAACAAATATTATTGTTGTTATGGGTGAGAATTTTTTAATTGTTTTTTTAAATTGTTGACAGTAAAAATTTGAACAATAAATCCACATTTTCAAAACCCCTAATCATACGCAATATTATTTTTTTTAAGTTATTTTTTACTTGCTTTTTAGAAATGAATGAAGGGCCGCTTGGATCTACTAAAAAATTAAAATTCTAAGATTCAATTCGAATCATAGATTCGATTACATTTTTTTCTACTGTATAATTATACAGTACTATGTACATATATACAGTATTATAAAGAATATCAAATATACCAAGGATAATTTGACAAAATGTAGTACATAAATCTAAAACTAACAACATTTTCACATGAAACCTCAGAATTTTTAAGCGTTAGAATATAATTTCCGTGTATCTACTATACTGTATCATATATATGTCCACATTAAATATCAAACCTTTTGTGTAGAAAATTTGACTTGTGTAATAGATAAATTCAAAAGTAACAACATTTTCGGTTGAAACCTCTTAGACTATAATTTTCGTCTATAATAATTATAGTCTACCACTGTATAATATATGTTCACATCCAACATCAAACATTTTGAGCGAGAATTCAAGCAAAATTTGACTAGCGTATTAGATAAATCTGTACAGCTTGGAGTGACGTACGATATTAAATTTTGCGTACATTGTAAATGTCAGAAGTTTGCCTAATGAGCAGTCGAGGAGAACAGCTGATCGCTAGCTCTCAGTTGAAAGCATTCTCTTTATATTTACTGTCTTAATAAATCTCGCGCGCACTCTTTTTACGACCTTCTTTCTTTTTACAATCGTAAATTTAAATTATCTATTACCCCTTTATACGTAAACAGAAGAGTTTTTTTTATTAAAAAAAGGAGCGGAAAATAAAATGGGTTTAAATTTTATTTAACGACTATACGTTTAGTTATATTTATTGATAAAGACTGATTTGTACACTCCAAATTTTGTACTTGTATCAAGTAGTAAATGCATTTAAAAAAAAACAAACATAAAATTAGCATTTTCTTAATTGCATTAAAAACATGAAATTTTCTTTAAAAAGGGAAAAAATAAAAATGCTCATTCTAATTTTTGATATTAGCACATAAATATTAAGTAAACTGAATTTTAAAATTAATATAACGTGTTATTGTTACCTCTTTTTAATGACATTAAAATTGAATTATTAGCATAAAACATTAAACATAATTTTATTTTTATCAGAATTCTAATTTAAATTTTATTCAAGTGGCTGCAGGTTAAACGCTTGATAAATTGAGAGATAACACACGAGTTGGATTAGTTTTAGTAACGACGCACATAAATATGACAACGTTGGGGAGTTGTATCTCACAGTGTGAGGGTCACCTTCTTGTCACAACTATGATACACGGAGCTTCATTAGGCCGCTGGGATGAGCTACTAACTTTAACCCCAAACATACCATTCTGTAGGTACATTGCAGCAAACAATGACAATTTTAGTAACATTACACTTTAGAATGAATTTTATGTAGGTCGACGAAAATTGTCGAGTTCCTCAATTCGACGTCCTAGGTCACAGTATAAAATTCTTGGGTTAAGTCACCTTTTTTGTCACAATAAAATAAGATATTATTTCAAAAGAAGACTGTTTTTAAAATCTAGAAAATTAATATTCTTTGTATCCGCAATCTTTATCTGACCCAACATAGAGAAAATGTACTGATTCGATCACAAAAGAGTTATCCAAAAAGATACCCAATTTTGTATAATAGTTAACCGCAGTTGAATTACATTGAAACTAAACGTGGTTAGTGAGAAACTTGGATATATTCTTTCGTGAATCGCGCCCAATACAATGGAAAACCTGCAAGAAAGATTTTATTACAGAAATGAATAGAGGGTACCAAGTTATGCTACTCTGAATTTTTTCAGATTTTTTTGAGACCTGCAACTATTTTTAAATAATTATTGAATGTTCTGTAAGTTAAGTTGACACCCCTAAATCCTTAATAAAAAGGATGGAGACTAAACGCCTATTCACGCCTCCAGGGGACGTGACCGCACTTTTCAATAATTATTTAAAAATAGTTCTGGTCTCAAAAAAAATGTAAAAAAAATTCAGAAAAGCTTAATTTTATGTATGTTTTCTAATTACGAAATAAAAAAATGCAATCATTATTGTCTATTGATTATTAAGATATAATAATTTTCTTCACTCCATGTAAACTTTGTTATAAATTATGTTAACCTCCCCTCTGGTCGTACTCTTGATATGCAGCAATGTTAGTGTGGGACAAACCACTACTATAGTTCTAAGATAAACCTTTTCCTTTGCCTTCTCATATCTGCCATACTAGCACCATGGCACCTTTAGCGCCACCAATTAACAAAGAAAGGAGGGCTCATTAGAAGCAGCTTAAAAGCCACACAAGTTCTATAATAAAAGATAAGTCGTCTTGAGTATTGAGAGGGAGGAGTCATTGTTCTTAAAACAGAGAGATGCCTGCTCGAGATTCGAGCAGTGAGAACTTTTTGGTACTTAAGAAGTTATGACAGTGCAGTAGTGCTGTTGTTGTCCTTAACTTTATGTCTATAAATTGACAGTTTAAAAAAATAAGAGAGTTTTATTGTGATTATTTAAAATTTTTATCTCTCTATTCAAAAGTTTAAAGACTTGTTTTTGTTGAGAAAACTTAAGAATATTTATAATAAGTTTAAAGTTTAATGGTGTGAAAAATATTATTTAAATTCAGACACATCTAAATTGCATCGATCCAAATATAATGAAATCTATATGTAATATGAAATATTTCTACAAACTTATTCATGTAGCATCATAGAAAAAAGTATCATAGCAAAAAACTGTAATATGAAATACACGGTAGTTGTGTATTTTTGTTTCTCAATACAAGAAAGATGTGGCAGTTCCTCTTTATTTTTTGTTTCATTGGAAAATACATTTCCAAGAGAGAGAGGTACAGGGATGGAATCATCACATTCTTGGGCCTCACGCCGCATTTCTTTCAGACGTTTGTTGCCCGGGACTTGTCGCTTCACCGAGTTCCGAGTGGCAGCCAGCCGTGTGGAAACTCTCTTTCATTTTCAAGTTAAACTTTCAGTGAAACACTTTATATTTATAAATGATAACCAAAGTCACAAGCTGTTTGATGTCTGTCCGATGAAGCCTTATTGATGTAAGACCTGATAATTTCGCACACCAGGGTATAGAACATAATGTTATAAGTTATCCGCATTATTTTTATTATTATCAATATTATCATTCATTGACCATAAGGTAACATGTATTATTAAATTAACAATAGGACTGTCTTGTTCCTTTTACTAGACAGAATACTTTGTTTATACAAACAAAGAGTAGGAGAAGATTTTTATGCAATGATAATCGTGAAATATTTTCAAATGGAAAATCGATTTCCAAATTTTGTATTGCAGAAATGGATAGAGGGTGCGATGTTATGCCACTGATTTTTTTCCAGATTTTTTAAGAGTCCGGGAACTTTTTTTATTTTTTACTATTTTTTGACGCCTCTTGACGCCTTTCTTATTAAAAGAATAGGGCCTAAAAGGGGCGTGGGTTCAAACCCGACAACGCCAAAACTTTTTAGCAATACTTCCCGGGTTCAAAAAAATCTGAAAAATATTAGAATAGTATAACTTTGCACCCTCTATCTATTTCTGTAATAAAAAATTTTAAGGTCGATACTCTATTATTTTGTTACGATAAATATCAATATCACAGATGATGATTTTGTATTTTGAAAACGATTTTACGAATTATTTTCTCATCGCTGCTGTTTCATCCCTGAAGTATAACACCAACATTTCAATTTAAGAAGGATCTGCCATGCGAGAGCACAGAGGAGAGAATTGCGCAACAATCCGGCTCAGTGACGCCCTCCGTGCGGAAACTTGCAATAACGCGAGGAGCAACTGGAGCGCACGCCGTACTTCTTTTTTATTATTTTTGTTAATACCGTAAATCACGTCTTCTCTGTAATTGTTTATATTCCAGAAGAATGGACTTTTGCAGCAATTTTTTTTATCATTTTTTTGTTGTTACTAGATAGGAAGGCTATACGTGAGTATAATATATAAAATGTGGTTTATATGTAATTTAAAAAAAAATGTAGTATGGCGTATTTTCAAATTTCTAAGATTTTGAAAATATAGAGCAATATGTTTGTCAAAGAAATAGCTTAGATACGAATCTGGTAATGTCATATATTTGTAAAACTTATGATTTACTGTAACGTAGAAATGCTCACAAAAATCTTTACAAAAGAATAATACTATACGATAAAAGTATATAAAAGTTTATAAAGAATAAAGAATTTATACTCTATAAGTTTTATGTCTAATTTAAACCGGGCTCATGGCGCAGTGGTTTGCGTATCTGACGGTCGTGAGTTCGATCCCTGGCATGACTGGATTTTTATCAAAATAATGCCCGTTCGTGTATCCAGAAGGTCCAGAATTTGATCCTAAATTGAAGTCTCCATGGTTTTCTAAGTTACAACTGGCAAATTTCTGAGGGCTGGGGTTTGGAAGGGACCTCCAAAAGTCCTATAGAGTTGGGTTTGCGTAGAACTGAAAAGTTTAATAAAAATCTAAAGTCATTAAAAGATTGAGTTTTTAAAGATAATTGGTCTTTAATATATTGTGTATTTCGTCCAGTTGATCACAGCTGGTAAATTGGGCATGGGTATGTGTCACACTGAATTGAATTTAAAATTATATTCGCTTAAGTATAGATTACTTTACACCCAGAATAAAAATTAAAGAAAAATAGCTGTAATTTTCAAGAGGCAATGTAAAGGTGCATTTTCTTGGAGACAATAAAAAGCTCGGGATTTCCTGATCGCCTTGCGGGGAGCGATTTTTGTCGCCAACATGGCTGCCATACGAGATTGAAGCAAGTGCGCTTTTCCCCGCCAAGCCCCACTCGACATGGCTACATGGAAATGCCCCTTTACACAAAATAAACGTCATAACAGTCGGCTGTTACCTGCCGCGTGGAGCGCACTGGAACCCAGCAGGACGTCTATGCTGCCCTCTGCCAACATCTCTCCGTCTTGGTAGCTGATACTGAGGGTAGCGTCCTCCTGCTGCAGTCTTGCCAACACGGAGGCCAGGTTGCCGCCCCCGGCATCCCCGCCCCCGCTCTTCTCATCGTCATCGTCGTCCTCCCGACCCCCCGCCTCTCGCAGCTGCAAGGTGACCACCCCATCCCGCCCCCCGCCACCCCCAACCCCACCCCCGCCCCCGCCTTCACCCGAGCCCCCTCCACTATACATGAAGACTGTATGCGTGGGGCTAGCGGACGCATACGAAGCCGTTTGTAGCGGCAATCGTACTCCTGGTACTTCATGTAGACCCTGCAACATACAGAGAGAAGAGTAGATCAGTTTGTGCATACATGTCAATAGAATGAGGGAATAATTTGTCAGTATGTCCAGGGAGTGGCTGGGGTGCTGCCTCCCCCGAAATTTTGGACTTAACATGGGTAATATAGGCATTTTTCCCACTTCAATTTTTTTAACACTGTCCTTATGGGAGACAGCCCGCCGAAATTTGGTGTTGGATCTGCGCCTGATATGGAGAGTAGTTTTTTTCTGGTTTTTCAATAAAAAGATGCGCTGCGTACTAATAATAGTAGGTGATATTTACGAAGGAGGACAATTCTCATAAAACCATAATTTTAAATCAATAACTCTAATATAACCACGGTTAGTGAGAAATCTGGTTACTTCTGGATAGGTGCCACGTGAATTATGTTCAATGGCTCACTAAATACAAAGAAAATGAAAAAAATCTCAAACGGTATATTTTAAAAAAATTATTCATCAAAGAAAGGCATAAGAATAATTCATTCTTATAGTTTTTCATCTTAATTATAACCTCTGGTTTAATGCGTGTTTATTTCATAACTGTAAATTGTGTCTAAAATAACATAAGAGAAAAAAAAAACACTCACGTATTTCACTCAGTATCTACGAGCAATTGCAATAAATTACTAGAGTGTAAATTTGTCTCTCCGCCTCCGGATAAATTTTCGTTAATCCAGAGTGCTGCAACTTGTTTTACTTTGGCGTTGTGCGGGTTGCGTCGTTTGCAACTGCCAGGGGATCAGATTGCCAAAATTACTGTTTATTTATTTTATTCTAAATAAACTTAACTATTAATTAATAAAAAGTTTCATTGACAATAAATAAACAATGCCTGAAGGAAAAATAAATTACATTACTTTAAGTTAAACATAATAAACAAAAATTGACAAACTTTTTCATTAAATGTTGTGTGTTACTTAATATATGATTCAAATAACATTAACCTTAAAGGCATATAATTTCTCCTTCTTTCATTCTAATCAACTTTGAAATTTATTTAATCCAGAACTCTCCTCAACGATACATCTCTCATTTAATAGTAGCTAACGTTGAGAGCTGCTGGCAAAGAGATAAATGAATTTCAAGATAAAACTAATTATAAAGTCTTCTTATACATATATACAGAAATGAATACCCGGTTATATAATACCCCTTACACTGTATGTTCAGAGAAAATAAATACTGTATACTGGAAATGTGAATAGAACTTACTTGGTTTCTCACTAAAAAGTTTTAATATTTGATATCATAATTTAATTAACATTAAATTAATTTGAATTAACGTACATTTTTAACTTTTTTTTGTAGCAAACTTTTTTTTTAATGAAAATACTGTAAAATTTAGATCTTGTTTCAGCAAAAGGAAGGGAAAAAGTAATGAAGTGAAAGCGAATACTGTTTTTTACTAGACACATATTATGTTTCACCATTCTGGGAGTAAAAAATTTAAAATATCATGTATATTTATAATTATTATCTACATTCTATACTTGTTAAATAATACAGACATTTATTTATAACATAAGTATATTTAATAATATATTTTTAGAAGATAACTTGAATTCTAATCGTATGAAGAGTGTACCGTAACTTACATAAAAAAATACGTTGCTACGGTTTGGATTTATAACAAATAACAGTTAATTTTTTAACCTGAAAATTTGACAATGACAGACATATTATAAAACAAAAATCAACATTACAATTTTTTTTTTTTTTTTTATTGGTCATTTAACTTGTACATCAATCAAGATTATATATTATAATCTTATCGATTGAAAATTTACATATGTAACATTCTTCAAGACCTAACTTCAAAAATATTATACCTTTCAAAACATTTTGTAACAGTATTATTATTATTATTATTATTATATAATCATATAATTATTTAATTATTATTAATTTTAAAATTTCTTCATAAACAAATTTATTTTATATATTTATAATTCAAAACAATATATGTCATTACCTTATTGCATTTAAATAAGGAAACACATGCAACCAAAAACTTTTTTTTTTTTTTTTTTTTTTTTACAATTTCAATTTCCCTAAGGCTCTAGAACAATGAAACACATCCTATCTTCATTTTCAACTCTTCCTACTAAAACACAAACAATTGCCCATCTTCAATGATGTCCATTACCTGAAACAAAATGACTTTAGTACAATTGCAACAACAAATATCAATTACATGCACTAGTTTTGAAATAAATCTTTGAATACTTTTTATTTAATAATCAAAACAGCTTTTTTAGCATAAAAAAGAAAAAGAATATCAAATGGCTCAAAATACAATCGAGTAGGCAATGTTGAAAAAGTTACCAACGCTGTGACAGTGATGATGGAAAGAAATATTAAGTGACTTTTGACTATAACAATATATAAATTAATGAAATATCACCAAATAAAAAAATACTGTACACTATTTGTGGACTATAGCAAATTATAATTAAATTGTACATTGATTAAATCACGCGATATCTGCGACCATATCAGCAAGTTTCACCCTCCCCCCCCCTCATCTTGATTTCTCCACGGCGTCATTTCTTACAGTCCGGATTATAGTGGTGCTGAACAAGGCTGATTCGTTAACCTGCACTAACGCAATTACATTGGGGCGCGACAAGAGACCTGATGCCACGATAGTTAGACAGCAAGGTAGGACAGACATTTCACCTTCAGGTTAGGCAACTTATTCTGCACGAAAATGAAGTGGGTTGCATACGTGTCAGGCACCATCGGTTTGGGTGAATGGCTTATTTTGCACTATTCTCAAAATTTAATAATAAGAAGAAGCCATCGGAACTTTGTATCATGAACCCAAAATACTTTGAAAATGAATGTTTATAACTTTTCCTAAACATGAGAAATCATTTTGATGAAAAGTTAATTTTGATTAACTAAATTTACTAAAATACAACAAATGAAAGTAACTATATCAGTATTGCAATTTCAGTACAACATTAATATTTTTAATTAATTTTTATAAGTGTAATAAGAAATTATAAGCCAAAGGAAAATATTCAGATTTGAATAAGTTATAAAATAAATATGTTAATTCAACTTGCAAATTTATTAAAATTTTGTTAAATGTTTACTTTTTACTGTTAAATTTGAAATAAACTGATATAAAATCCATGTAATAATTCGATTAAAAAATAAGTTATCCAGATTCCTCCCTAACCGTGGATACTTAATTCTTGGAGTGAAACTGACGCTAACCGTGGTTACTTACAAACCTGGATATCGTGAATTATGGTCATGCAATTGAAAATGATTGTATTTTTCTCATGTACCTACATTTTAATTCAACTCTGGGGCGACACAAGGCACACTTGATTGCAGGTCACACACATTGCACACCTAGCTGTTTCGTGCTCGTAACGTGTTGAGCCAGGGGGAGGGGGGTCAGTTACAATAATTGAGGCAGCTCTATAAGCCTTTGTCTCAACACGCTTATACAACAAATTTATCTTATTGGATGTTTTTTTCTTACCAGCTTTCTTTCATATTTTTTCGCTAGTTCAGCAAAAATACAATAGATGGAACTTGCATCAAGAAAAAAAAAATACATTTTTCTTCAAAAGTTTTATTAAAAAAAATATATATTATAGAACATAAAATTTAATGCAGTAGAAATCTTTAGATATTCTACTACATTTATTTTTAATATACTGTATATAATGATACTAAGACAAAAGAGTTGATGTGTGAATTTTTATTATAAATAATTGAGCACAAATACTATAAAATATTTGGAATTTATTCAAATTATAATTAAAGATTGATGTATTAATATTTTCAAATTAAAGATGAATTATTTCCTAATTTGAAAATATTAATACATCAATATTTAATTATAATTTGAATGAATTCCAAATATTAGAAATAATAATTGATGCTGGAACGATTGTTGATTGACAATATCGAAATTAATCCAACATTTTTGTGACTGGTTATTAGCGATGATTGTGAGAGCTCTCTTGAATTTTGTAGCACGCACGATGAATGTCAATAATGACAATGGTTGCAGATTATACGAAAAGGATAAAATCAATATAAAATAAAATTGCTGAATACGGATGTTAAAAAGTAACTAAAACGAAAGTGGCATACTGAGTAGATGATTAAATTGAATCATTTTATACGTCATATCAAAATTATACAATATCGATTAAATCATTAAAATGAACTATAAAATGAATTAAAACTTATTTTAGTAAAAACATTCACGTATTTTTGAAAAAGAAATGACAAAAATATAAAAATGTATGTTTTTTTTTTGTAAAAATATGACATTTTTCTTTAAGAATGGTCCAATCATAAAAGGGACACAAAAGTCTTTCAAAAGCAGTGTGTGGGATGTACGGTCGGTTTTTAGTGGACCCTACGTGAGTGAGACCCACGGGCAGAGGGAACAGCAGGAAATGTCTCAGTGCCGCCTTGGGCGCGGACTTTAGTGGTCCTACATAACAACCAACCATTTCTCTGTTGCATTTGTTAAAACCGGGCTCTTGACCATCGTAATCAGATGGTCGTGGGTTCGATCCCAGAAACCACTAAACTTTTACATAAGGCGATTGCTAAAGAACACCAACTCGTGGTGCATACGCGAGGTGGCATTCTGTATCCTAATTTAGGTTTCCATAATTCTCTTAGCCACAACCAGACAAATGCTAAATTGAATTGACTTGGTCATGACCTGCGCGGTTTGGAAGAGACATACAAAATACATACAAGTGTTGCTAGGCCGGGTCCATGAAGTTAAATTCAGTTATATAGTACCCTACAACAATTAAAGTTTAGCTGAGGTAAAAAAAAAAAGTGTAACAAAATGTGGAAAAAACAAAATCTATATGGTAATTTGAATGTATTGTTATCAATTAATAATTGAATGCGGTAGATGACGAATTGTTATTAATTTATTAATCAATCCTTAATATACTGTACGTACCATACTGTAAATACTGTACAAGATTTTTTTTTTTTTGTGAAAAGGACGTGTGTAGTAATTTAAAATGTTTTTCTAATTGAAAAGAAAAATTTAATCTAATGTTATTTTATAAAGTGATAGACAAAGGTTTCAAGTAAAAGTTAATAACAGAAAGATCCATCTGCTGCTACAGAAGTTGTGTTATTTGTTTTTTTTTTTTTTGGTGGTGATAGCCGCAACACAGTCGTTGATTACGACGCATTTTCAAGACAAAACACCAGAGAGCTGTCTTCACTTTTTTTTTTTTTGTTTATTTTATTTCTTTGTATAGCAACGTGCTCAGGATAAAGAAGTAGTGCTGGCCTCGCTTGCTGTTGAATAGAAACTCTCTGAACTCTTTTTCACACACCATCAGCACAAGTAGCCTCCTCTCCGTGTAATAAAATTGAAATCACCAAACAACACTTTCAATACAGAATTAACGCCTTTGATTAAAAAAAAAAAAGAAAGAAAACAGAAATTGGAAAAAAAAATCTCATTTTTGAAACCTACAATTTTCAATGATTTGTAAAGGTTTATATAATTACATAGTTTACTTTCAATTTTATATACTTTATTATAAATTTTTATTACAAAACATAAAAGGAAAAATTAAAAAAGGTAACTACGCAGTTATTTGCTTTGTTAATTACATTTAATGTCAGAATAACTTGATTTCTTTAAATTGTATAAAAAAAAACAATCAAATTAGAATTAGATTTCTTAACCTTAAAAATTCTTTTAATTCATTCATGTATATTCATCGATATTTATTATTGTTTTCATTAAACTGTTAAAATAAACAGAATTGTTGACAACGCAAATTTCATTACTAGAACAGGGCTAATCCTCTATTGAACCGGGTAAAGTCACTCACGACCGTTACAAAAAAAAAATTGATTGTGGAAATTTGTAAACAACATGCAAATAACCCTTTTTTAACCAATAGGAAGGCGTTTCAGCAAAAAGGGTTATTTCTAAGCCAATCAGAATTCAGAATAGGGCCTCCATAAGCAAGAAGGGAATGACTATACCCCCTACAATAGAGGAATAGCCCTGTACTAGAACGACAAATGCGAAATGTTGCAAATTAAATTTGCACACGTGGTCCGCAATCACGTTGCTGGTGGTCTGGAATGCTTGCTGAGGGACCTCACTGCAAATACCGACGCACTTTGGTCACCTCTCACCGTCGTTTTACACACACGAATAAAAAGTAATAACAAAAAAACGCAGCCTATGAAAAAATATAATTAAAAATTCTAAAGCGACATATATTAACATAAATAAATTTACTTAATGTTGCATGTTTTCCTTTCTTTATATTAAATTAATTATTTTATTATTATTCATGTTCTAAAATATATTCAAGTGACAGATATAATATAGTAAATATACATTTTAATGTTTTCTGTTAGCAGTTTTTATCAATTCAGCTACAAATTTACTTAAAATTATACTACAAATTAATTATTTTTAGAAAACAATTGAAAATTTTAAAACTTCCAATTTTACTACGTATGATATAAGTTAGTGATAACCCATACTATTTTATAATATTATAATATTTTATATCATACCACATATACTAAGAAAGTGTCGTATTATTTCGTATTATATTTTACTAAGAGCCTTTGATGTCAAAGAGTTAACTATTTCCAAGGATTAACGTAATTGCATTATAATTATTATTCTCCTATCTTACAAGACAATTTATTTCTTTTTATTTTATACTATAAAATCTTATTACAAAGTTAAAGTAATTATTCTTTATTTTTTGATGCGGCAAAAAATGCGGTAATTAAATTACGGTAAAGCTTTTAACAAAAAGAATATTGCACATGTGATCTTTCATCAGTGAAAAAAATACCAACTTGAGATGATACTAATGCACTTACTTCTCAATTACAAACTAACTGGAAATAGGTATAAGAGCAATCTATATATAATTAAAGTAAATACAAAAGTTCAAATGTTATTATATAAAGTAAATATTATTATACTCTATTGAAATAGATTCCTGTATTCAACGAGCAAGTTGAAGTTTTTTATTTTAATTGCCAATAGAAATGATATTCTCTACCTAAGGCATGAGGTATAAAATATAATCAAATATCATACAACTTTCCAACTAGTGCATGTAATTTCTTCCATATACATAGAATATTGAAGAATTCAAACTATAAATATTATTTTAACATTATTCTTAAAATCCGAACTATTGTCTCATTCAATGTGGTTTTCTTTTGAGGCCTTAAGAAATAAGGTAAGTACCATTCATTGAAAAGCACAAAGACGCCGTTCAAGAGAATAATAAAATAAATAAAAACTAATTATATTTGGTTTGTGATGAATACAAAAAGAAAATAATAATAATCCTATTTTATGGAATCGCTATGTTAACTATGATATAAGAATTTTGCAGAAACCAATTAACTGTAAAACTTTACGTTGGAAAACACAAATATCAAAGATTTCCAAAGAAAGACTATCTTATTAATTTCACGAGTTACAATTATACATAACAAAAGAAAACTAGTTCTTTTCAAAGCTAAAATATTTTCTTATAAAATTATCTTTTACAGTATAATTATATTATGTGTTCAATAAAAACTATAAAATATAAACGATTTCAATAGCGGCATGCGTGCATTAACCCTAGCTCCTGATAGGCGCCTGTCATTGGTGGATTTTATGTAAAGTCTCCCCTCATTGGTCGAAACAGAACCGAGAGCTCCCGAACACACGATGAAAACCCGATTGACGCTCTTCATATTTGTAAGTCCTTTTTGTTGGTTAAACAAAATAATTTTGAGCCTTTTGTAAATTGCATACTTTTTTTATAAAAAATAATAGAAATACATCTCGCATGAAGCTTATATAAACATTTATTTAATGTTATTGTTAGTATATAAAAAAATAATAATATTACATTGTTAGAAACTTTTTTTAAAACATTAATCTTAATAATAATAATAATGTTTGTTACATATATAAAAAAATGTTTATATACTTAAGGTATGTAATAATAAAATCAAATCATGCCAGATAAGATAGGTATAAAACTTTTTCAAATTAAGCTTACACGTTACGGAGAGTAAGTAAGAAAAATTTGCTAGCTGTAAAGGTAGGAGAGTGCTATGTAGGTGTGATCCCTTGCTATTTCTAGCACCTGACGCTATCCTTCTTACTTTTAAGTTAGACCCCCTAGCTAATCTTCTTTAAACTTTGACGGCTTCTTCGAGAGTACTTTTGCAAACTTTGCTGATAGATTCTCATATTTTTTGTCTTATAAAAAAATTTCTTTATACTTAAAAGACTTTTTAAAGAATTATATATTTTGTATAATTTGATAATAATTAGCTCATAGACGTGAAAAATCAGTTTTAATTATATTTTTTTTATAAAAATATCAGTTTAATTACCTTCATTAGCTTGGTCACTAAGAATCTTTAAAAAAAATAAAATAAAGAGCAAAAATGTTGCAATTTTGTAAATAAACAATGATTTATAAAATTACTTAGTCCCTGTCGCATAAATTTGAAAATTTATTGATTTTGGATTTGAAATGTCGTAAAACAACAAGAACTGTATCAATGTAGTTTTGAAAAAAAAATAGCGTTTCCGCATTTCTTTGCAGATGACAGAAATATTCATAATAAATGTGGTGATGTCGTTGCTATGTTATGACTTTTAAGGCTCGTTCCTTTTAGCCAAATAACAACATTAAATAGAACATAACAATTTATTTATGTGACAGAATAAAGTTAAATAAAGATTGTTTGTTTTTATGGTGGTTGCAAAACCACTCCAATGATTGAATATACAAATAAAATATACTCCTGAAATTTTCATGTCAATGGTGAAAAATATATCATTGAACATCTAAATTAGTTAGCAAATTTCTAAATGTGAATATAAAATATAATGAAAAAAAAAAAAATGCCCAAAAACGAACAATCTGCATGCTTTTTTAACATAACATTTTTTAAATACATGATGCAGGACCAGCAGTTATGTATGCAAATATTTTCAAATTTCTTTTAAGTGCTGTGAAACTCTGTGATGTCATAATCATGTAATGCTTTTCCCTATATGTTTGCAGGTTAAATATTTTCATGACTGTGACGTCATAGAGTTTTGTAGCATAATTTTAGGGGTTAGAAAGTTTTAAAAAAAAAGTAAAAAAAAGTAAATAATAATAATAAAAATATCTAACTCGAGATTCTATATCCAAATAAGCAATATTTTTTTACCTTGCACGCATGTTAATTGTCGTAAACCTCCGTGCAAGGTTCTTAGACTTGTTGACATATATGATTCTGTGGTTTTGACGCTACCATAGATCAAAGAGGGCTAAATCAACCCTCTAACTGCAGTTTAAGGGGGTTCGTCGGCTTACCTCTCTAACCCCCCATGTGAGTGAGAGGGGGGGGGTAGTCTCCATCCGATCATTATCGCCATAAATTATCAATGACGTTATTAGGACGACGTGGCTTAGTCTTTTACGCTCCCTCGCTTTAAAGCAATATAAAGCCAGCGGGACTTAGTGGTTGCTGTTATATACCAGCCCATGTATAAAGTGTATCTCTCTCATGAGTGACGTCACAGCTAGAGGTCATGTGACACAGCAATGGGTAGGTGATCGGAAATCTTCTATAGCAAAAATATGTATACCAGATGTAGTTTGTATCCTTGCTAAAATTTGAATTTTGAAAATTTTTAAGGTATTTTTCTTTAATAAAATTGAAATATACTGTCAAGATGTTTATAAATGCACACTTGATTTGTGAAGAAAGAATGACGAACCATCAGTACATAAAGAAAATGTATTTATTGTCATTTTATTCACGAATATATCTTATAAAAGTTTTTATTCAAAATATTAATTTTAATGACACATAATAGATAATTATAACATTTAAACATTATATTAAAATTGTCTCATATTGACAGTAATAAAAATACTTTTTAAAAGTTACTCTTCAGCGATTTTTGTTAGTAGATTTATGTACAAATAACATAATGTTTATTTTTAACAAATTATTTTTCTCTCCTTTTAAATATTCTGACAACCATTCAACAAAATTTTTCAAATCTGTCACTTTTTCTTTAAAAAAAAAAAAAAAAAACTTGATTTTTGCATCAACAACTTTATTTACAATTTTTCAAATTGACAAGTAAAATCCAAAAGTATCTGCCTACAACAGATTTCTTTCATGACTGTATAACATATAGTATTTTTTTTTAAAGTTTGTCAGAAGGAAAAGGTGCCTGCGTTCTCAGTAGCAGTAGACCGTCTAGTTGTCATGGCACAGAAAATCTCAACTTCCGATACTCTGATTGCCTTGTCACTGCGTGAAGTGGGGGGGGGGGGTTGTTTTGCATCGTTTGATATCGGCAGAAAATTTGAAGAGTGAACGAGAGCAGAAAAAATAAGACAAAATATAAAGACACCGAGATTAAAGATGGAGATTTTTTTTTTCTTTATTCCTAAAGGTATTTCCAAAAGAATAGTAAAAAAAAAAAAAAATAAATAAATGAAGTCAAGAAATAGTGAAGCGGAAATACATGTATAAAAATGGAAATTAGAATTTCTTCTTTAAAGAAGAATAAGAAATAAACTCATCGTTTTATATTCAAGTAAAATTTAAAATTATTCTTTTCGGTTGCTTGAAGCTAAAATTCGTAGTTATATACTTTCTTCTTCTATCTTTTTTTTGATGATGACGATGGTTTGTTGGTGGTGGTGAAATAAGTTTTGGTTTCTCGTCAGAAAAGTTTAACCAAGTTTAACTTTTTGAGACTTGATGATTTGAAACGAAGCCGCAAATCAGCAAGTTCAAGTCTACGAACAGCCTGATTACCCCACGAAACAATTCTTGGAGGATACAAATTTGACGGGGATTTTAACTAAAAAGTAAATAACTTGTAGACTATAATACTTATTATAAAAGTATAAACTTATATTATAATCCAAAAAGTATACAAAAATATATGAATGTAAATTTTTGTAATCATAATAAACAAAACAAAAATTATTAATTTATAGTGTAAATAATAAATATACAAACTTTCATTAAAAAAAAGTATACAAAACAAAAACAAAATGAAAGAACTTTCCTAAATTTAAATTCAAATTTGATTCTTAAGCCATTAAAACTTTTTCAATAATATATAATGACATTAATGACTCACTCACTTAACATACAATATTCATAAAATAAACCAATCTTAATGTAGTTATATATAAATTATAATACAGAAATTCTTAACTACACAGTTATAATTCTGTACTAAGTACTAAAGTTTTAACAAATGCATTTCCTCACAATGCTAATTTGCAAGTACAAAAGCGGAAACTTAGTAAAGTGCAGGATACGATGCTTACATTAAATTCTCAGCTATGCAGGAAAGAGAATAATTATTACTGCCGAGTTTGTGTAACAATGTAACGTTCGTCATCAGAAAGTGTCATAACACCTTACTGTGTCATATTGCATCTCTATACTTGAGCACAAGTAATGTACCACTCCTGTGGTGTGAAAACTATAATTTAGATGATATCTCCAGTTTTATGACCACGATCTTCAAATAAAAGATAAGAGTATATTCTCACGAAGAAAAGAGGTAAGGTTTTCTCTAATTGCTTCCTTTCTGTTGAAGCGAACTTCTTTGACTGGTAACGTCAGTCCAGGAAGGAACAGGGAGGGGGTTTCTGCCGACTACACAAAGGGGTGACATGTCGTGCTAGTAATGACCTTCTCCACCCCCCTGTTCACCCCTTGAAGACGCAATATGTGTGTACAGGAATGGCTCATAAAGTAAACACATAAAAGAGTTTTATTATTTCTCTAATTTTGTTTGTTATCTGTGTGAAGTGTTGTAATGCAGCTTTTTTTCTGTAGTTCTGCAATGATTTGCTAGAATTTATAAATTTAAGATTTGAAATATTAAATAGAAATAGCATTGAATAAGTTGAAACCTCAGTTAATTTCATCTGAAATAATTCCATCTGGGAGGGTGAATTCTCAAAACAAGAAAGAAATGCACTGAAATATGAAATTTATTTGAACTCGATGAAATTTTTTTTAATTTTTTACGTATTATGTGATTGAAAGAGATTTTTTTTTCACGTACTTTTGAAATTTCTTGGTAAAAATTACAAATTATGGTACGTTAAAATATTTTCAATTTAATTTTAAACCAATTTTACTGATAATAATATTTGAACTCTCAGTTACCTGCAATATTGTGGCTAACATTTTGCGTTTCTTAACTTGTTTTAATATAAACTGATATTTCATAAGCTTTAATGTATTTGCTGTAGAATCTATTTCCATGATTATTATTTGACCACAAGCTACAAGTTAGTTTCTATGTACACTCTTACTATTTAAATATACATACGGTCGTCACCGGGAGCTGTTTGCTTTCTGCGCGGACTGTTTAATCTACGACATGGGGGGGCAACTCCACGGCACATAAAACCAAAGAGAAACTTCAAGAAATAACGACTTGTAATGTGAACTTGTCAATGACAGAATAAAAAAAAAAAAAAACACAATGAATTTTCTGTTAATCTATAACGACTGCTTTCGTTTCTTCAAAGAACTTTAAATAAATTACATTTAACGTACATAATTTGAAACGTTATATCATCCGGAACAATGAGCTATCTGCCTTACTATGATCTCGTTGCAATAATGATCTATTTGCTATTTCAGGTGAGCCCAATTATGAGCTTTATTTTATACAGATTAACAGCTCATAATTGCGCTCACTTGAAATAGCTCATTATTGCAACGAATCGTCGTAAGCAGATTTTTTGAATCCTCTAACACCCCCCCTAAATCATCCTGGAAAAAATGTTTTGACGTCATAGTCATGCAAATAATTAACATGTAGAAATAGGAAAAGTGTTTCAAGACTGTATGACGCCTTTGCATCACGGTTTTAAGGGCATTAGAGGGTTCAATAAATCTAAAAAATAATTGACGATACATAACTTGAGTTTTTCTACTTTTCTACACACGTTGTCCACTATGATATTTTGCTAATTATTAGAATTTGTAATATTTTAATTAAATTTTTAAAAAAGTATGATCCGAGTACTTTGCTACCATAATAAAATTATTCAAATATAATCCCTGATATACGACATTTCATGCAGCAATCTATCCTTGATTTCTAAATATCTAGACAGTTCCTACAAAGGTTACACTAGATAACTTCAATAACTAACCTCCTTTCGTTATATAGTAGAGAGAGAGAGAGAGATTAGTAGAATCCCTTTGCAATGTTCTCTTGGTCTAACCGCAAAGCTGGTTATCAGACTGCTAGAAGGAAACTGTGACGTCATGAAAAGAAGGGGGCGGTTTCCCTTGCAGAGATGAATGACCCAATTTCCACCTGTCCTCCCCCCTTGGCGATATATCGATTTCCACAGTTTGAATCTAAACTCGTAACACCACACACACAAACTTTCTGAACAAACTTGAGGATAAACAAGGTTGTATTTTTACCTCCAGTTGTCAAACTATATATATTATGAATTTTTGTACCAAATGATTAATGAAACCTGTTTGAAACTTAATATTATATATTTATACGTAGAAAAAAGTTAATCATGTATGTTGACATTTAAAAAAAATATATGTATAGTTTGATATGTTGTAAATTAAATTGATCATAGCAATGTTCATTTTATACAATGTTTTTTTACAACAAAGAGATTTTTCAATTACATTTTATAATAATAAACTTTATTGTTATCGTATTATCAAATTATAAATGTGACGTTATAATTTTATTATCGAACGTAAATGTTTTGATAAAAACAGAATCAAATTACCTTTTTCCGGTTTTGTTTATGCATCCGTATGTCATTATTCATCGCTGTTTTCTATCACTGAATGCAGGCTATTGTTAATAAACACAAAACGTTAAAATAAACCTCACATTGGCATTGTTTTTATTATTTTAAACAATAACAATAAACGTAGATAATAAATTTAAATATTAGGACATTCCAAATGATTTATAGGATTGGTTATATACTGCATGCCACTAAGATGCAGAAAATGTTTAAATAAATATAAAAAACGTGACATTTACTAAATAACAAAACAAAAATAAAAATTCCTTCGTATTTCCCAACAGTTTCAATTCTCCTTTTTATTATATACTTATTTTCAAATAAATTTCTTTTATATTTAGAATATAAAACAAATAAATATTAATAAATTCTCCGTTTATGATAATTGTCATAAAACTTCAGTTTCTTGAAATGATTTATTGTATATTTTATATTTATTAGTTTTCATTTTAAAGTATTATTGGAATATCAGATAATTTAATTTTATAATAAATTCGAATTTTTTATTAACAATAATATTACATGTTTGTAAACAATTTATTTATATTTGAAGAACCATAAGAAGGAAACAAAAGAAAATCTTCATTATTGGTCATCATGTATTTTATTCTAAAGTGAAATTCACCTGTTTTGAAAAATAACTATAAAATATTAAAAATGTGTGTAATATATATCACATTTTTTTATAAAAATTTAATACAAAAATTTCTATAAATATTATTTTTCCCTCTTCTGCATTCCTCCCTATATACATAATTATCACGATAGTATGTGATTCATTCAAAAGGTATTGCCAAGTCATATTTATTTGTAATATATATGTGTGACACCATGTCCTGGCGATATTTTGCTCGAGCAGACACCAAAAAAGGCCCCAGCTGCTATGGCACCTCATCTCGCTGCTCCAGAGAGAAATGCTGTGGAATTTTGATCAAGAGTGATTCATCTCTCCATGAACTAACAGCAGGCGGTCTCACGAACCATCTTTATTGCGGTAGCGTACGCGGTCATAACTTGTCTATACTTGGTTCCATACAACCACGTTCACATACTTGATAAGAAAAGTAAGTTTGTATAACGTTTTGTCACGGAGGTAAAACTCAGTACTGCCTCACTCGTGAGTTGTGACTTGACTGTGAAACATTCACGTCAACTCTGGAAATGACACACTTCGTTGTGTGTGACTTATGTTAGAAGATGATTGATGAAATAATTTTATATTAAAAATGTGTACCACTATAAACAATATTTATATGGACATGTAAGATTCAATACATTTTTTAACTCTAAAAAAAAAGGACCAATAAATTCGAAAAGAAAATTATGAAAGATTTTGCTGAATATATTGGCACTTGGCAGTGATTATTTTCTGTATAATATTTTCATGAACTCTAAATCTTCAGAATGGATGTATAATTTTTAGATCTAAGTTTGCAACCAGTGTGCTTATTTAAGAGTATTATAGGTATCATAAGTATTATTAACTATATAGTATCATTAAATTTTTAAGAACAGTAGCTTCCATTGTTATATCTTAACATAAACCATTTTAAAAGAATAAATATTGACATGGTTTACTGGTTTGGTTCACCAAATAATCCAAACTTGATGGAATCAGAAATCTGTGGTTGTTTAGAAACATAAAATTTGATTTATAATTCGATACTGCCATGAGTACTATGACGGTCTGGTAACAAAGTAAAAATAATCTCAGCATCACAATAGTCTCATTACATGTTTATATTTATATCAAGTCGTTATTAGAAGGGTAAAAGGGTCAAGTTATTTTACTTTTAACATTATATATAAACACGTTTTATTAAAATTCTTTTGATCCCTTTTTTAATCTCTATTCTTGAACACTTTCACAACAAAAGTTACAAAGTACAATTTATTTGTCGTTGGTTAAAATAAAACTACTATAGTGCGTTGGAAGGAATGAAAAGTCGCGGGGCGTTAGCTACTCTAACATCGTGAGGTACCCCGTGAGTCAGACAGTGTTTGTATGTTGTTGGTAGCAGTTAGCGAATACCTTGTCCTCCACCGCGAGTCTCCAAGGAACGTGGAGAACGCAGGTACACCAGTCTTCTCCAGGTGTAATTTGATACGTGGGGACTATAAATAAAGTTTCATTGTTCTCATTTAGTTTTTAATTATGCAGGAAAATATAAAATGACACAATATACAGTACATATTTTTGGAACATTTTTTTTTTCTCTGATATTTTGGGTATAAATATTTACATTTTTTTGTCATCGTTCCACACACAAGAAAGGGTAATTTATAATTAAATTGCTTCATCACAAAAAGGTGAAATTTAAATAAAATTTTCAATAAATTATCAAGAACAACTTCAGCAATAAAAACATGCATATAAAAAGAGTAAACATACTTTAATAAAAACTTAATTTCCTTGAAACCATTAAGAAAATAAATATCCATTCTATAAAGTAAACATTAAAATTTTAATGCACAAATTGTGAGAACGGTAGTTTAATTTTACTTTGAACTTTTATAATATTTATATTAACAACAATTTTTTTCTTTTAATCATTGTGTAATTACTTTTCCAACTGTGCAGCATGCATCTGGTTGTATAATATATCATTATTTATTTCATGAAATTTCCAAAATAGTGACTTTTCCATTTTTTCATAAATGCCAATTACAATTCTAACAATCAGCTAGTATGCAACTGCATCGTGCTGTATGACATAATTATTACATGTCATTATTGTTATTTTTCCCGAAAATATTCCAAATAGTGATTTTTTCATTTTTCCGCAAATGTCAATTACAGTTCCACCCATTCAGTTAATATGCAACTGCGAGTGCATTCATATCATCTGAACTACCTTCACTGGTGACCACCCTGGCGCTGGCAGGACGGAGGTATGCCAAAGAGAAGAGCGTGTGGACAGAAATACGCAGCAGACGAGTGGGGAAGCCAAATCACACCTAACCACGGTACACATTAATTTATATATCAATTGTAACATCATGACACACAATTAACAGCACATCCAACTAATTACTTTTAATGAAATGTTGTATTTAATTTTCAATTTGTTATAAAATTAATTAATTTTTTTTTTATATAATAGAATTGAAATGATTCACGAAGAAAAATAACTAGGTATTACGTAATATGGGTCTTGCTTTTTTCACGTACACCTTTTAAATATAACAGTACTGTTGTGCTGTTTTTTTTATATGGATGGTTGTTTGCTCAATATATATTTATTTTAATTATATAATATATACCACGGTTAGGTAGCCTAACTTAATGACATGAAAAGTGGACATTGATTCGTGAATCTCTTGAAAGTATTACTACGTTCACATGACGGTGTTTAATACGTATCCGTTGACGACGCCTCATAAGAATAACATTATCCGTCTACAACGAATGACGTATAAAACATGTGAACGTAGTTGTTATGTAGTAAGCTAATAATTTATTGTAAGCATTTGATGGCATATTGTTGTCGTTAACAGTAAAACTGTAATTAAATTCATTTAACTAGATACAAAGTAGCATGAATATGTAATATAATAATAAAAAATTGAATAATAAAAGTATAATCTAATAATATTATGCACTGATGTTGTATAGTTGAGTAATAAAATTGCAAGTATGTACATTTTAAAGTTCATAAACAGATAACTTCATAGAATTCTCTCATAACTGGAATTTATGCAAAACATAAAACCACGCCAACATTACTATACTGCTCCTTGTTGGCTGGGAAACGAACCTGGTGTTTATTTAAAGAAAAATAAACAGTTAATTTTTTAATTTTTTTCCTTTCATACGAAATGTTTATGAGACATTTATTTTTATTGGTTATTTTTTATATTATATCATGACTTAAACATTATTAAAAACTCATTTTACATACTTTATAGGTCAGGAATAATAATAAAAAATATATTATATATGATAAATTGTACATTATGTACTGCAAAAATAATATTATATACATAGTTTACAAGTCTAGACTTGAGTTAAGAGAAAGAGAAAAAAAAAAAAACATCTAATAATAAACTAGTAGATAATTTTAGAAATGAAAGATTTAAGTTTATAAAAAAGATTTGCAAGTACGCGTATAGTAATTACACAAGATGAATCCACCAGATAAAAAAAAAAATGGGCATTTCGCCAAAGAAGCGTACAAAATAAAAATATTTTTTTTTGTATGTTTTGCTCTTTCTCAAGGGCAAGCGTATAAAAAAATTCACGTACAGATATTTCATTTTATGTTTTTTTTGCTACACTTTTTTCACCGACATTTTGCAGGCAGTTGTCGTGACTGCTTTCAGTCTTTTTCTATCAAAACTTCAACTTTCTTCTCTTTTCACCTCACAGTCTCATGATGTTTACAAATACCAGGTACACTCGTCGCCTCGGAAAATTTCCTTGTTTATCACCCTGTGTTATTCTTACGGGGCTTGGTGATTAACAAGACCGCAAAGAGAAATTTTCCGAGGCGACGACTGTCCCACGGAAAAGTCAAATTATTAAATTTCGGTACATGAAAAAACGCATTATTATTAAAATATCAATGTAATAGTGCTCTCAATAACTAAAACCCAAGCCTACAAATTATTAGTTGTGTTTATTATCAGTACAGTAACATTACTGATGTTAAAAGTATACGAGAATTCCAACTATTTCCATCACATTTCTTATCTTTCATATATAATGAAAGATGTCAGGGCTTGAAAATCGCAGTCTGGGACAAATTTTTAGCGCATAAATGTTGCTCTATTTTTTTGCTTCAGACTTCTTGGAGTACGAAAACTATTTTTAAATAATTATGGACAGTTTAATGTTAAACACCCACACCCTCCTGTGGTGTTTAGACCCTCTTTTTATTAACGATTGACGCCTCCAGGGGGCGTGGTCGGTACCTTCAGTTAATAATGACAAAAAAAAAAACTTAATTTTGTACCCTCTATTAATTTCTGCAATAAAAAAACACATGAAAGATGTCCATTTTAGCTCTGAACACCTTAAGATAATAAGTAAGTAAATAATATCTTATTCATATTGAATTTTCAAATAAAGAAAAAATAGTTTGCATATTGTCTGCGATTTATTATTATGGGGAAATACGATTGAGAACTCGAATCAGGCATACTCAAACAAAAAATAAAGAAAAAAGTACCTTATTACATTATTTTCTTTCCTTGTTTTTCCTCTCCACGAAATCACAGCTTACATTTTACACGGCTTAATAGTTTTTAGTGAGTTCTATTTAGCGTACTTCTTCTCTTCTTTTTCTTATTATTTTGTTGTTTTTTTTTTGTTACTCTCTGCTGCTTAGTAAGATGTTAAAGTAAACTATGTTGCACGCTAGTTTGACGCCAAGTTAAATATAAAGTGCCACAACAAATAAAACAATATAAATCTTCTTAATTGAAACCTTGTTTTAAAAAAAAATAATGACATTTTATAACAATTATATAATATAAATGACTCACAAATATTCAAAAGCAGTTTTAATTAATAAATTACTCTGCTCTCCTGTTTCTTTAATATTCTAATTGACGTATTTCAACTACATTTAACTGAATCTAGTTTTAGTAATATCCTTTTTTAATTTTTTTCCTTTAAAATTTCTTATATTATAACTTTCATGCACAAATACTTTAAAAGACACACTAAGGTCTTGAAATTTAATATCATGGCCTTTAAGCTTTTTGAATATTAGCATCTTCATATATAAGCAAATTTTTTTTGCAGTTGCAAATATATGATATTACAATAACTGATACGATTAATACATACTGTATAGTAATTTGTTAGTCAATATAGAACGTTTCAAAATAATTAATAATCAAGAGAATTTAGAATACTTTTATTGATGTCCACTAGATGTCCTTCCAATCGCTTGTACCTTTGTCCTGCCTGCGTGAAACTGGCCCCCCATATGCTTTCTGTACGCACACGTCTGATGAAAGTGGACGGAGAGCTGCTATAGAAAATGTCTGAATGTCGAAACGATAGCCACCCTCTTTATTTTATCACCTTTTCACAACCGGTATAATTTCACACTCATTGAAACTCGACGATTTTATCAATGCTTTTCAATTTTAATATGAGTTTTATTTGTTTTTTGAAGAGATTATTACATTTCTATAAATTAAAATTATGAAATATATAACTACGAATGAAATAAAGGCCCGTTATATTTAAATTTATTACGTTTAATTTTAAAAAATCAGGATAATAAAAAAAAAAAAAAAAAAAAAAAAAATGAAGGCTCAGCCTGCAGAAAAGAAATGTAGGCAACTCTTTCAACAGCGAAGACAGGCAGGTTGCATATCGTGCAGGGGCAAGTTAGATTCTTATCTTTAAACATTGAAAGTTACCTTTTTCACAAATATAAATTGTTTTTGCATCTGGTGACCGAAGTTATAAAAAATGAAAATTATTTGATTTGAAACCAAACAATATTTTGAATAAAATGAAAGAAAATTACTTTGAAACGTACATTTACAATGGTGGTCATATAAAATACACGTGCCATGTAATGTACTACCTCGATAATTAGTTTATGTTACTCCCTTTTATAAATTATAGCTATTAATTAATAAATCAAGATATAGTTTACGTTGCATACAGAATCGAAACTAAATTTAAAAAAATCACTAAGAAAGTGTGTCGTTGCTTTCTATTGTTAACAATTCGTGGGATAATTGTACTCATATTACATCAAATATTCAAATAATTAACATACAGTCATGCATTCAATACTCCAAGCCAATTAAATTTTACTACCGAACTTTGTACTTCATAACTATTATACTGTTAATTTAATATAATGTTTATTTTCCTGCGTACTATAAAATAATTATAACCCAATAAAATTGGATGCACTGATTTCTACTATAGTATGAAATTATAGTTATATATTATGATATTTTAATTATAGCCATAACAAATATAATTACAATGTTACTATAAACTTTATACTAAGTTTCTATAATTAAACTAGACTAGTATTATAAATGCATATATATAGTATAACAATTTTTATAATAAGAATTAAAAAGAACAAAATGATGGAAGATCATCTTTATGTTTTAGCATATCTAGATTGCATTTCATCAAGGTCTTTGGGATGACAGGAAAATTGCGTTATCTTCTCTCAAAGCTTTTAGAACTTTTTTTTTTTTTTTTCTTTTTTGCTCTTAAGAAAAAAGAATAAAATTATACGTGATTAAATGAGAAAGACTTCTCCTTTGCTATTTTTAACAGAAGAGAAATGAATGTATTAAAATGTAATCTAAAGTATAAAATTAAATGTAGATTAAAATTATATCACTTTGGATGGTTATATATTTTATAATAGCTGGGAGAGACCTATCCCAATAAAGAGAGGTAATGCATGCAAGAAGTTTTTGCATATCAACGGGCATTCGTGAAGAGAGAGAGAGAGAGAGAGAGAGAGAGAGAGAGAGAGAGAGAGAGAGAGAGAGAGAGAGAGAGAGAGAGAGAGAGAGAGAGAGAGAGAGAGAGAGAGAGAGAGAGAGAAGTGGAGCAAAGAGAGTAAAACAAAGCTATAGTACGGTGGCAGTGGGATGGTAAAAATGTGTATCAAACACCATCTGGGATAACACATAGTAGAGTAAAAAATATTTTTATGGATATCAAAATGTGGTTGAATATATTTTTTTACTACTATATATCTATCTACATTCTAAATTTAATATATTCTACTTTTTTTATCTTTCTTTCCACGCATTGTGTTTTTCCAGCTGTGAAATTTGTGAATAGACTTTTTATATATAAAATGTTTTCATCTTTCAAATTATATATTCATATTCTTTTTATTAATATTTTATAAAATATTGATTTTACTATAAATTCGATATCTTTCAAGAATTCTGTTGTTAAGATTCTATTGGTAACCAATATTCAATCAAAATATCGTGATGCACTTTTGGTATTAAGATTGGAAAAAATTGTTTTCAGAATTGACAAACACTTGGAAAAACAAAAACAAACATCATTGATTTTATTTCAATTATCAATACTGCATGTTCATCAATAAATAATATTTTTCTTAAAAATTTCCATAAAATAAATACAGGGAACAATTATGGTGTATATTATGTTCTGTTTGCCTGCAATGCGTAAAATATCCCATGTAATAATCTTGAAATTATTAATGATAAACTCAAATTATTAATTTTATCATATACCAGAAGTACAAAATCACATATATACATACAATACATGGTATCATACATGGGTAATATACGTCTTTAATAAAACAATTAAAAACATAGCACTAAATTATTTACTTTAATTACAGTATAAAAATAATGCTTGATAAGAAACAAATTTACAGCAGATTTAAAATCCTTAAATATATGGATATCTTTTAGTGATACATTTCTCACTACTTAAGCAGTGAGAGGGAGAGAGGCAGGAGACGGGTTTAATCTTTCACCATTGACCCTAAAAAACGCATGTAAAAATTGACTCCCACCCCACCTCTATTTTTATAAAATTGTAAAATCGCACTCATTAGACCAAATCCACCGGTGTGAACATTCACAAATATGCTTCAAGATAGTCACACATCTGGCTGTCATATAGAATTTCGTATCTTCCACTTATATTACTAACATTCTCCCTTACAATAAGTCCGAGCTCTCAGTAAGACAGATTACCGGACAGAGGATCCTGATTGGCCGGTGAAACTGTCTGGCATTTTACGAGCTTTGCAGGAGTCGACAACGAGCGATGATGCCACGTAAACTGGACTACATGGATACTAAAGTTGTAGGATGAGGCAAGATTTATGAAGCAATCAGCTAGTGTACGCGTGCAGCACAACAGCTAAACCGTTTTGGATTAACGCTACTCTGTATGTGTAGTATCTAACATAATAAAGCTATAATAATATACCAACTTACGAGGTTACTATATTTTTTGTTGTAAATTTTCATTTTTTTTGTTAAAGCTCTATTGTTGTTATTTTTTTTTGTAACCATCAAAGTGTTATCTTTATACTGCTTTGTTACAATTTTTAATGTCACATTTTTTATCATGAATATGTACAGTATAAATACTAAATCCATAGATTATAAAAAAAAATATGAAAATATAAAAAAGTCTTAAACAAAAGACAAACAAGCAGGTACTTTTGACGCCACCGTATACGCATCCAATTCAAAAAGTTTCGAGTTCAATCCCAAGAACTGCTGATTTTTTTCATAAGGCATTAGCTAAAGAACACATGCATCCGGGAAGTATATAGCTAATGTGTCATGTAATGACCACCCTAACTAAGGTTTTTACGGTTCCCTCAGTCACAACTATGTGAATGCTAGGAGGGGCTACTAGGTCGTATGTAAGAGGCTTATAAAATTCTAAACAATGCAGGAAAATTCCGTGAAAGTGTCACTGATGACCAGCTCCTTACAATACAGTTCAGATAAGAAAAAAATCAATAAAAAAATTAATTTGAAAAATTAATATTTCTTTATAACACGAAGTGACAAAATACAATGTAGAAATGAAATGTTTTACAGTTTTAAAAATATTATAAATTCATATATCAACATGTTATGATTGAGCTATGAGTCTTACACCTTTCAACAAATTTTAATACTCATGATATAAAATTTTATGATACATATTTTTTTTTTCTTGGATCCCCCCCAAAAACTTTTAACTGTCAGATTAAATGCTTTCTTTTTTCTCCGCACCAGAATGTCAACAAATAATTGAGTGATTTACAGCTTGGCAAGCAAACCGACTTACATCTGCAGAGGAAAGAAAGACCTTTCGTACATTGTCAACCTGCCATTTATTTTTATGTGAACGAAATGTTGTATACATTTATTTTCATTTTACATTCCAAATTTATTATTTATAAATTATGTATAGTAAAGAAATGCAAGGTATGTACAAGTCAAGACACGATAAATCTTACCCCAGTTTTGTTTGGGAGCGTTGCTAGGCAACGTAGTGAACTTGAACTTTTGGGGATGGCCTAACTTTCGGGTGCTTTACAAAAATTGAAAATCTGAATCTCGCTGTCTCTGCGAGCTGCATGAGGCAGAGAAAACATCGTGATATACTGAGGTGTAAATTAAAATGAATGAAAAAGTGAGAAAAACGAAATCTCATGGCCAAAGTTTTGTATACTTTTATGAAGTTAAATTCTAAAAAAAATGTAATAAATATGAAGATTTACGTGCAAATTTAGAGTGAACATTCCATACCAAATTAGTAAAAACTAATAATAAATATCAATACATTACTTTTGACCAAAGTCAAAGGGATACTAAAGCATTATTTTTTACTAATTTCCTATAATAATAAACGGTATACAAATCTGACGCTTGATAGAAAAGAAACAAGAATTGCAAGCTGATGGAAAGCATATAAAAAAAGTTACTCCGTATTTCAAAAAAACTGACAAAATAAAATATATTTTTTTGAAGAAGATTGTTAAAAATCAATCTTCAAAAGTTTAGGTTGCATATTCTTGTAGATAAAAATTGAATGTTGAAATATTTTGTCACCTCTTTTTATATACAACATGATATATTTTTTAAAGGTATCAAGCTTCAAGCCCTGGAGTGAAAAAGATCAGAGGCAAAAAAAAAAAAAGTATATAGGTATAGATCCAGCCACCCACTTCTTGGGACTGAGTTTCAAAGCAGCAGAGAGTTTTCTTGTCTGCAACGTTCAATGCTGAAAAGATCCCAAATTGAATCCTGTGTCGTCAAACATACCGCGTGCTTTCACCTCCCTAAAAAAAAAAAAATCGATCTTTTACACAGAAAAACACGGAGATGAACCTCCGAATCACAATACGTCACAAAGTGTCGGTTTAAATTGTAGCTTTCTAAAAATATTTTTACTTGCATCTTTAAAAAAATACCGTTACTAAAAGCTTTGTTTAGATAAATTCAATGGTAACAATTCAAGATAGAGTTCTCCCAGAAAGATAAACAGGGTTTAAACTAACAATAAACGTGCTTGCCATTGAGTTAGGCTAACCGTGATTAGTGCGAAACGTAGCCGGTTTATTTCCTTCATTTTAATCCACAGTTCAAACACCAGTTATCTTTCTGTCACTGCATTGGTCAGTGTCTCGACTTCTGATACTCGATGCCTGTTTGGACCTTTAAACTGTAATTACATTAGATTTATTGATTTAAGACTTTCAAATAAACTAACTATATATTGGATTAAAAATTATGTATATATGTATTTTTTGATGACGTCACAGAATAGTATGATAGATTTGACTATATAAGATTTAAACTTATTCTTTTTGGCCTGGTTTGAAATTGGTAACAACTTTACGTATTCCAACATTTCCCCCTTACTTGCTGGCTCTGCCGCTACGCCTTCTATTTGCCCGCTTTACAGAAATGAGTATTTGTATAAGAGAGGGTACGTATATATATAAGATTATATCAGATGAGTTTCATTTGAAACTTCTAAAAAAAAAAATCCAATCAATTCAAATATTGATTGAGATTCAATTTGAATAGTATATAAAATTTTCATTTTAAATGCAAATAAATGAATGATGACTTAATGTTTATTTTTTTAATTTTTTTTTATTTAAAAATAAGTTTTAATTGATTAATTATCTATTATTTATAATAATCTATTTTTTCCAAAATATATTACGAAAAAATGTATTTGATTATTAAAGAAATTTATTTCAATACAAATTTATTCTTGATTATGTATATTTAAGGAAAAAAAAACTCTTCAAATATATTTTACATTAGTATATATAAAATGAATTTGTGTATAACTATAACATTTAATGGTATATAAAAGTTAATGGGGTAGACTCTTATGGAGTAAGATTACCGAGAGGAGATGACATTATGTTGACATAACGTGATGGTAATCACAGACTTCCCGCCCAATGACACGCGAGCACGACATTTCAGCGCACCTGTTTGCCAGCATTCACCAGCACGGTGGCCGGTGTCAGACCAGCTTGTGTGTCCCTTTCAAATATTTACCCAGTTCCTTACTCATCGCCTACTTCTGACTGTAAACGACATTAAACGTCCCACCCTCACCATTCAAAATTGCAATGACATAAACATGCCATATGGTCATATGTCAGTGAATTTTTCTAATATACAATATTTAATAGGTATACCACGATGATATCAGATTTAATTAATGTATAAATTAGTATCAAATAACCTTATAATATTCTCCTTTCTTTTAACTTTTTATGTGGTTTCCATATGAATTGTATAGGCTATTTATACCTACAATTCTAAGTTAGATAATTCTAAAACCATCTTACAACACACTATTCAATTTTCTTATAACAAAAAAAAATAAAACACTATTCAATTTTTGTAGTTGTCTGTACAGCGTCTATTTTAAGACAATAATAAAATGATTCATCGTTACCTTCAACACTGTATATATTAAACACTTTTTCTTGAGGTAATACGATACATATAATATTCAAGACGCGTTATCAATTAGAAATACGTAGGTAATTTATCAGAGAGAATTGACAGCCTGCACGTTCCACCTCTAAGCCAGTGTAATTGACTTTGAAGGAATCTCACAAGAAGGAACAATGAGCCTCTTATAACAATGCCATGAGAACACATCTAGGGCACTCACTTGCTTAGAAATTGGGACTTAACCGACATTACTTTGAATTACCTACAACTGGATTGCAATGTTAATATTGTTAAAACAATAAAAAAGTACTGTAAATTATACAGTATAATTTATTAAAAATTAAAATTAATTTCAATGGTACATAATGAAATTGTTGTCAATTTAGTTAATTTTTACTCTACACTAATTATGTAATAAGTTGTAACGTGACATAACAAGAGCGTATAATGATGCAAACTTTTATTTATAATACAATTTTAACACGAGACTTTTCAACAATGTTTATGTATATAATAATATTATATAAGGTCTGTTCGTAAACTCTGCACAGAGCAATACACCAGCTACATCAGTGGGGTAGAGAGTGTAATGCAAATGACGTCACAATTTTTGTTCGTAAACTTACTCACAGTATACTCTGAGCAGGGTTTACCAACAGACCTATATTATAACTTTACGATTTCTAACAGTAATATTATAATTTAATTCCTTGCTTGTATATTTATTAAATTTGTTTACAATTTTCTATAAAATAAGATTTAAGTCAAAGAAACAAAATCACTGTAATTGAATTTCCTGGAAGTCATGTTTTTTTTTTTTCTGATTACGAAATACTATAAGTTTTTACGTTGAAGCAAATTGTAATTTTAAATCAAATTGAAACTACCTACACACTGAGAGCAGCTTGCTTTGATGACATTCACTCCCTAACTGTTCTTTTTTATTTGTTAAGAAAATAACCTTCCGTATTTTTTAAAACACAAGTGGTTACAGAAATAGTATGGCAAAATGAATCTGTTAAAAATTCATTGATTTAATTGAAATTAATAAAATAGACAATAACAAAATTATTACATTATTATTAAGTATACACTTCGGGACTCTACGAACGTTATTTCTTCTGTTTTTAGATTATGCCACGCAGTCTCTGGATGTAAGCAAGGTTTCTTTATACAGGTTAAGACACGCATGCATTTCGTGCGTCAATTTCGTTAAATTTTCAGGCCCCATTGTACGCGAAATTTCAAAAATAGCATTGCATGATGGGCGCATTTAAAGTTTCGCGGCACGATGTGGCCAAAAATACTTGAACGTGATTGGCTAAGCCTTTTAACATTGGTCCAATCGGTGGCTTAACCTGTATAAAGGAACGTTGGATGTGAGTAGAAAATTTTTTGGACGGCTAGATTGGATACTTTTCCTACACTCCCTCCAAATTTGTAATAAGTATTTCTTTTCCTCTTGGAGCTATGCCAGCAAATGAGTCAGCAGTAACGTTCGTGAAGTCCCGAGGTGTGCACTCAATTCAATTGACACAATATAAAAATCAAAACTTCAGAAAATTAAACTCAAATTAATTCATTAAATATTTACCATAAATTTTATAGTAATGTAAATAACAATTAAAATACTGACAACAATTAAGTCAACAATATGAAATTACTATCATAAATTGATAAAATCAGGAATAATTTCAACTACATTATAATTTATAGCTCATTTATTTTTTTATATTTTTTTATACATTCTAAATCACATAGTATAATGATTTATAGTGTACGTACTATCTAGCCTCAATTTCTCTGTAGGTTATTGTACTCTGGTATAATTTTGATTTGTGACTATATACAACCCTTCTATTGCAGTAGCAGCATCCTCACACCAACACTCTATATAACATATATATGATATAAACTTGGTGCGCGTATATAGCAGTGTTTATATCGATTTTTGTACCGTTGATGACATGTGACACGAACCAAATAAAGCTCCTTGTGACAGTGTCAGCCCTTTAAATCTAAATGTCGTCGTATCTGACGTTACACAGTAACGCCATTCTCATGCTCAATACTAATTAAAATGAAATGTGTAATATAATTACCATTTGCGGTTTGTAGCATAAAGGAAGAAGGTTCTAATATGTAAAATATATTATGTACAATGAACTAAATAACACGTAATGGAAGAACAATGTATATAATATACATTTAGTAATAAATTAAATATAACATTCTTTTAAATATAGAAGTCTGATTATCTGAAATTATCATATACAATGAAACATTATGCAGTTTTAGTCTTAATAAATTTTAAGCACTGAAACATAAATTGTTATACAACAATGTAGGAATATACTGAAATGTTCCATTAAATAACAATTAAGTTACCAATATAAGTTTACTCACATAAGGTCTGTTCGTTAATGCACAATCAGAAGGAATCGATTATTTGTGATGAACCTTCTGTACATGGAACATAATGTTCATCACAAATAATCGATTCTCTCTAATTGTGTATTTACGAGCAGACCTATGGTCAGTAAAATTAAGTTTTTGTTACATTATTCACAAAATTATTTTGAATATCATTTCTCCATTCAATAAAATTTCTTAGAATGAAATAATACAACAAAATATTCTTCATTTGAGTATTTATATAGTACATGGACTCAATTAAAAATATTTGAAACGGGTGATTGTATAGTATTCCAATGTTTCAGATTATAGACTGTAAAAAACATACAGACTCACAATATAGCTATTTTTATTTTCTATTTATGTGTCAGAATATGTATACCTATACATACCCTGTTTGAGTGTGGTCTAATTTAATTTATAGTGACATATTACGTACGCACAGCAATAATAGCATAATAACTCTCCATTGTTAATCAATGAACAATTCAATTTCTCTACAATTTGATGCAAAAAATACAATAACATAATACCTCATTTTTTTCTTCAATTAATATCATTCAGTACAAGTGCAAACTCATAAAGGGGCATTCACAAAGCCCTAAGGCCACATTTAGGGCTCGATAATTTAAAGCCCGATTTTAGGCATTATTTTTAGACCCAAAATTTCTGGTCTTAAATTATCAAGCCCTAAATGTGGCCTTAAGGCTTTGTGAATGCCCCTTATAATAACTTGTCTTAATTTTCATATGAAGGTACACAAAATCGCAAATCAAAAAAATGATTTTTACAATGCATCTTCTAGTAAAAATCGATTTGTAATAATCGTAATTAACATTGTAGTACCAACCTTCATTGTACCTCCATTGTCTAGCTTTCTTTCCACCGTGAGCGGAGATGGGGCCACTCAAGCGTGCACGCGTCTCTTCTCCTCCAGCTGAGCCCTTTATTTGAATTTCAAACTTCTTCCCACCCCATTCCATCTCATACATTCCGAATACCCCCCTTGCATGAGGGGGATTTCCCAGGAGAATAAAAAATATATATATTTTTTCCGAGTCACACCTTCAAATGATTGACGTCATTTCGACCTGAACGTATGAAGTGTTAAACCACCCCTTTTATACCTTTTTACTACCTTAACTTTTAGTATAGTAATAATTTACATAAATTTAACTAAAAATAGAAAGAGAAAATGTTTTTATATTTAAATTAAAGGCCTGCATAGTAAAAGTATTTTTTTCTAACAAAATGTTATCTTTTTTTTTTTGTAAAAGTAAAACGTGCTTGGTTATAATTAAAAATATTTTAACTTAACAAATCACTTTTACTACTATATGATGACTTAAGGCACATGCTGTATCTTTGTAATGAATTTTATGGACTACAAAACTATAAAAAACATGAAATTTAAAGGTCCCAAAAACAATTATTAAAAATTCGCAAGGAAAAGTATACTATGTCCCAATTTGAAAATAGCCTAAATGATATTTTTATTTCATGCTGTGTAAACAAAACATTATTGTTTCTATACACAATTTTGCTATCATTAATAAAACATATTTCTTTACAAAAAAAAACATGAGAGAATAAAAATATAGTAAACAATACTAACAGATCAATAAAAACACGCTCAATCATCACCAATAATAATATAAATAACACTGTAAGCATTATAAAACAAAGGCTATGGTATCAAATTAAAAAGCTCACGCCTCAAGCATGAATAATGGTTGCACTGTTGCTGTGTGTCACGCGAAATATAAAGGAAGGGGGGGGGGGCAACACCCTTTCTTGATGAAGATTGATCTACAAAGCGGGCCAAGACCTAGCAGTCAACTAGGCCCACGACAAAATCGCACTAAGGGATTTAAACAACAGTCAATAAGGACTATTTTTGTATTCTTTAATAAAGAAAAAAAGAGCAAATAAAAAAAATATATAATATAAATGGTATATATATAGCATGTGAGTTGGCTTAGCTTACGACAGGCTACAACAGAAAAAAAATGCATGCAATAAAAAATAAGGGACGATGGAAACATACTGTAATTAAGAAATAAGGGTGCAAATTATAGACAAAGCGTATACTATAAAAAAATATTACTTTAGTTTGTACTTATTTTAATTGTCCTCGTTACATCTGTATTAAATAATTTATATTTTAATTGTTTTGGAATATATTAATAAATTATTTACTTTAATAAGGCGATTGGTGGCAACATTGACGTATCTTCCAATGTTAAACTTCCAATCTAAATTTTTTTCTGTAATTTTGAACCAAGAGTTTGCCGATTGCATGCCAATGTCTTGAGGAACTACTTACGTATAGTTATCTCGACATTCGTGCAATTGACGAATCTTTGAAAATTGCTAAATGAAATTTTAACAGTAAAGATATCGATACATCAGTGATATCACCTTACAACAAGCACTACAGCTAATCCTTTAAATCAATATAATGCAAAATATTAGAATATTTATGTGTAAAAATGCAAGTTAATCGGATTAATAGCAAGACGGTATATACAGTTGCAAAATATAAAGATAGGGGTGAGGGGGAGCGACCGGTTATCATCATGCATATCTAGTTGCAAGGGTTGTGCTAACGAAGCTAATGGTCGGTCGGAGGAGAAAACACGTTTCTGTCGACCGCCCAGGGGTGGATTTAATCTGCAGTTGTCCGATAACGTTAATGTGATATCAAAGAGACAAAGAAATAATGAGAAGAATGATTTACTGTACTTTTGTATCTTCTAAAGTTTATCTAATTTAATATTTGATAATCTAAAATAATAAAGTGGACTGTCATAATTTAACTCCTATAAAGCACGCAACTTATTTGACACTCAAGCACTGCGGGTTGCTGAGTACCAGGCGTTTCACGAAACTGCAAAAAGTGGAGTAATTATAAATTCAATATGTATGGGATTTTGATAATTTTTTCATTGAATTAATAATAAAAATAAAGACAATTATACTTTTTAATAAGCTAATTAATATTTGTTTTTACTTTCCTATATACTTAAAAGTAATATTAATTAGTATTATGGTTGTTATAATTATTCACTACGGTTAAGAGTGTTATGAAAATACGAAGGTATTTAGTTCCCAAGTCACTGCAAGCAGCCGAGCAGATGCATGACGTGGGACGTCATTTGTCTGGCAAAGTTTTCGTTACGAGGGAGAGGGTGGCAAAGGGAAAATACCAGAGAGAGAAAGTTTAACAGAAAATCGAGAGGGTAAACAGAGTAAGAGAGTGATGCGTGTGTGAGAGAGAATTTCAGAGAGAGAGAGTGAGAGAGGGAAAATCGAGATAGTAAGCAGAGTGAAAGAGAGAGCGAGAGAGTTATGTGTGTGTATGAGAGATAGATAGAGAGAAAATGAGAGACAAAGTAAGAGAGGAGAGAGAGTGAAAGAGTGTCTGAGTAAGAATATGCAGAGCGACACCGAGAGCTCAAGATCCTCCCACACACACCTTGCTAGTATACGAGCACCAATATATCGGTACGTCAGGGCACACCTTGTCTTGACGGTGTAAGATCGCTCCCTAGAGAAGCTCTCTACTTGATTCTTTGGAAGGTGGCGTTATCGTCTCGGTTCTAGTGTCATGGACGGTACTAGCTCTTGCAATTTACGGCATCGCGCCAAGATATTACAGCACTGGCGATGACAGCCCGGCACAATGTATGAGGTGATTCAAAACTTCGATCGAGACTTCTCCACTATGACCTTTTCTTTTCATAACAATAAAAAAATTGACATCTATTTTTATTAGCTGATGCATGCACTTCTTAATGCTTAACGGAGGATTTTTAATACTTAACATTTTTTTATAAATGAAGTTTCTGCACTTTAATGATTATAATGAGGATAGTTATGATGCTACTCTAAAGTATAATAGATGCTATGGAAATTAGTTATACTGAAATATTCTTTAAGCTGAATTACATGGAATCATTAATCTAAGACACAATTTAACTTCATTGATTTTTAAAATTTTCCTACATAAGAATTTTTTTTCCTTCATAGTTCACATAAAATACTGGTCCTAACGTATAGGAGTTTAATTTTCACAAGTTCTGCTATAGCCATATTGAATATATTTTTATTAAAAAAAATGTACTGCATGCAAGTACCTTTGAATTCGACTTTAATTGTTACTGTAAAGTTTTAAAAATTTACATCTACTGCTATAAAACATACAAATTAAATAATATTCATTTACTTTTTTTAACTATAGATATTAAATTGAAGATAATATTATATATAGAGTAATATATCATGTAAAAAAAAAGCTTAAATTCTTATTATATAAACCTGTAATATTTTTATTTTATGGCATTATTTTTATTATATTATCATGCACACGTTTTTTCTATAGAGCAATAGTAGATGAAATATTAAAAGAGTTTTAGTTTAAAAAAAAAAATATCTGCATTCATAAATAAATTTATAGATTCTCATCCCCAGCTGTGCAAAATTAAATTTCCCGCCAACAATGAATCAAACTGTGCGCATTATCTACACGGGGGTTAAAAAAAAAACACTAGCAAGCCAAACAAAAGCTAGCGCATAAATTAATCAGTAAAACTTTAGCGAGTAACGCTGTTGTTTTATTTTCAACCCCGATTTCATCCATTGTGTGCCTTGACTGTATTCACGGAGCCATATGGAATTCAGAGCCACAACAGAAAATGTTCATAACACACACAGAGTACAACAAATTATATTACTGTGATTAAAACCCGAGTAAAGGGTATTCACAATATTTAGGGATCGACTTTAGACTTCATTTTTGTACACCATTTTTCAAGACATAAAAATTTTTGAACCCTAATTTCTTATAAAGATCCAGTAAGCAGAACAATTGGGTCCTATATTATTATTGTATCTTCCTACTTGTTAATTAATATCATTAACGTTAATTGTTACTTTTCTTTACTTCAATTTTAATACATTAATTTATACTGATACTGACTATAATTATCATGTGATTATAATATACTGTAACTTAACTTTCTCAGAAATAAAATAGTGGAATACCAGTTGATTGTTTTTTATACATGAAATTAAATTTAAAAAAAAAAAGTCACTTCCAGTAATTTTGAATTAAGTTTAAACAAAAACAAACATAAAATATATAAATTCATGGAAAGAAAGGTTCTCGCTGATTTGTTTTTAAAATATTTTATTCATATAAATTTTAATTCTTATAAATGATATTTACAATTTTGTTCGTTTGTAACTGTTTTCTACAACATTTAAAAGAACAAAAGTTAATAAAAGCAGTAAGAAATAACAGTTTTAACAGTGCATATTTTTTTTAGTGTAAAAATTTGTTGAAGAGATTTTTAGACATACCTTAATTGTTTTGTTGAACTTTTCCTCCACTTTGTTGCTTAGAATAGCTCGGCATTGAGAGAATCTTAATCTCGCGAAACTGTCGCTATATTAAGCAACAGAGTGGAGGAAAAATTTTAACAAAACAAGTTATATGATATTTTTTTATAAAATATAATTCTATTTTTATTTTATTATATTTCCCTTATGAGTACATAAATAACAAGTCAGAGGCAAGAAATTCACAAACAGTCCAATAAGAACAAATCACTTCCCGAAGGTTGTGTAGCGAATCCATGTAAACACACAATAAGGAAATAAAAACAATTAGTGATATAACATATGAGATTTAACAAAATCAAAAAATATAAATAATACATAAGCATATACAGTTTTACATTTGTCCTATTTACACACTTGGCATATGTTTTGTGTAAAAAAAAAAGAATAAATTAAACAATAAAACTTAGTTATTGATTATAAATTTTATATCCTTATAAATATTATACATTCTATATCTTTCTGTTTTAACACGTGTGCAAAACCATTTTTCTCAGAGAATATTTTTTCTTTCAAATATAATATAAAACATGGCATTCATATTAAACAGTGGTAATACGTACGGCGGAGGCAACTGAGAATATATTATCATGGGACAAGAGAGTGAGTTAAAGTTCGTGGATGCGAGAAAAGCGAACCAAATGCTACCAAAAATATTGCTTCGCTGAGCAGAAATCTCCCTCACTTCCTTTTCTCCCATACGTTATACAACCATCACACACACACACTAAAAGTTTACGAACTAAAACTTCATTGATAATTTTATGAAATGTGGTTCAAATTTTAGTTATATATAAATTTATCCATTAAATGAAAATGAATTCACTGATGCAACATTGATTTAAATATAATATTTCAATCTCTTTGGTTCATAAAAATTCACAAGAACAAAAATTGTAAAAAACACACGCACATTTTGTCTCTTTTCAATAATGCATAATGGATTTTGAACATGTTAGCAGTGGATTTTTGTTCCGTTATGCTTTGATTTTTTTTTAACATATTCTTCCAACCCTCCCTTATACTACAAGAATAAAATTCCTACAAGAATCTTATTAGCATAGACAAACAGCACGTGGGATAAAGCAAAATTCTCTGCACATTTCGTCTTTTCTTTCTCTCACGCCTAAAAACTCCATTCAAGCAAGAAAAAGTTTCCTTTTCACATCTGATTTCCTTTCTTTTTTACACTTTGCAACGCTCCCTTCCTTTATTTTATTGTAGCAAATAAAGAATTATAAAAAGAGAGAAAATATTGAAAAAGTAATATTTAAAAAAATAATTTAAAGTCATGGTATACTATTATTCTATCGTATGTTTTCTTCGTAAATGCATAGTAGATTCGTGAATCAAGAATATAAAATAAGTTGTAGGTAACATAGGGAAAATTTAATTCTCATATCATTGTGTGATTGTCATGCAAGTGAATAAGAACATAGCTAAAGAATTTCCTTCAAATTGTCATAGTATGTTTCTACGGCAAAATTTGTGAGTTTCCTCGGTTTCCCAAGGCCGGCGATGTTGGGATGCGTCACTGTGACAGATGGTGAGCACACCTGAGTATGGACCAAGGATGCTGCGACGAGCCAGACGGGAGCGAGACGGGGGCTGAGTGCCAGGAAGAGATTACATGTCCGGTTAGATACGACGAAACACGTGTAACTTCTGGCACTCTCTGGGCTGATGGTGCTGCCACCATACTTATTGAACTGAATTTACCAAATATGATATCAAATGGACAATTTGCATGACATTTTTTTATTGCAGAAATGGATAGAGTGTGCAAAGTTATGCTACTCTGAATTTTTTCAGATTTTTAGAGACCGGGAACTATTTTTAAAAAATTATTGAAAGTCAATTTTATGACGTCAACAGGAGTCTGTCCTTAAGAAAAGGATAGGCGCTAAATGCCCGTGACGTCATAAAACTGACTTTCAATAATTTTTTAAAAATAGTTCCCGGTCTCAAAAAAATCTGAAAAAATTCAGAGTAGCATAATTTGGTACCCTCTATCCATTTCTGCAATAAAAAAAATAACATGCAAATTGTCCATTATAAAATAATTTTTCTCGGTTCATCATCATAATTTTGTGTAGCAAGGAGATAAACCACAGTTAAACTAATTTGAAATTACCTTCCAAAGTAGCCAAAAATGAGTAGTTTTCGATTCTTCTGTTTTCGATACAGTTTTGAATTTTTGCAGAGGAGTTTTTAATAGTTCTGTATTACATGTGAAATTGCGATGTTAAAATAGGAATAAGAAGCCCAGAAATCCTACATTTTTTTAATTAATTTTTGTATTCTAGCTTGCACTTTTTTTGGAGCAACTTTGAAGTTAGTTTTAGTAATGGGGAATTCTCCTACATTTATTTTAATTTTTTTTCAGATGCTCTATGCCTAGAAATTAAATGTCCCAAAACAAAAAAATTTCAATCTTCAAAATTGGAGACGAGGGAATTTTTTAAAAAACTTCCTTCTTTTGAATTTAGCGCCAAAACGTGACGTAGAAACTGCCTAGCAGGCGAAATTTTCCTGCAATAAATTTATATTTTCGATTATCACTCTTAAAATAAACTGATATTGGAGACAAAACTAATGATACTAGGGTAGAAAAACCCGCTGATTTCGATTGTGTTACTAAAATTTATAGCCAATCACTCCTTGACGCTCAAATTATGATATCAGGCAGTTGTTGTGTGTTAACTAGGGAGTTTCTACGTCACAATTTTCAGGTTTGTGCGCGGGTCGCATACTTTGCCCCTATTCTAATAATCCCTTCAGAGTCCCCAAATTTGAGTTTAAAAAGTTGAAACTTAAGTCAAACTTATTGTTAATATGTACCCTATCATAATATAGTAGTTAAATTAAAATTTGAGTTGTAAGAGAATTCCCCATTATAGCAATGAACTAATTTTACTTAAATTCCAGGAAAACACCTTATTTTGATAAAACAAAAATAAAACTTATATATTTTTTTAACTTTTCTGTAGAATTCCAAATCTGACATTGTTAAATGGTCAGTAATTAAAATTCTGGTATAATAAGTTAGAAATATTTTCTTTTTAAGCTTTAAAATCAACTCAAAGTCACGTCAGGCGCATGTCACGACATGATCACGTGATCTTCTCTTTTTATATCACGTGATCATTGTTGGCAACAAGCTTCATAATAAAAATAAACCACTTACTAATAATCATTATTGTTAATTTGTCCATGAACAATAATAAAAGTATAAAAATAATAGTCTCCACTAAATTATAATAATATGTTTCTATTTTTGACGTGAAATATGCGAGAGTCTGCTCCCACGCGAGCTAATTAGTGGTTTGTGACGTCACGTGGCGAACGTCATTTCGCTGATGACTCGTCAAGCGGTACTATATAGGCTAAAGTTCCGACGAGAGAGCCAAGTCTACCGAGACTGGCTAATACGGCAACTTTGTACGCCGATACTCTCTTGTGACTGATATTAATTAACTTTCTGCTTACGTATGATGAGGACTGTGGTGTATATTTAGTTATTTTCTTCACAATTTTACTTCTTTTATGTAATCTACATGGATGAGAGGATACTAATTAGGTAACATCATATATGAGTTCATATTGAATGTAAATTCTATATATATGATAACATTGAAGATCTCAAATATTGAATAGAGGCTTCAAGTGTCCTCCGGCGGGAAAATTTTCCCAACAAGTCTCCATATTAGAAAATTTGAATTTTTTCTCAGTAACAATTAAAGCTATCGATTTGAAAATATCTCCTACCCCACATTTACGGTTGTTCCGATAATTAATCAAGATCTTATTTGAGTCTAAAAAAATTTATTTTTTTTCAAAAATGCACTTTTTTTTTACATAGGTTTGGATAGGACGGTGGGTACACCGCAAAATCAGCCAACTTGAAGCCTCTATTGCAAAATATGATATATATCATTTCGTTCTTTTCATATAATTATGGTGCTTTAATTTTGATATGTATAGAATTGTATTATAGTAAAAATAATATAAAAAAACATTTTTATTTGTTTGTATTGAATTACCCGCTTATAATATTACATATCTATAAATAAAGAATCAATAGTATATATTATTTGACAAGACATATACTTTTTCAAAAATATTTTTAACAAAAAATACAGCTCGTTGATTTAAATACTACTCTTGTATATAATATGTCATATAATATTATCAGTATAGCGAGTATATATATCGTAAATCATTGTACTTAAGCAGCAGTGCAAAATGTCATAATAAAGTCCTTTCACAACTATTCTATATTCTTTAGTTATTTCTTTATTATAAAAATATACGCGCGTGGCTGTTGCACCTCTAAATATACCTGCAGTGTGAAGGCTATACTGTTCTAACACCGATGCATTTTAGTATCGGACGCAAGGCCAGCTAAGCGAAAGCTTGCCTCATAGTCGCGATCAAATTAACTCTAGGGATTTTCTTGCGTTGAGTGCTAGAATTTCTATCATTCGTTTCTTTTGTCTCCACCGGAATTAACTTCGTAGTGGTGTTAAATCGTATTTACATTAGTAAAGGAACGGCTATGCTGCCATCACCAACTTGAGTTGACACACGCGTGGGTTTTTCCAACTTAATTCAATTGTTGTATCCATTCTAAAATACACAGCGAATCTATAAAGAATGTTAGAGACTTTAGATTATATGCTTTTTTTATGTTACCATATATTGAAACAGGTGTAGATAAAGAATCCAATATGAAGTATACTAAGAATTAGCACTTAAAGTACACTTAAGTTATTTAGCCCTATTATATATAGTTAACTTTTTTAGCAACAAAACAATAGCGGGATATTTAAACGTCATACCGTCCCCACATACGTAAACTTCATGCTAAACAAGTTGCCTAATATCAAAAGGCGAGATGTAAACACGATGAAACATGCAGGTAAACTGATTTGCCAAAAGTTTGTTATTTGCAATTCCAAATAAGATTTTGGCACTTATTCTAAGTGTGTTTGTGTAAGAAAGAGACCATTTTTTTAGATTGTTTTTCTTTAATAAAAAAAGACATGATATATATTTTAACATAATTAATTTCATATATAAATATTTCAATTTTGATACCAGCAAAAAATACAATCATCATGCATATAGCGCCATGGTGTAATTAAAATTATATTTCAATTAAACTAATCCTTAATTATAAAATAAATTTTAATATAAAATAATCTAACAGTGTTAGTTTTTTTTTTAACGTAACATAATAATCCATGAGAGATTTACTATACTATATAGGTCATTGCATAGTTGTTATGTTTATATATTACATACTGCATAGCACCATTGTTATTAATGTTAGTCTTATAATTTATTGTTGTAATGATTCTCCATTATTACCCCACCAAAGCTTACATTGTTTCTGAACAATCTATTATAATCGTAAAATATATAACTTTACACTGCAAAACTTTTTATATTATTATTATTTTTTTTTGTTAACAAAAGCAAAGGGTTAATTATTGGGTCAGCTTTCAACTTTATACCAAAAGGTTTGATTATTTAACTAAAACAATGGGAAACTCAGTTTGATCATCATGCAAGCACACCAATGCGGATGAAATCACAATAATGTAATAACTACATAGCCTCCCTTACCCACAGCCACAGTTGCGGTTAAGTAACTAACTATGAATTATTTTTATAGGAAATATCACGAGAGAAATAAATTGAACATTTTTTTTTTTTTACCCTCACTGTGGTTCAATTGTCCATATTGTTATTTAAAATAATAGTAACGAAATCATATTATAGATATAAATTTATATTATTTTATACTTTTGTTTAGTAATATAAACGTGTTATAGTAGCAATGCCAGTATAAGCTCATAAACTTCTGTTAACTGCCTTCTATGGTATTAAAACTTTGATAAAGTGTTCATATATATAAAAATATTTTTATATATTTATGTATATAGAAATAATAACTATAATCTCTCTATATATAATAATGTTCAAAAGGAGAGGGGAGACAATAACTTATATAAACAATCGAACTTTTTAAAAGAATTTTATTATATTGAATAAAATGTAGTTTCTTTTCGGTTAAATAATTTTATACAGTCATAAATTTTTACCAGTTTTAACTTCCTTTTTGATAAACAGGTTATGGAAGTTTGTTTCCTTTGCATGTACGATCATAGTACAGCAATCCATAACTTAATAAAGGCAGCAATGTCGTCTAATATAAATTATAATCATGGATTCACTAGATCATGAAGAAACTTTACGAATTTCAACCCTAATGAAAAGGACAAGAGAGATTCCGCACTTGAAAGCAGCTTGATAATTTAACATTCCACAATTCATAGCAAATACACAATATTTCGCAGTCAAAGACATGATGATAGAATATTCAAAATACTTTGACAACAAGGCACAGTTGTGCATGTGGTTTATTGGACCTCATTTACAATATTTTTTACACTTTTTCCACAAATTTTGTATTGAATTAAAATTAAACGGAGTCAATTTAAGTATACTGTACAAAAATTGTCCTTACAAAGTATCTAAAAGTTTAGTTAGCTCTTTGATTATATAATCAACAGTCATCGTAATTGATCATAAAAATATTATTGTCAGTAGCAAGGATTTCCATTTTAATTAGCTTGAGGCATGCATTTAATAAATATGATTCACTTCGATACCATTTAAAGGTAGATAAATCGCGACTGCAGATTTAATAGTGCCCCCATTTTTTTTTACGAAATTGCATTAAAAATTTTATATTATCCAATATCTACATTGGATTTTTTTCTTTTCATGTAGTTAAAATAAGAATGACAAATCCTTTGCTAGCTAATTATATGAAAAAATTAATTTAACCAAGCATATCCTGTATGCTTGTATTTCAGTTTGAGTGATATAATTAATTATCAATTCTCATGAATACCAACTAAAATAGAACACGGTCGTTTTGTAGAAGTTAAGACTAGTTACAACATGAATGTTATTAGCTATTCTGAGGTAACCGCACTAACTTTTGCTCATTGATTAATTACTGACATAAAGTTGAACGTAGATCGTGTGGTTTTCCTTGGGCTCTCGGTACACCACGCGTGCCTCCCACCAAATCTCACAGTAACTTTGGATCTGCGGTCACCCCCCTTCAGATGGGAATGTGACAGTGGACCTTACCACCATCATCGTGGTCTCATGGCTTTGAGAATTACGAATTTCGTAAAATCGAGGTTATAAAGTTAAATAGAAAAATTCTTAAAATAAAAAAAAGATCAGTTACTAACGCATGAAATTGATTAAATTGATGATAGATAGATTTTTTTATGAAGTAATTTATTTAGCTTAAGTTTACATCAATCTTCTTAAAAGAATTTGATTTCCAAATGTCAATAAAAATATCATATAGCTTTTTTTCCTTTACTTGATTTAATTTTAGATTAAAAATATCAGATAATAATTGTAAGTTCTTTTACGGTTATCTTTAAATACACAAAATGTCATTACTCATGTTCTATATTCACAGGAGGTCAGTATGTTTATTTTGTTCTCCAGATGGTCAAGACTGATGACCGGTGGGAGGCTAGTTACTGCACTTGACGCCATTAGTGGTGCTGGGAGATGGATGGCCGGAGGAGCCACGCCCACCACGCGTGTCAATGGTGCAAACGTGAAGGAAATCTTAGGCTGTATCATTCATCAAGCGAGGTTCACCAGAAGGGATGCTCTTATCTCTTCCATGCCAGATAACGAGTGAAGAGGTACGTCGATCGTTATAATATTCACCAGTTTCTGTATTTGAGGTTTAGTGAAATGTGTTAAATTACAAAGTCACCTGAAATTTTAATAGTTGATGGAAAACGCATGATTTGTTGATATAAAAATTGTACTAGCAAGAAATTCAAACTTGTAGAGCATATTCTTAGAAACAACTCGCATACAAAATACAGTGCTTTTTTTACATACTTCATATTGAATTGTACAATACAAAGAACTTCTAGAACAAATTGATTGAGAACCGGAAGTGTATTATAGAGCAAGTGGAAGAGTTCTCTGGCTAGAATGCAGACAACAATTCCAGAGGTACATAAACTTAAGTCCAAAAATAAAATAACAACATGATAATAATAACATAATAGTCTGCAATAATGAGCTATCATGCAGGTGAGTGCAATTATGAGATGTAAATCATAATAAAGCAGACAGCTCATACACATATTATATAACGGTCTTTGAAAACCGTGAACCTCTGACATTTTTTTATAAATAAGACACTTCTCCTTTTCTTCTTGATCCGTTTTTGAGAATAGACCGACTTCAGCCATACACCCACGTACTATATAAATAAGACATGAAGGTCTTTGTACTACCTTCACGTGAAGTTGCCTTGGACAGGCCACGAGAGATGCTGCGAGTCAATATTTCTCCGTGTGGTTCACGAGGATTTCTCGACGATGCGCACTTTACCCAAGACACGCACGAATAACTAATTGCAAGCTATACCGAGTGTTCACAAGCAAGCTCTTAGCTAAAGTAACTGCTCAAGATTAGAGTATCTTCAAACAACACAATTTTACCAAATCAAACAAAAAGTGGGTATCTCGTTAATAAACTCTTGAGACTTAATAACAAACAAAATGAAAACCAGGGGATAAAAATGTCAATATTTTAAAATCAAAAGAAATATAAAGTTTTTATAAAATTATTTTTATATTAAATATAACTTTTCTGATTTTTCTAATAAAATCAGTGAACTGTAATTTTATTTAGATAAAAATGCATGTTTTTTTAAAAAATAATCCAACTTTTTCTGAAAAAAAAAAAAAAAAAAAGTATATGAAAGTTATAAATTGTGGGGTAAAGTAAAAGTTGAACAGAAGATAATTAAAAGCTGGCAAAAGTTTGGCGATATTTCGTGCCGTGTTGACGCTGCGCTTGCCAAAATGCAGTCTTCTCTCTCGCGTGCACCCGAGGGGGTGGAGCTTTGTCATCTCTGAACCGCGAGGAAGGGGCAGGGAGGGTCGTCAGAGAGGTAGCACTAAAGTAAGTGAATATACGGGTCTTTCACCATACGTCATAAAACAACGTCACGATTTTGTAGGCAAAACATTGTCAGCCGGATATAGCAGATACCTGCTAAAGTTGGTATCGGAATTATATAAATTTCTCCTGGCTATTCTTAGAATTTTCTTCATAGATGGTGACAAGAACGAACTATTATTAAAAAAGAGATGTTGTGAGTTACATTAACCTGCACAGCATAAGATTTTAGGGTTTTCTGCCTACATTCCGAAGATCTTCGGGCGGATTCGGGCATTTCCGTGCTACCCAAAACGTAAACAATAAACTCCCGTATGGTCTTCACATGTACTGGTGTTCTCAGCGAACAATTTTTATTGTATATTTCGATATAAAGGATCCTCAAGTGATGTGATTTTTGTCTATGATTAAAATCATGCTGCAAAAAACTGTGACGTCATTGTTATGTAAATATTTAACAAACTAGAATAATTAAGTAAATGCGAAACATCAGGATTAATTTTTAGAGTGTTAGAGGATTAAAAAAATGATCATAAATTAATTATATTCAATTAAAAAAATTCATGCATGTTGTCCATTAAAACAATTTAAAAAAAGACAAAATAATGCGTTATAGGTTTGGGTTTGAGGGGGAATATAGGGTGAATGAACACTCTTGTGAAAAAACTGCTCAGCAATCAGTTTCATTTGCCACATTTTTTTGAACTACAATAATAGCTTATCAATATTTTTTTTAATTAGTATTAAATTACTAAGTTGTGTTACTACCTACATCACATATTTTTTGTTATTTTTTTTTTTGGAGTAAACATAAGAACCAAGTAATTCTAATAATGTTGATCATTTTTTTCAATTTACAATATTTAATGGATGTCATTAGCGTTAGATTTATATGACTTTTAGAATTTTAAGACTTATTGACTAATGTAGCTTTTAAAAGCTTAAAAACAAGTGTATTTTTTTTTATTGAACGTACGTGTTTGTGAAATTTGAATCAGGAGCTACAGAGTGGATCTTTTTTAGAAAATGTACCCCAAAAAACGTGAAGGCTCTCAAAATTGCGGTTAAATCAAAATAATGTTCTTTTTTTATCTCTTTTGTCCAGCTCCAAAACCTAAACATTTTTCATTTACATTTTAAAGTATCAAATAATTACAACTATCAAACTAGAAATAAAAATTTAACAATAACCCTTTCAACATGTAGGCTCGAACTTTGTAATAAAGGCCCCCTCGCAATGTGTATTAGATTGTATAATAATCTACCTATATGTGTCAAGCAAATTTCAAGTTAGAGTAATTTTAAAAATCTGTTAAAACGTTATAGTTGATTGTTAAGGTGGCTTACTTGCAATTTATGTTCTAATAATATACTCTATATTTTTTTGACCTTCTCGTTCAAATTACTTGCATTTCAATATTTGTATTTTTATGTTTGAAAATTGGCAGATAAAAAAAAAAATATTTAAAATGAAATAATTGTTTTACAGTAATTTTCATTGTAATTTGCGTTGACAATTGAGTGTCGTATCTTTTGTTTTTATCCTCCTTGGAAAAGCTCATCCATTATTCGCACCCTCATCTTCTCCACCGCACCCTTGCTGGCTTGAAAGTAGAACACCCGAGCCCTAACCTAATCGCGAGGTGCGGGCGTCACACTGAAAATCTTCGCTATTTTTCTCCCTCGGTCGAGCGGAAGCAAAACCTCAAGTCGGGCGACTCATCGACTCTTTTACTTCATTACTGGCTCTCTTCAATCCAATTGTCAGCTCCGACACACGAGCTCACAGATATCAAAACTCCATGGGGTTTGATTTCAGAGTGAGAGGATAACAAGAGAAATCAAATTTGTGGTTTTCTTTTAGTTAGTCATGGTATAATAAGGTGAAAAAAGAAGGGAAAAGTTTTTTTTTTATCTATAGGATTTTGATTTTAAGGTACGTACTGCATTGTAATTTTCCTTCCAGAGATCATTTTTTAGACTCTGTTCAGATTTTTATCCTTATATATGGTGTTCTATTTTCTCCCCTCTTTTTTTTTTAGATTCAAAAGACAGGGTAACTAAATATAAATCTAAGATTCTTTGACATGATCTATAATAGACTGATACGATAAAATCAAATGGAAATAATTTAATTGTGCAGTGACCGAATGTTATGAATAATTCAGTGATTATTGTAATTATATTTATTGATTTGATGATATGAATACATTTTTGAGATTCGTCTATGTTATACAGTATATTACGTAAACAATTTTACAGTCATATTTCCCATGAATTGTATTTATATACCGCAATAAATATTATAATAAATAAATTTTATCATAAACAATGATGTATAGAAAAAAATGAAAAAATATACTTAATAATATTAAATAATATTTGTATTAACAATTTTAATTTTAAATTAATCTACTTTATATTCCTTTCCTCGATTAATTCAAAACCTAAACTACTATGTATTCGAATGATAAATATTATCATTCGAAGGAGCGGCGGAGATTGCCCAGCATACATATGGTATGTAAAAGTACATCAACTTACTATGTATTCATTTTGTAAATTTGAATTAACTTTTAATTTAATAATTAATTATTTATTATAAAATAAAGGGGCATTAATATGTAAATTAAACTTGAAAGAAGACAATTTAAGAGTTTTTTTTTTTAGTTAAGTCCACGCTATTTTCAGGTATAATTTAAATGCTATTATAAAAGGGACAACAATTTCCAATAATTTGATATATTCATGAGTGACTTGAAAATATTTCAAACACGAAATTTAAAATTTCAGACAAGAATTCCACATGGTTGATGGAATTGCCATTTTAAAAGAAAGCTCTAAAAAACAGCTGTACTGTATTTGGAAACTACATCACACATAATTATACACCAGTTTAAATTTAATATGTAATGCAAGGAATTTAATGAACAATTTTTGGATTTTTTTATAAAATTGATAAAATATATTAGAATATTATGAACCCCATAAACGTTTGCAGTCCACTAGAATGGAGACAGAGAAGGTCTTAATAAGTAGTTAATAATTAAAGTAATTAATTAAGTATTTTTATGTAAAATTTGTATTGTTGGCAGGAAAACCCACAGGATAAAGTAAAACCAGGACTCTTTTTATGTACCAAAACAAGGACCTTCTTTATATTATATCAGTACATAAAGAGGGTTCTGGTAGAATAAAATAAAAATAATTGGAATCAAGTTTTTGAATCGAAGTGTTCGTTTTGAATACATTACAATATTTCATGCTTGCAGTTATAATCTTGTCATATAGATAAATAAATTGCACTAATTGCAGAGTAATTGAATACACAGTACTATTATATAATATATTTTTGGTTTCCAAAGAACTACATAGAGTATAGATAATCAGTGTGAGATTCACATTAACGATTTTACCAACTTTAAATTTTTGAAAATATCGCGCGGGAAAAAATATAAAAATTAATATAAATCTGTTAGCAAAATAAAATGTTTTCATTAATATATATATATATATTTTTAATACGAACATTCAACTGTTTGTATGATTTTAATTTAACATTTTTTAAAAAAAAAAATGTATATATAATTATATTTTCATAAATTGATTTTTTACAAACATGTGTATAGAGTTCTTTTGAAAAGGGGAGCATGGATTTAAAATTAGTTTTCGTTTGAAAAGAAAAAACAAATTTGTTTACGTTTTCAAACATCAGTAATGCTACAGAGTTTTAATATATATTGGATATAACATATTATATATTTGTCATATGAAAATACGAACTGAGTTTATGAAAAAAAAGTTTTCCATTGATTAATTTCACATAAAAAAAAAACGTAATAATTTTTTTGCTATGCTTTGATAACAAAAATTGCAATAAAATGATAAAAATGTAATTATATCAGCAAAACTGACCATGTAAATTTTATATTTAATGCTATAAGATTTTGTAATACGTTAAATATAATATGAAACTGAGTATTATTGTAAAATCATTTGAATTTTCAGCTGACGATAATACGAACATAAAATATTATTGTACATTATACAGTTGCCTTTATTTTAAAATTTTACAATGATTGGCACAAGTCAAGAAAATTACAAATGCAGTGAAGATAACTAAGAAATGCTTCACCATTTTTTAACTGTTGATACATAATTAATTAGTGTAAAATTTCCTACTGTACACAAAAAGAAACTGCAAGAACAATTTGTATCAATATCAGAGAAAAAATATTATTTATAAGATTAGTAAAATGAAGGCAAAAGTATAAGGCATAAATAATCTTGGCTGTGATTCACGAGGGGACATGTTCAATTATCCACGGTTAATAACCGCTCAATGACACTAAAGGCGGTTAGTGAGAATTTTGGATATATTATCTCTTTTGTAGTACCGTATGTAATGTGCTAAAATTTTGTATAAAAAAATTGGTCTAAAAAATTGACTGAAAATCTTAATTATGATATCATCCAATCAAAGTTTGATTTTATTCGACTTCATACCTTTTGCCATTAAAACTCTATTTTTTTACCTTTATTATTTACTGATGGTGTTTGTATAATAACTTTATATATCAAAATTATCAAACGCAAACTTGATATGGCTAATCTGCGATTTGGTTACGGTGCTATGCATGTTCATTGCCTTTGATGCGAATTGCTTCAATATTCAGTCAGTTGAAAAATTAGAGCTTCAAACAAACTGGCCAGTAGATTTAATTAATGCAATTAAAAGTGGCCAGCTTAAATAAAATATTTTCTATTCTGTTTTCCTCGAGATTATGGTATAAAAATGCAGAAATTTACCTTTTGTGTTTAAAACAATCCATGTCATAACACTATTTGACAGGTGTACTTACTCAGCTGTCTTTTGTTTGGTTTTTATCATCAATTCTATCCTCATTTTTTTAATAATAACTTTTTATCTTTTTGTAGATTAATCTAGAAATAAGAGTGAAATATATGATGTTTTAATAATTATTATAATTGGACGCGATTCACGAAAAAGTTAACCTGAAATATAACTAAGCTTCTTACTAATTACAGTTATCACCAGCCTAACTCAATGACACTTATCTTATGGATAGAGAGAAACCTACGGATATATTCCTGTGTGAATCGCGTCCAATTTAAAAATATCTTAGTCACGTAGACGATTTAGTTAAAATCGGGTTGATATAATTTTCATCTATTAATCACTTGTAACGTCTTTTTCCCATCTATTTTGCACCATTTTGGAGGGGTAGAAAAGAGGAAAAAAGACGAGATTACGTATTTTCTTATTGGCATAAATTGTTAGAAAAGCATTCTTATTTCATCCTCACTTTGAGCGAGGACAAGATGTGTTTTTTAGGTACAAAGACGTGATAAGAATATTTCAGACGTATAAAGGATGTAAAGACCTAATATTTCAACTAGAAAATCTATGAAAAGTGTAATATTAATTACCCCCCCCCCCCCCCACAGGTACCCACGTAACTCACCGAGTTGATGGCCGTCATGTCGCCCCGACTCAGGCCGATGCTTTCAGCGTCCGCGAGGCTGCTGTCGCTCTGTAACAACAAACGACAACAATCAGCAAATTGTGACGTCACGAAACCTCTGGACACCACAAACTTCTGCTTTGTTTGTAGACAAGCAGTCTATGGAGGCTTGGTGAACCAAAACTATTTTGATCTGGGTACATCCTTGCAAAATCTGCATCTCTCTGTCTATATTGGAGCTGCAGCTCTAGCAAGTAAAGCAGGAGTTAAGTCCGTGCTGTCCAAAGGTACACATACACAAACCATGTCATACCTTGATACTTCATGTACCAAGTGCAAGAAGGTACAGTCATTTGTAACAAAAACAGCTCCCAGCACCACTCTCACATTAGTACTGTTGTTGGTTGTGGGCGTGGCAGTTGTCATTGTTTTGTGTAAATGACTGTACGAATAAAACTTTTGGGAAAAACGCTGTACAGTATAAAAGGCATTTTATTAAGTAACAGAAAAATATTGGTTAATATTATTACTATTTATAGCTATTATTATGAATACCATCTTCTGGCAAATAAGTTAGATTTTTTAACTCAATATTTACAAATTACTCCACGTTAAGGACTTTGTTATAAACAATGGAATCAGAGCTGTGTGCGATAATTAAAAATAATTTAACATATTAAATGATCAGTTTGTTAAAGATGCTACAAAATAATATCTAAAAAGCAAGTCATGCAGTGGCCTGTATAGAAAAACAAATATAATTTATAATAAATGTTTATCAGTAAAATCTCGTTTCCCACCCAGGGGTAAATCGTTGTGCTTTTCCACTATGTGGTTCTCCTGGCTTTGGACCATTGCACTTCCAGTTTATTGATAAAAGCTGTAGCGTCCATCATGGCTGAGGTTTCCAAGTTTTTCTCATTCGTGGGCAAATTCCAGGATGGATTACAAGGCTTAAGTTTATAGGTTTCCCATTAGGTTTTCGGAAGTTTTGGTCAATGAATTTAAAAGGTTAATTCTTTGGTTCAGTGTTTCAAAATTCGTGAGTAATTAGTATTAAGACTATTAAGTAGAAGACTCAGGGTATCATAAACAAAAATAATTATATATTTATAATTTATAATACTATGTTAAACAATAATAAGACTCGAACTTAATATTTTCCTTTTCTTTTGCTAGCTCAAAGAGATTTTAGCATCCTATACAAAATATACCTTCCTGACAACAAAGTTTAATTCCTTACTCTTATTACAAATTTATTTGTGACGTAGAACAGATGTGATTACATTATTAATGTTGGACCGTGTTCTCGGTGGTTCACGGACCATGTTTTCTGAGGGGGGGCTCCACAGGTAGATGCAAAATTGATGGCGACCACCATCTGTATCAATGCTCTAATGGAGGGCGGTTAACATTTAATGCAACCTTGGTACCTAGTATATGTCAGGTATACTAGTAGTAAACTATGTCAAAAGTCATTTTTTTTAGTTAGTGAGTTTTGAAATATATTATAGTAAAGAGAGATAAATTTTGATACAAGAGTATTATAATATAACGCGACATATCCTAGTCCAATGTGTATATGGCTATGTCCCACTCTTTGTTACTAACTACATAACATACGATTGAATGTGGAAACTATTTTAACATTGAAATATTAACTCAATGGCACATTTTTTTTTTACTGTTCAATTTTCATAATATTCTAAGTTAATTAATTTTGCAATTATTTTACTTGCAGGATACTTTTTATTTCAAAATTCATGTTTTTTAAATAAATAAACTTGTTTTGTCATAAATTGCTGTTGTTGTTTTTATTTTTTTATTAGTTTTAAGTATCATTTAATTACTTTTGATGCAAAACATCCAGCATATTTAGATCATGTTTAGCCAATAGGAGAGCGTTTTAACAAAAATATTTTTTTCCTGCTAATCAGAATTCAGAATTCGGCCTCCCTAAGCTGGTGGTGACCATACCTCTAAGAATAGAGGAATAGTCCTGATTAAGATCACACTTTCAATTGCTATTTTTTTAACATCAGTATCGCGTAAAAACATGATTGTTGTCACTTTGCCAAATTTCATCACTTTTTCAATTGATAAGGTAGCATTTATTATAAATTAGCCATAACAACTTCAATGTAATATTACTGTATACATGAAGCTCAGATTTCAATCTACAGTACATAGTCAAAAATAGCATTGTCCAAAAATACAAAGCTGGTATGTTGTGGATGTACGCGGTAGCCATGAAATGTGATCATGGGGATAGAAGTGATGCCAAAATTTACACTATTAGGATTACACGATTCAAATTGACTCATTAGTTCTAGTGTACATGAAATTTAACACTTTGGGTAGATATTATATACTGATTTAACGAGAGAAATCTATCTGCATATGGTACTTTGAAATATATAACATTTGATCATATAGTAGTTGTGTTATATGATATTTGCAAATAAATCAGTATTTACTATATATATTCAAACGCATCACATTTAAATTGGTTAAATCTAGTCATTTTGTAACGTCCTTAGTCATTGGTTGACAGTTTGTAACGAAGAACCTCATTGGTCGAACATGAACCAAACTTTTAGTATAGTTTCATTATACCAAATATTTTAACGTTGATATTAATTAAAGACACTTATATAATATTAATCGTAGCGTTATTTATACCTGACCATTCTGTTTTATATTTAATCAATCAGTGAAAATTATTTTCTTTGTAATTGCTATAATTACAAAGACGTTGTATTAAAATTATTAATTTTAAATTTAAATGTATCTTAAATTTTTTTTTAAAAATTTATTATTAACATGCATGTCCTGAATAATAAAAAATTTCATTTTATATTGAACTTTACCTTATAATAAAAATAAAAATAAAAAATACAGCAAAATTACACAAATTTGAAAATTATTCCAGGATAATATAAAAAAAAAATCAAAAATTTAAATGGTTTGTATTTTTTACGGTAAATTAATTACTAATATAAAAAAGAAATTGATTGAAAATTTCCATCTCCCTTTTTGACATCACTGTACCATCATTTAATTAATTTTGTACTTTCATTTCCACTATAGAGTACCTGTGTATATGTTGGCCATCAGTGCTATATAAAACCACGTTACTCGTTCACAGAGAAAGAGAATAATATAGGAGACGGTGCACTTAACGTACGCTGAATTTGCCCTCTTTGCAATCACACACCGCATATACTGCCGTAGATGAAAGCTCAAATCCAGAACGTGTAGGTGAATTAAAACATGCACACCAAAAATAGAAACGCTCGCTACTAACTCAATTTCCAGAATTAATTATACATTTTTACAAAGCTTTTAAAATAACTGTAAAATAAGTAGTACATTCGATGTAAAAAGCTATTGATAATAAATTAATTGATAAAAATAATATTTGATTATAAATTTATAATTAATAAAATTTTGTTTGTTGAAATATTAATATAGTTTATATTCATTTACTGAAATTTAATTGATAACAAATTCACAAAAAAAAAAAAAAGATAGAAATTAATTTCGTTATAAAGTGGCACAAATATAAATATACGAATAATAATACATATTTTATAATCTTCAAATTGAAAATACGTTTGATATTATTCATAAAATAGTAAAATTGTAACAGTTAATTGAAAATTGCAATTTTCAAGCTTTACTTTTTTATCATGCACACTTAATGGGGGTACTATACTACTTTTTAGGTTTGCTATATTATATAGAACCTTCCGAAACCTTACAATAATTAGGGCCTATATATAAGATGAGTTATTTTATTAGCTCATCCGGAACCCTATAGGCACAGCGTTAATTGCAATCCATCCTATATAGTATTTACTTGGTACTGAGGGAAACGTAGAAACCTCTTTCAGGATGGACGCTTTAGGTTTTTGTCAACAATTGGGAAGTTAAATTATCTAAAAATTATAGTGGAAATGCACAACGATTTTTCCTTGGCGTAATTTTTGTTAAAAATGGCCACCCATGTTTAAATGATATCATTATAACAAATATTATTTATTTTTATGTTAACACTTTCAAATAGCAAGCAAAATTTTACCAACAATGCATACATGTGTTTAATCCTATTGTTCACTACCTAATATATAGTAAACAATGAATTATAAGCTTATATATTATATTACCATACAGTTTTAATAAAAGTTAAGTTAATATCATTAAAAATAGTGGACAAAAGAAGTACATAATGTATGTATATAAAAATAACTATCCTACCCACCATACGAGAAGTTTGCAAAAGCTTTCTGTGCATCGAGTGTAGACTTTTATATAAAAAAAAGTTATTATCAACGAGAATAAAAGCGTAAATAAATAAAAAAATAAATAAAAATCATGCAAAAGTTGGGTCGCTAGCAATGAAATTTCGCAGTCAAATCCGTGTTGGTTGCTCCGCCTATATAAAATGTAGCCACTGCATATGTGCACATATCTGATCAATATTTAATCCACTATGTGAATGTTTAGCACCGTGAATTATATTACTGCACGACCCACCAGGTAGCTTTAAATTCCATGGAATATTAAATATTGCAATGAAACAGGTAACACATGTCCGTAAAAACAACATCGAAAGTGAAATGTATTTTAATGCATTTGATTGTAGGATATTATGGAAATAAAAAATTTTTGAATTTGAATTTGAATTTGAAATGTTATTAATTAACAAGTAAAAATATCATAATGTTGAATTTTAAACATGAATTTCTATTGTTTATGTAACAATTAAAGAGCAAAAGTAATACTTCTCTTAAAATAAATAATTTCAAACAAATGGTGATTTAAAAAAATATATTCATCATAATTTGTGTCAGTCTTAACTCAAAGACACTACATGTGGTTAGTGAAAAACCTGCATGGTTATGTTCTTAAATAAATTAATATTTTATAAATCAAACCCTATAACTACTATAATGCTCAGTAATATAATTATATACAATATGTATGTTACAAGTGCAGCGTTATATATTAAGTAAAATATTTCAAACGATCAGTAAAAAAAAAAAAATGTCTTATCATCGCCATAAATAAAGATACAGTCAACTTAATTAAATATTGTTCTCTTCTTCTTTAATGTTAATTTAATTGCAAAAATAAGAAGCGATTTTAACATTTGTATAATTTAATTTCACTAAAGTTAAACTAAAGTTTCTCTAAAATTTATATTTACAAAATATTCAAAATAATAATATACATAAGAGCAAATTAAGTTGAGCATATTTTCATATTAATAAAACACTATTAATAAATTTAACTTTAAAAATTATCTTGAAAACACCTAGATCAATAAAAGAAGCGTTAAAAATCAGTGAACCTCCCTATCCTGCAATAATTTTATATCGCTGCGATTTTGTTTTGTCGACGTAATTTCGATCGTCTTCTGTCTCACTACATCTTTAGGTACACCGCCGAGTCTCACGCGTGCTGTTGCATTACACTCGAGGGTACACTCAGGTCTGGATCACGCGTACGGCCCGCGCCGTCTTGGCACTTAGCCAACTACAGTTAAATCAATTTAATGTTCCCGCCAAAAGTACCTGGAAGTGAGAGTTTTCTAGTCTTTCAAAGTTTGAAATTTTTTAAAGAGATTTGTAATAAATATACTTGAATTGTTTAAAAATTTTAAAATTCACATATAAACCGGAAGATCACAGAAAGCACTCACTTCCGGTGGGAATATGAAACAAATTTAGCAGAGTGGTGACGTCATGGGTACACACATCGGAGACAGAAATGTACTCGTCTAATTGCTTCAACAAATGTGATTCCTGTGTTACAATGCATTTTCATAAAAAAAGTGACATATTTTATAAAAATCCCTGTATATGGTGCATTCTTTGTCCAGAGAACAATTTATATTATAGTTGTTCATTGCAACGTCAAATTTAATTAAAACTGCATATTTATTATTAAAGTTAATATATTATATTTATGAATTATTAAAAATTGATTCGCTTCAGAGAGGATAAAATAATCAACTATGGATTATAAACAGTTACAGTTTAATAAGCGTGTATAATATCCATATGATTAAACTGCAGCATGGTGGTTATATAAAATTTATAGTTAAAAATAAATTTAAAAAAGGAGAGAGAGAAAAGATACATTATTAAATTTTTCATAAAATTCATTTACGCTAATGTTATTTACTTTACATTATATTTTAATTTATTTTGCGATGATGTATTAACATTTTCTTGTATTTATCTTGTTACTCCGAGTGCAAGTTTTATTTGTCTAGCAAAGTAAAAGCCTCCGGAGTAATTAAGTGGAAGAAATTAAAATGACAAGCTTCCAGGCATATTGTAACATAAATAAATAATTACAACTTATATTTCAAACAAAAATTATGACATTTAAAATTTCCAATTCTCGCTGTAAGCATTTTTCAATGTTTACAATAGTATTCTCTATACCCATCACTAGCATAACAATTATTATTGAATACTTTTGCTAATGTTTTTGTCAGAGAGGTAAAGAATTTATTTTTTTTTTATAAAAAATATAAATATAGTAAAAACTTTTATCATAAAAAAGTAAAATTTATATATATTTTAGATAAATTTTAGCAATATTCAACTAAAAATTTTCCTTTGTAATATTGTTTATGAAAGGAGTTAATTATTAAAATAAAACCTTTCTGTTGTAGAAAGTTATCAAAGGAAAAATGTGTTCATTGATTTGTTTCGTTGGACCAAAGCTGTGAATACTTACAGAGAGATATTGTGCGAGAAATGACATTGTTTTATTATCAAAGCGACCTCATGCATCGAGTTTATCGACTCCTGCATCGAAGTAATGGTGTAATACAGATGAGTTTATTTTTAGAACTAAGGAATGTTGTCTCTGTTGGAGATATTATTTAAATTCCTACTTATACAATGTGATTCTATTTTATATGAGAGGAAATTTTAATTTCTTTAATATTACCTTTAGATGTTATAATATTCATTATAAATTTCTATTTGAGTAAATTTAAGCAAAATTAATTTGTTTTTAGAACATCAAAGAGGTACAGTTTCTTTACAATTTGTATAAATTTAATATTTATAAATAAAAATTTACCTTTGAATTATTTTACAATTATCAAATACACTTGATGAAATATTATATACCTTTGAAACAGAGTTGAAAATTTGAAAGTTTAGTGTTAGAAGCACAAAAAAGGTAAAGTGAATTTTTTTTAACATAGTTCATGTCAGTAAAGTAATTAGAATCCATGCGATAATAAATCACCTTTTAGCCAATTATGTAAGACATGTGAAAATTAATTAACTTTAACACCTGAAATTTATTTAATAAAATAAATTTTATATATTAAAAAAGTAAATTAAAAATAGTTCGATCTATGCATAATTGTTTCAGGTGGGTGGAAAATTCCTCACCTGTCTGTCAGCTGTGATTTAGGGCCACACAAGAGAGAAGTTACATGTCGGAACCAATCTACTACCTAACTTATCAATTACCTAGCAGCTTATGCATCACAGAAACCGCCAGGGTGTTGTGCATAATATCAACGGAGTTAATAATGAAAACGTTTTAATCGATACGGGAAAATAACTTTAAAAAAAAATCATTTCAAATAAAATTGAAACATTACCTAAAACTCAAATATATCCATCAGATGAGTATTTAAATAATCATTAATTAATGTATAGAAAAAATTTTAACACGATTTTCTTGAAAATATCATATTTGCTTTATTATAGTAATGGTAGATAATAATACTGTAAAAATGTTTATGAGATATTATCAGTTATGTTAATTACAATGTCATAACAAATATTATTACTCTCTGAAATAGCAGTACTCTATATATACATGCACACCGGGTAATAAAAAAAAACAAATTTAATTCAGTACTGACAATATTTCTAAACGGTAATGCAGATATTGAGGAATTAATTACTTAAAACTATTAAATATACTTGTTTTCTAATTGCTGAAAATCGTGCACCGTAAAAAGAGGGAAAATATAAAAGAACAGTAAGTAAACAACGAAATAACACTGTTGAAGGGGTGGTGTCACACAGCAAACATGGTAATGGAAGCTAATTTGACAGGTTAGAATCTCATTTAAATAAATGCAATGTCATATGTATAATATTATATACAATAAAATAATAACAATAAAGATCATTTTAGCAAATAAGTGGCCAAAATTAAACATTTTATGATAGAATTTAAATAAATCTGTTGCTATACATGAAAAAACTACATTTTACTGGAATTCTACCGTATTTTCAAAAGAATAAATTTTATTGCATGTTTTGATTTAACCAAATTTATAAAGTGAAATTAAAAATGTCATCCCAAAATGATTGTTCATCACGTAATCTCCATTACCATTCAAACAAGGTGGGGTGTCGATGCGAGGTAAGCTAACCAAACACACGCGGAAACCATCACTCGAAGAAGTCACCTGATCCAGAAGACCGCTGTTAACGTGACCCATTGTTGTATTTTTTTTTTTTTATAAATGCTTCTTTTAACAATGATAAACTTTTGACGCACTCACAACACTGTAAAATATATCACTAGTACATAAAAATTAGATCACTTTTCACTCAAATTATTTACACTCACAGAAAAAAAAAATAGGCATGTAATAATGATGATTTAATTTTCCCTTCTATTTTTATTATATAATGTTTACTAAATACGAAAAATTAAAAAGTACCATTGGTGCACCCGCCTGCAAGTAGCACCAACAGAGCTTGTACCAACTATGGTTCCTTCATCCTGAAGATGTGCCAACCTCCCCTCTCCCTCCCTCTCTCTCCCTCCATCCCTCTCTCTCCCTCCATCCCTCTCTCTGTCTCCCTCCATCCTTACTATTCCTGGCAGCGGCCCCATTGGATAGAGAGAGACAGAGATCCGCGACTTCTCTCTCTCTCTGATCACAATTCCTTTGCTCACCTTTTTGTTGTCTGCATGCTTTTTTATAACCCCCCCCCCTAAAATCTCATCTCCTCTTATTCTCTTTATTATACTCTCCCCTATTCCTAAGTTTAAAAATAATATTAAAAAGAGAAGAGAGAAAAGATCGTAATGTTAACTTATCGTAAGATGTTTTTTTAACGAGTTCTTTTTCGTTAAGTCGATTAAAACAACTCGCTTGTAGTGCAAAAAACTCGCTTTTTTATTTTCTTGTTTTTTTTTTCTGTATGTTTATTTTTAAATTTCTGGCACAAAATTTTAAAGTAGCGTAGACGTGAGTATTTTTTTTGTTTTTTAAATGTTATTTTTTTATCCATGTCGTAATGAGCAGCTATGCGTTACGTCGCGACGCAGACTATGTGACGTCACAAAGATACAAAAAGATTTATTAATATCTGGCAACAGTGTGGTAAACATACGCTGGGCACGCCCACTCGACCTTATGTTGTCAATTGTAAGCAAAAATATTTGTTTACGGTGCAGAAACTTTTGTCGATTACAATATTATTATATCGGAGAAAAAATATATCAAGTTTCTTTTACCAGAAATTGAAATTTATTATTATGATAATTTTATAGACATTTAAATTTATCAATAAGCAATATTTCAAATTGTATGAAATATGTAACAATTTTTTGTCCTTGTAATAAAGTAGAGTGACATAAATCTATCAAAAAACTTGAAAGTAAATATATTGATTGAAATTGTGATTTACTTACTTTTTCCTTATTACTGTAATGAAATTGATTCAAATTCTTCATTTAAGGATGAATCTCAGTATATTGAGATCTCGCAATCGTACCGCCTGAATGCAACAAGACTTGCAGGGGACTTAGAACTCGCCATCAATAGGTGGCATACAAATTTTGAAGCGAATCTGTCCTATCAGTTTTGTGAAAACTGAGGTGCAAGTTTAACATTGGCCTTATGGACGGAAACCGGAAATGGAGCTGTTGGAGAAAACTGCCAGATTGAGATATTAGAATGTGAAAATTTTAGTGGCTTAATCGAAAGAAGGGGTAAAAATATGTTACTATGAATTTTTTCAGATTTTTCTGAGACCGGGAACTATTTTTAAAAAATTATTGAAAGTCCATTTTATGACGTCACGGGCGGCACTACCCTATAAGAAAAAAATTCACAGTACCATATTTTTACCCCTTCTTTCGATTAAGCCACTAAAATTTTCACATTCTAATATCTCATTATATTTGAATATAAAATTAATTAATATTTTCCATTATTTTAACAGTAAAACAAAGCTTTCTATTAAAAATCACAAACTGGACAAACATTATCTATAAAAATTGTAATTGAAATTATTTTTTTATTTGAAATTTAATATCTAAGTAGAAATAAAAAATCAATATATATGCAAGCAATGGGTACGCTATGTGAAAAGAGCCACAGGAAATAAAAAAATCATACTTATATATTGCTTAATTTACTGTAAAAATCTTTACTGATAATAACAATTCGGTGGAAGGTTATTTTAACCAATTGTCTGATATCCTAATCACAGAGTCCTACACAAAAGAACTATGTGATCCCAATTCACATATTTTATATTAAAGATTTTGATCATTTTGCAGTTTTATATATATATATAAAGCTGAAGCAAGCGCGCGGGGACTATTTTCAACTAACTGAAACCTTATTTTAGGGGGAGTAAATAGTTTTGCTTAACAATTTTGGTTTATTGCAATAGCTATTTTAATGAGTTAGGATTATATAAGATATTTATATTATATTTTAAATTGCAATGGCTTTGTAAAATCTCTCTTTTTTGAAGTATTAACTTTACAGAAGGAAAAGATAATAATAAATCATTTCAAAGAGAGAACGCACAAAGAAAACTACGGAAACTGCAAATATTTTGGAACACTAATAAAATTTAAGTGTTATTGTGAGAAGGTGTGTCCTCCATTGTTGATGTAACAATGCAGCTCGTCGCTATGACTTCCGTGCAATATAACTCGCCACATAATCAAGGTGCTGATGTCATCCGAGGTAAACAGATAAAATCAACAATTTGAGCTGCAAGAATAGATCGAGTGTAACAATGGAAACAAATTTGTCAAAATGTTAACCTAGATATTTTCAAACTTTATCACGGAAACAAAGATTTGTAACAATTTGAATTTATGATTATAGCAAAAAATTATACTATTTTCAAAAAATATTACATATTTTTTTTTTTTTTTTTTTTTTTTTTACATAAGTTGGCATAAAGTTATGTTACTTATAATCAATTTTACGTTGCATTCGATGTAATTCAGTTGAATTATTTTATAATACCGAAACAAAGGTTTTTATATTTTTTTAGATGTTGGTTTGAATAGTGCTACCTGCATTTCTAGTAGCCATGGGCAGAAGCGACTTTGGCAATTTTCACATCTTGTAGCTGGGCCATTGGTTTCTAGCGCTTCCCTTGCATAAATCTCGTCCTCGTTTCTGCTTCCTATATGTAATACTTCCGTGTGCAGCCTCAAATTTATGTATTCTGTCTGCTCGCTTGGCTGTACAGTCTATTTAAAAAATACTGCGTCTCTGGTGATATATATTACAAGAAAATTTATTACATCGATTATTCACGAGCCATTACAATACATTAAATTACAAAATAATCTTTATATTGCCATGCAATGAGGGCATTGAAAAACAAAATAATGTAAATCAATCAATTTTTATATGTCTTTTCATTATAGATGTTGTCAAATTTTATAAAAGGAATTAAAAAAAATTGAAAATGGTATGCAAAGTTTTCTCATTTTTAATTAACTAACACAGAAAGGTAAGATGTCAAATTCCAGAATTGAGCTAAAATTCACACATTGTAAGGAGCTACGGAGTCGGAATATTTCTTTTAGAAGAAATCGATTGAACTAAATTTTATAAATTCAAGAAATATTTGAGCAAATTCCGGGAGACAGTTTTCTGACTATTTCGGTCCATAAGGTGTCATGTTGCACTTCTACCTTGTTTTTTCACAAAATTTGCAGACAGATCCACTATTTGATGGCCACCGATTGATGGCGAGTTTATCATAAAGGGTAAGATAGCACGCCCAATGTTAAAAATATTTCCAAACATGAAAATTATGTTCTCCTCTACAGCAGCTAAAATATCGGGTATGCAAATTCGCCAAATTCGATCTCGTTTTTGAGTTATGAATTTTTAAATTTGCCTACTTTAACATGGCGAAATGGAAATTCCATGTTAAATTAGTCAACTTTAAAAATCAATAACTCAAAAACTATATCGAATTTGTTTATCTGATAGGGTATGTAGAGGAGAACCATAATTTTTACGTGAGTGATTTTTTTTTAACATTGGCGTGTTATCTTACCTTTTAAATCCAGTTTTAAGATTTTAATAACTGCATGCATGATATTTATCCTTAATAAACATTCAAAATACCACTCTATTTAGTGGATATCCCATGTTGGCATATGTCAGCATTTCAATGCGTATATAATGACGTATATACTGTGCTATACTGACAGAGTAAAGTTTAATACTGATCGTTCTATATAGACAAAAAAAAAAAAAAAAAAGAGAGCTTGCAGCCAGTGGCGAGAAGTAAAAATATATTAATAGACGTGAATGAACCGTCACCTATGCAGCAGCCGAGTATATGAGTCATCCGACTACACACAGCAGCTACAACTATATCGAATTCTATGTGTACACAATGGCTTTTTATATACTCGTTGACGCCGCATCATTTTATTGCATATAAAAAAAAAAGTAAACGAGAGAGCGTATATTTCTAAAGCAAGATGTTTATATGAAAGTTATAATGATAAGGAGTGTTATTTATGGCAGTGCATGCAAGATCTAGTCCACTCATTTCTTACAGAATAGAAAAAGTAAAGTACGTATATATAATATCGTACCGAGAGGTTCTTGGTGATGTAATTGAGTCTCTCTTTCATAAACAGTATACTCTATATATTATGTAACTATCAAATTTTCTTTTGTAAATATATTTTTTTTAATTTATAGGGAACCGAGGAAACTCAAATTAGAAGTGTCGTTACCTTTTTACAATTCAACAAGTGGAGGGTTACCACCGGAAGTAGCCGGAAGTGAATATATTTTGACTGAACTATGAACATGAAGAATCGACTTTGCAGATAGGTTACAGTCCCTAATATGAATCTCTGTGTAAAGTTTCAGCTCAAAAATTGAACTATTTATAAGTCCAGAAATCTCGCACTTCCGGCTACTTCCGGTGGTAATTTTCTATAATTATTAAATAGTAGATCATCATGCACTTAACGTTGAAAACTGATTTTATATCAGTATAGAGACTTCAAGTGTTCCCCGGCAAGAAAATTTTCTCCATAAGCCGCCATGTTAGAAAAATTAAATTTTTTCTCAGTAAATTTGAAAGCAATTAATTTGAGACTATTTCATACTCTCTCATTTAGGGGTCTTCTGATAATGAATATTAATTCCTTATGTTCCTCTAAAAAATTTCTTTAAGGTAGAGATAACGCCGAACAGCTGTTCGACGTAATCCCATTTGATTAACATGTAAATCTTAGCAAATTGACAAAAATTCTGAAATTTTTTTGAGAGGCAGATATTAGTGCCTAAAAGCCATAGAATTAATTTCAAAAGAATTTAACGAGCCGATTTTTTTTAAATAATTTTTTTAATTTTCAGCATAGGGCTTTCCCATGGAGAGACAAACTAAAAAATTAATTTTAAAAAATCGGCTCGTTAAATTCTTTTGAAACTTTTCCTATAATATGGCTTCTAGGCACTAATATCTGCCTCTTAAAAAAATCAGAATTTTTGTGAATTTGTTACGGTTTACATGTTAATAAAAGGGGATTACGTCGAACAGCTGTTCGACGTTATCTCTACCTTAATGCCAAAAAAGCAATTTCGAGTTGTTGCTGTGTTTTTTTTTTTTTTTTTTTACATAGCTATTATATATAGGATGGTGGGAACACCGCAAAATCCACTGACATGAAACCTCTTTTGATTTCACCATATAACAAAAGAACATTATATTTAGCATATTATATAACTATCAAAGATCGTTTATTTCAATAAACATTGATATTATTTACTTACTGTACTGATCCTTTAAGTATACTAACATTTGAATGGTTTATTAATAATGTATTAGGTTCTTATAAACAGAAAGAACAAGTTTTATTTTTTGCAGCTGTTAAATATGTATTGTATTACCACACATCCTTAGTTATTTATACACAAGAATAAAGTTTGAGTCATCCACCTTATACTGAATCTATATACAATATAACATACAAAGTACATAAGGTTCAATTTGATATTTTAGTATGAGTAAATATTAACGTTATGTGTTAACTCAGGTATTAATAGTAACAAAAAATTAGCTCATAATTTTTTTCTGTTATTGTTTCCAGCAGTTCTTCTGCGATCTGACTCATTCAGTAAGCATCTGCCTCGGTTACAGAGCGAAGTAATTGCGAACATAATTATCTTCTTGTGAGGGGAAATGGCTCTGGAGGAATAATGTGAGAGGTATCAGGAGGAGAGAGCGAGAGAGAGAGAGAGAGAGAGAGAGAGAGAGAGAGAGAGAGAGAGAGAGAGAGAGAGAGATTTGTATAAGTTGACTCTTAAGGTGGGTCGCACACAGACTCGTATATATTTCTGCGAGATCGTAAGTATGCGATCGTAAGTTTCTCATTTAGAAACGGTTCTAAATTTCTTATCATACGAAGCCATACGATACGAGGCTACAATTAATCACTTAGGTTCTTATTTTTTTAAATCATGCGATGCGAAATCATGCTATCCTGTGTGAGGCAGCCCTAATTAGATGCATCATTATTTAATGAAAACAAAAAATAAGGTGCGTCCCTAGAGACTGTAAACAGTTTTTATTGCGTCCCAAACCACAGAAAACATTCCGTGTATTTTTTAATTAAAATGTGAGAGTATTTAACATTGATGTGTCATTTCCTCTCTTGGCGATGTCTAATAAAAGTAACAAAAACTATTTTGATGCTCAATTAAAGGTCTTTGACAATCGTGAGTCACACCTGAGCGGTGGAGACTAAAGATATTGGCACTGACTCACCGCCTGCGTGGAAACACGTGGCAAGACACGAGTGACAATGTTCGAAAGTCACCGACTCTTTTGACAGTACGGCTATTAGATTTTATGTTTCGATGTATCACTGCAGATTGGATTGCTTCTCATCCTGTACGTCTTTATGATGAACGTATACTCGTCGCCTCGGAAAATTTCCAACTTGCAGCCTTGTTAAGGCTTAACCTGAGAAATTTGGACGAAAAATTTGCTACAACAGATTTTCTTCAAATTAATTTGGTGGACTCACAACAATCGTCAAATTAGCTCTGAATTTTTTCGGAATTTTTTAACCGTTGGTTTAATTATAATTAATTTATTTAAATGAGAATTTTGTATCCTTCCAATGTTAAATTTGTTAATTAGCATTGCAAAAAAACTATACAACAGATTCTTTTACTTTTTTTTTTTACTAAAGCCTAATTTTTTAGACTATTTTTCTGAATTGTTTTCATATATTTTGAACCGTGGCGATGATCGTTTCCTATATGTGATGAGAAATGTGGCAACGTTCTCAAGGACTGTTGTCACCACCCCCTCCTAAAAATTTATGCGCATTCCAATGCAAACAGTGTTGCCACTATAGCCACGCCTCTTGACCTTGACAGACAAATTCTCAGGTTATACCTTAATCACAATGCGTTGTGTTATTTTTTTTTATGGGTCATGGTGATTAATAAGACCGCAAATGAAAATTTTCTGAGGCGAGGACTGTACAATATACAGTACATATGGTATAGGTAATGATACGACAGTATAATATTAAACTTACATATAATATTAAAATATAATGATATTATTTTATGTAACCAAATTAATTATCTTCTTCAAGAAAAGAATACAATAATAATATAAATATATTGCGTATTTTAAGGAAATATTTTCAAATTTATTCGTTATGTAACATATAATATAAAATAGAATAGAAAGTTAGGATATTTATACGACATTGAGAAAAATAATGAAATTTATAAAAATAATTAATTAATATTTATAATATTTAATATATAATTATGTCATGTCTCAGAATAGTCTCATCTTGTTATATAATTAAATGTTAAATTATATTGCTAAGATTGCATTAATTTTATTTCATACTTCTGTACAATTTATAATTATCAATAAAACATTGAGATTGAAATATTAAAAACAGAAATATAAAAGAATTCTTTGATGGCATGTTTGAGATCTTGCATGACGACTTATCAGAATATTTAGGACGTGTTTTAAAGCAGCTGTCTTGTTAAAGACCATTCTCTAAATATTGCTTGCTGATAGTAATTTTTTTATTATATCCCCTTAGGAAGTACCCGGAAGTGAAGGATTTCGGACTTTTTTATTCGTATTTCAGGGTTGAAATTTCACTTATTAGTCAGTACTTCTACTGTAAAACATGTAAAACAGAATAGATACAAACTTCCGGCTACTTCCGGGGGGATATAAAATTAATCTGACTGTGTTTGAAGGAAGGCAGACGTGGAGCTGACGTGGTAAACACGCGAGTGACGAGATCAAAGCAAAACACGAGGCAGCCTCACGAAATTGTATAATCAAATCCTCAATGCGTGATATTATAAAAAGAGGTGATGGAAACGAAAAATAGTAATGTCTCTCGACTATTTTTAAGTTTTAGTTCTTGTAACAAAAAGAAAATTAGCTAAGAAATGGTTTAAAAGTTTTCGTCGCCAAATATATATTATATATATTTTTTCTCAATAGCATTGGTTCTTCTTGTCACCATTTATGAAAGAAAATTTTACGAAAAATTATGCGAAAAGCCAGGAGAAATTAATTTCGAGACCAACTTTAGCACGTATCTGCTATGCCGCTGACAATGTTTTGCCTACAAAATCATGATGTAATATTATTTTATGACGTATGGTGAAAGACCCATATTTATTATAGCAATCGAATATAATTTTTAATTATTTATTTCATTCAAGATTATGATGCATTATATTGTATTTCCGTATAATTATTTTTTTAACTTTTCAGCTTAGATTATATAATAGTAATAATTAGATAAATTCTGTCTGTATTTTCATGTGATTCAGTGTACAGACTGATGGTATAAAAGTAGCAGCCAAATGTTTCACCGTGCCAGGTAACGAGAGGTATACACAACAAGATCTACTGGACTGCGAATGTAGACACTAAAACTTGACTGTTTGTCCTGCTTTGTTTAAAAAAAAAAGTTACAAAAGAAAGATAGCACCGACACAACACTCCTGTCTATCTTTCACACAAACAGTAAGAAAAAAAAAGGCACCACAAATTATGTGACCTCTGGCAATGTAACAGAAAAAGAAAATAGAATTTTAAGTATAGAAAAAAAAATAGTTGGTGTATATACTTTGTGATTGTACATGAAGGGTGAAAAGGGTGAATTTCAAAGGTCACATGACCTCTTGTAATTCTGTGTAATTTGATATCACAGAGAGAGAGAGAGAGAGAGAGAGAGAGAGAGAGAGAGAGAGAGAGAGAGAGAGAGAGAGAGAGACGTACCACCACATGTATGTAATGCTTCAACAAAAACGTAATGAAGGTACAATTACAATACATCATCAGTAAATAAAAATACAATTTACAACACAAACTATTCTAATATTATGTCAACCTCAATTGAATTCTCTCTCTTTGAATATATACAAATAATGTTCGTAATTTTCAAAGTGCATAATTATGTCATTTATGTAATGGAATGTAATTAAGTCTCTCAATAAAAATGCATCACATAAAAAAATTGCTACTGTTTAACTTTAGTGCTATAGAATAATTATATATTATTATGTTTGTCATGTAAATAATATTTAAATATTGGGCGTTTAGGGTTTAATAACTGTAATATATGAAAATTACAACAATATTTCCCTTGCTTGCACACTTAAATATTACATACTGAATGGGTTTTCCCATACTTTTTATCTTATATGGTATAAGGACTTTTTAGGATTTAGTATATTAAATGTGCAAATTGAACCTTATTTACGGTAATTTTTCGTAATTTTCAATACACATATTCTTTACAGAAGAGAGCCAATAAAAGTATAGACATTGAGAAATTGTTCTTATCGAGTAAGAATCTAATTTTTTTTTTTTTTTTAATTTTTAATCAAACCCTATTGGGTACTTTAAATTTAGTAAGTGGATAGCAAAATATGTGTATTTTCCGGAGAAAGGGGGAAAGAATTCTTCCATATAAAGGTTCCAGAACATATTGGTTTTTACTACCACCACCCGTCGCCTTTCCTAGAATCTGAGAAAAATTCGAAAATGTGAAATAAAGCATGCACCATCTCCCTTAAAACCAAAAAACTAGATTCAATATTGAGGGCTACAAACTTCATATTATTTTATAATCAACCATATAATAAATATAAATTGATAATAACCAAACCATTATTTAAAAAATAATTTTTATAATATTCTGAAAAATACAAAAAACTTTGTTAATTAGTGTCTACTGTAATACTATACAGTTTTTCTTTAAACAACCAGAGAGTTAATATTGATATATAAGCTTTCTAAGCTTGTGTTTTTATCAGAAACAAATAGAGCAAACTTGTGGCTCAGTTTGATCCTAGGATATAAAACAAAGGAGAAGTCAATATTTCCAGCAACAACGAATCATTAATCAAGATTGAGTCGTCCGTGCACCTGTCGTATTGGTGAGGTTTGGCAACTTGGAGACACGAAGACGATCAGGCAATATTGAGGAGCAAGTGGGTCGGCAACAACGCTGCTAGGCGACTTTTAGGACTACAATCCGAGAGAGTTGCGCCAAATGGCCGTTCGCCAATCGAGCTATTCTTGCTCGTTGTTCCCCCCCCCCCTCTTGGTCTCCAAAGTATCTGTCCCCCCTGGCAGTGGATTAAACACCGGTAGTAGAACCAGAGCAAAAGATTCAGATAGCACAAAAGTCTCCCTCTCTTTTTTAAGAGTAAAAGAGAAGATTCAATCAAGAAAAAAGGAAATTCTCATAAATAAATTTGATCTTGGAAAGTAAGATAGCATTTTTGTGTGTGTGTCTAAAACCATATTATTTACGATTGACATCTTTTTAAAATAAAAAAATAAATGTTTTCATTTCAGATTACAAAATAATTCTGATTCTGATTTTTCATTTATGGGCAATGACTGCTTGGTCCACAGACCCGAAGTCAATACATCAATAAATTTAATTCAATTCTTAATTATTTACTTACAATATAGCTCCGATAGATGGTAGTTTTTATTATGATTCATTTTATATAGCAGTTATGTAATTATTATAGAAAAATATTATTATCCTTGCTTTTTTGATTTCTATAGCAATTGAAGTACTAAAATTAGTTCAACGTCAACATCAAAATATCATAATTTTGTAATATTATTGAGACTTTATTTCATAACCAAATATTTAAGGATCGTAGGCTATAAGTTGTTCAATATTATTAAAAAAAAGCAGAGTAAACTTATTTTAAATAATATAAATATGTACAGGTCAATTTAAAATTATTTTACGATTTTTTTAAGTGAAAGTATCTATTTTAACAAGGGCAAAACAACGTAAAGAATTTTTTTTTTCCTTTCTTTTTTTTTTTAAACCGCTTTGTTGACTATATATTATTTAAGTGTGCAAAAACTATATAAACGCAGAATGGTGAAATATTTTCATGGTTTGCATACAAAACCACAGAAACAGCCTGAATATAGAGAGATATTATTTCAAATGTTATGCAGAAATAACAAAGTTAATATATTCAAATTATTAGATAAATGTTTCAGCAGGCAAACTTACGGTGTGCAAACAAAGTTTAATTCTTAAATTAAACTGGAACAATTTAAACAAGAATACTAACTGAAAACTTAAATAATATTATATAAATGTGCACGAATTTATGATCATATACGAATTAAGTAAAATTTTCAACACGTTAAAACAAAGTAAGCGGCCACCATGCAGACGCAAAAGCAGACAAAATAATGACATTTCTGATGTCTATTTTTAACATTAAATTCAGAGACAGTTAAAGTATGCAATAATAAAATTATATTATTAATTACAATAATATTCCATGCTGCAAGTGCATTGTATCTTTAATTTCCCAAATAATTTACCTGAAAGTAAAATTCTATTGTTTTGAATATAATATATTATATGCGAAGGTCTTATATTATTTATATTCAAAGACCTATTATCTAATAATCATCTAAATATGTAACCAAAATAATGGACAACATACATGAAAATTTTTTATTGCAGAAATGAATAGAGGGCATCAAATTATGCTACTCTGAATTTTTTCAGATTTTTTTTGAGTCCCGGGACTATTTTTAAATAATTATTGAAAGTTCTGTGATATCAGTTGGCACCCCTGAATCCTTAATAAAAAGGATAGAGACTGGACGCCTATTGACGCCTCCAGGGGGCGTGGCCGCACTTTCAATAATTATTTAAAAATACTTCTGTGTCTCAAAAAAATCTGAAGAAAAATCGGAGTTGCATAGTTTGGTACCCTCCATTCATTTCTGCAATAAAATTTTTTCATGCACGTTGTCCATTTGATGAATAAAAATAAGAATTATTAACCTTATATAGCATATATTAACAAGTTACTTTTTGCCCTATGGCCAGGGGTAGGGGTTTTACAGTTTAAATAACTAATGGGTTAAATTTCTATGCCATGTTATTTATTTTTTTTTTCTTATTTATTTCTTCACTTTTTTGCAGAAATACGTTGCGCTAACTAAGGAGATTACTATTTTTTCAAGTTTTTTTGTAGCACTTTTCAAACCTAAAAAAAAGTTTGTGGGTATTTTTTACTGTCATTTCCTTGGTAATAAATTAAACATATATTTGCTAAAATAAAGTTTGCGTTGCTAAAATTGAATTAAAAATGTCACGTTTCTTGCAATGTTGACAAAATATTCAAAATTCTTTTTCACTGCCAAATGGATTTAGATCATATTTTATTTATTTTCTTTATGCATGCACGCTAGCCTTATGTTCGCAAAGCCAAAGATCAACTCGCAGAACTACAAATCTTAAAACCTTACATATGACCTACCCTTTTTTCGTATATTATTTTTTATTTACAGCCGAAAAAACAAACAAATAGGTTTAAAAAAAATTCAGGTTAAAAAATAAAATGATTTACACTGCCAACAAAACTCGATTTAAAAATAAAAACAAATTTTTAGTGTCGTATATTTAGTCTGCGGTTGTTCTTCTTTGATCCACACGACGATGCTGCAACCACAATCAAACGAATTATTAGTCCAATTTATTTAAATGTGAAGGAAAAATAAATTAAGCTACTTTAGAAAAATTTATTATATCAACAAATATAGCATCTGTATGCCTATACATTTTAAAATTTCAAGTTTTTTAAAATATTTAAACCTTAATATTTGTCACATTTAATATTATTTTAGTCTTCTTTGTTATATCTTTGGGTAGACAGTTTGAAAGAAAATCTAAACAAAGGTCGAAGTACTCCCGAACGTGCACGAAGAAAACCGAGTTAAATGTAACGTGTTGACGTCATTGAAAGACGACATGGCTGCAATACAAGATGAATTCAAGGTAATTAGACCATCCTTGTCACTTATTATCCTTGAAATGAGATAGCCGGAAAAGCATGTAAATATTTCTTGCAGTCTACGTTCACATGACGGTGTTAAAGATTCACTGACGACGCCTCATAATAACATTACCCGTCGTCAACGAATCCGCTTAAACACCATCATATAAATTTGTTTGTAGTACAGAGTATTTTTACTGCTCAAATTAAATTAATTGTATAGAATGATAATTTTTATAAGAAAATATAGGTACAGTATGTCCTATTTATACCTATCTTGTGATACAATTATCTATAATATAGATAGTAATTAGGAAATAAATAAATAAATAAATAAATAAATAAATAAATAAATAAATAAATAAATAAATAAATAAATAAATAAATAAATAAATAAATAAATAAATAAATAAATAAATAAATAAATAAATAAATAAATAAATAAATAAATAAATAAATAAATAAAGCATTGTTGCTGGACATTGTTGCTCAGCTGTAAAGACACAGGTTCGACCCCTGGGACAGACAAAGTATTGGGCGGGTTGCCAGCGAGCAGGCGCATACTGACGTGCTGCAGCTCGTGGAGCAACACGTGCGAAACACCACGTCATCTCGGGAAATTTATAATGAAAATTTACTGAGACGTGGTGCTATTGTAACTTATTGCAAACTTTTAATTTTCTGCAATTATTACTGGCGAGTGATATTTTAAAGTTAATCTAATAAATTATGACACGTTTATGTACCTAAAAACATGACCATGGACAAGAAAATTTACTACATTTATTACAATGTTAGCTTACTACAGCATATTAAAAAAAAAAACATAAAAATATAAGGGACAACTAACATAAAAAAATTAAAGCATAAAATAATTTATATTTTTTTTTACTAATTATTGTTTTAATTATTTATATTTTTTGCACAAATTTAAAAAATTTCTAAAAAACACTGCGATGTCATGCATATAAATATTTATAATGCAACATTCGGTAAAGGCTGCCGCAACAGCTGTTCACATTTCGATTTCAAGGTTCAAAAATATGTGAAAAAAATGAATGATCCATAACTTGAGAGCTCCTATCCAAAATTACAAGTATTACTAATATGTGTGTAATAGTTTTTGATACACATTTTTACAGCAACACTTTGCTACATATTTCAAGTATTTGCACACTTTTAAGTACTTCTTGCATTAAGATGCTGAGTATCTAAAACAAGTACAGAAATGCATTACATGTACATTCGCAAATGAAATACAGCCTCTTGTAAAAATATGTGCAAAATCTATGTCAACTAGAATTTACATTCAACATACGACCTATTTATTTTCTTCCATTCCAAGTTTTTAAAAAAAGAAGTGTAGTGCTCCTATTCATAAAAAAAAGAGTCATTTTTCATATGTTCTCTGTATACACAACTCCGCTTGATTTAATGTATTTATGATAAAAAAGTAATGCAGATGCGAAACGATTTTTTTTTTTATATAAAAAGTGTTGAGAATGTTAAGAACGTTTGTTGATTAACGTAAAAATATAAATAAAAATATAAGCAGGTACAAATATTTTTATAAATAAAAATGCTTCCCGATCCGCAGAAAATGCAGCTTTAAATTAAAGTGTGACTAAATAGGCTGCATAATTTTGTAACAGTAAATTTAAAATATAAACTGCATTGGCTAATTTGTTGATAGTGATTTGCAACAAAGTTGCTTTAAAAACAAATTTTTTTACATTATTATGAAAGAAATTCTTAATAAGTATTTTTATTATTGTTGCGCGTATGTTCAAGAAAACAAAACATCTAAGGTTAATTGTTAGGTGACATTGTTACCTTCTTTTTGCAACAGGACATACCAATGAACCTGATTTTAAGAATTTACTGTACGGACATTTAATATTGTGCAGAATTTGTAACATAAATTGAGGGAGTTTTCTTTTAAAGTTTTCTGCATAATTTTCTATTATTATCAATTTTTAATTATTTGAAGATATGTTTTATTACTTAAAATTTTGCTAACGCAATTAAAGCATGTTTTTCATTGCATATTTAAGAAAAGGACTTTTTCTAAATATAATATTTTTCAGGTTTTTTAAATACCTTTAAAACTTAAGATGAAAGGAAGTGGTTACATTTAATGTCTTTGCTTGCGTGTCAAATATATGTAATGACGTCAGAGTGTTTTGCAACAAAATTTTGAAAATTTCAAACAATACATAATAAATAAAAAAGATACACAAAAAATTCCACGTAGATTTTCTAAATTTAAAAAATGCTCTCCATATATGACAAGGAGTGAATAGTTTTGCCACCTTCACCAAAAGGTCAGAAGTCAAAGACGACAAAGATCACATCGCAATGCAGGATTTATTTCCGTACAACACGGACCATTTAAACAAACAGCAGACATACCAAACTGTGCAGCCCTCCCACCGCCATTGCAAACAGAAAAGTCGCCACGTAGTGTACAGTTAGTGACCGATTGAACGTTACTTTTTACCTGATTTACTGTGTACTTATTATTTATAAAAATATGTAAATTTTCAATTTTCAAAGAAAAAACGTATTTAGAAACGTTCAAGTTTAACAAATTTCCATGAATTTCATGAAAATGTGTATAATAAAAGAGCAAGGGTAACGTTTGTGATGTCCCGAATTGTAAAATAACACGCATACCAACTAAATAATGAGGAGAACATTGCATTTTGTATGCAAGTTTTTGAAATTTTAATTACTTAATTAGTTCACCATCCAAAATTATCATTGTTACAACAGATGAGAAAAGGTCATAAAAGTATGACCCAACGTTCTCGTTTGTTCTGCGGTGGATTGTACTCAAGGTAGACGTGGAATCCTTTTGTTAAATCAAGTACCTCAAGTTGATTTATTCACGTGTTTACGGAGGAAGGTTTCAAATTTAAAATCATGATATCACCTTTTGTTGTTCACTTTTTATATGTCTCTCGTAAATATACACTTCGGGGCATTCGGAACCTTCTTTTTGCAGAGTTTTATCTGTGGGGGCTTGCTAAGTATTATAGAAATTGACACATCAACCCTTATATAACGTTAATTTTCCTATCTTAGGTTGCGCCATAAAATACCTTATTTAGTGCTGCTATTGCCACAATGTCGTCTACCAGTGAGTTTTGTTTTAGGATCACATTTTATTGGTCAGTTATCGTTATAGGCAGCTTAGTTGGCGAACTATTCCGAAGGTTTACGGAAACAAACGAAAGAATTGAATTTTTCAATTTGCCTTTCTAAGCTCTTCACTTTTTTTTATCGTTGGAGTCCTACTACATCGGAGGGGAATGTAATATTTTGTAACTGAAATCTCCTTGAGTGACCGGTGACTGAATCGTATTTATCATCACAATCAATGGACAACATACATGAAAAAAAAATTATTGCAGAAATGAATATAGAGGGTACCAAATTATGCTACTCTGAATTTTTTAACATTTTTTTGAGACCCGGAACTATTTTTAAATAATTATTGAAAGTCCTATGATTTCAGTTGGCACCCCTGATTTCTTAATAAAAAGGATAGAGACTGGACGCATATTGACGCCTCCAGGGGGCGTGGCCGCACTTTCAATAATTATTTAAAAATAGTTCTGGGTCTCAAAAAAATCTGAAAAAATTCAGAGTAGCATAATTTGGTACCCTCTATTCATTTCTGCAATAATTTTTTTCATGTATGTTGTCCATTGTATTAACTTGAGGATAACAGTAAAAAGTAAACAATAATTATTGTTTCATAATTGTGATCCCAGCTGAACTCAATGCACCGTGCATTTCTCTGTTACCTGTAGCAGTTAATTAAAAAATAGCCTTTAGAGATAACATTGTTTATTTAACAATCCAACAACGCCTGGAGTTATTCAATCATTTAGAGTATAATTACTATTTTTTTATAAGCCTTCTTTGAGAATAATGGTCATATGAAAGCTAAACAAATATTAGAATCAAAGTATTAGCGATCAAGAAACAGACAAAAGGGGGATTATTTTTCAATTTTTTGTATTAATAATTGACAATTTGATTTTTTACTTTCAATTTTTTTCTGGAAAATAATTTTATTTATATAAAAGGGCATTCACAAAGTCTTAAGGCCACATTTAGGGCTTGATTATTTAAGACCAAAAATTTTGGGTCTAAAAAGCATGCCTAAAATCGGGCTTTAAATTATCGAGCCCTAAATGTGGCCTTAGGGCTTTGTGAATGCCACTTAAAATGTGTTAAAAAAATCTCAAGTTACAATATTATGAAAAAGAAACCTAACATTTATTATTTCCAAAAAGAGAGCAATAAGGTTTTCTATAAATGAAATAAAATGTGTAATAGACAACCTGCATGAAATTTTTTTATTGAAATTTTTTTATCTTTTTATTTTTTATTTTTATTTTTTATTGTAAATATGAATAGAGGGTACCAAATTATGCTGCTCTGTTTCTTTTTCAGATTTTTTTGAAACCCAGCACTATTTTGAAATAATTATTGAAAGTACGGCCACGCCCCCTGGAGGAGTCAATAGGCGTCTCGGTCCTATCCTTTTAATTAAGGATTCAGTGGTGCCAACTTAACTTACAGAACTTTCAATAATTATTTAAAAATAGTTCCAGGTCTCAAAAAATTTTGAAAAAATTCGGGGTAGCATAATTTGGTACCTTCTATTCAATTCTGCAATAAAAAATTTCCATGTAGGTTGTCCATTATAACACCAACATTTATGCTTATAACAAATTTAAAATTATTTTAATTCTCACCAAAGTTTACATAATATTCTGTCTTCTTCATGTTATTCTAATTTTTTTTTCTAAAACATAGTAGTACCTTACTTTGATCTTTTCAATGTTAAACTTCTATAAATAAGTTTTAAACTGTGTATTACATTGGACACCAGCGCATGCTCGCGAGTATTTCTGGAGAACAGACAAGAGTAGTTTTTACTTCGTTTTTACTCGCACCCATAACGTAGCATAGCACATATAATATTCACTGTAAAAAAGATGTGACTGATTACATGTTTATGAAGACTACGTGTACCAAATGTGTCACGCTCTTCAGCTTTTTTTTTTTCGACTTTACGCGAGTTAACTTGATGATACAAGACATCAAGAATACGTCGCTTTCTAAATATAATAACTACAAAAACAGGTTTATGTAGCATTTTTTGTTCTTCGTACTTTAAAGTATATATGTAGTTTCAAGTATTGTGAAATTAAACAATTAATGTGGGTCAAATTAAATAAAGTTATTCCATATAGTTATAAAAGATTTATAAAATTGTTTGAATAAAAGAAAGTATAATTAAATATATATATATATATTTTTTATAAAATAATTTATTAATCATTACATTAAAAATTGAAGTTCTTTTTATTCGTCAAATTCCAATTACATTTACTCATAAATTTATCAATAGTAGTTACATGTATAAATCATGGTTAAAAAAAAATAATGATGTAAATAGCTTTTGAATTCATAAAAGTAAATTTTTCTATTAATTTTAAACTCTCCAAGATCTATTTTGATATAAAAATATAATTATAAAATTTATTTTCAGGCACTAGATCATAAATTGTAGTTATGGACTGTTTTAGAACAGCTTCTGTTCTCGAAATGCCATTACCATTAGTTTATTAGCATCGTCACATTAATTTTTAGTGAAAACACAACACACCTGTGACGTCACACCATGACGTCAGAGGCGGGCAGTGCCAAACAAGACAGGACACGCGGGCTAATTAAACTGAAATTTATGACATTTGGAACAAGCTTTAATTTCAAATCCCCCACAAAGGTTCAAACACAGGCTCGTTTTTGTGTGTTCCAGGATGCCTTTCAGTGAAGAAAATTTATCACGTTGCATTAAGGATAATAGATTCGATCAGAGTTATTATTTTTCAAAAGGTTATTTTTTTAAAACTGTACTATTTATGATAATTGAATTTTTTTATCGTCCTTAACTTATTTGTTATGCATGATATAATATATTTTCACTTACTCTTAGTAGACTGAATTGTAATCAAAATCACAGCTGCGTCCCAACGCCTCTTTTTTTCGTGCTTTTTTCAACTAGCCTTCCCTAAAATAACTAAAAAAGTAGGGCGCATCATATGCAGGGATGCACCCTAATTATTTAGCGGCCATACTGGGGGCAATGGAGGGTACATATGGGAGGGGAAAAATTGAGTAGGGCCCTAAAGTGAACGAGAAATGTAGTGGTTTATTTTTTTTTTCCCAAGCTTTCGAAACTGGAATAAAAAATTACGAGCTAAATTTTTTCACTCAAAAATATTATATGTGTATTTTACAAGAAACCCAATGAAAAATATTTCACATTATATTTCTAAAGAAAGTGATTAATATAGATTTGATGATAACGTGATACAAACACTTTGATACCACTTTGATAATGATCGCCAACACGACATATAAAAGTGTGAATTATTTGCTCTATCAGATTTCACTGTCAGTAAATCACTCGGTTTGACACGAATAGCTTTTTGTTAGCAGCTTTTGTTTGAGATTTTAGATTTTAGTCACCCTCTTTTGTGGCCTTGACATACTTGTCTTAAAATATACTGATGAAGTTAGGTGACAAAAGAAATATCAGTGCGTTGATGCCATTATTATTTGTTTATAAGTTTAGATTAACTAATAGTATGAAATGGTTGGAGTTTTGTACTAATTTAGTAAATTTATAACTATTTTGTAACATTAATATTGCAGATTTAAATTGGTGGTTGATCATATATTATTTATAAATGGGCTATGCCTTTTTTATACCACCGGGTTATTTTATTTTTGTCATAATCTTTCATTTATTGTGTTTTTTTCAGTGTCTCTTCCCCCTACTATTATTATATACCCAATAAACAATTATTGTTATTATTAAAATTAGCTCCAATCGCTGTATATTTGGGAAACAATTTAAGGCAATTCTGTCATTTCCGACCATCCTGACTAAGGTTACCATGTTTTCTCAGTTAATATAGGCAAACTAGTGCACCTCTCCTTTACCATTTTCAAAACGAGTGTGATACCTCTCTTTTACTTTTCATAAGAAAATAATAGACAATAAAACAGGCATAAACTTGATGAAATACGTTTTCCATTTCTTTACGTACAAGTTTTGTATTCGAGACATAAAAATATATTTTAACTTTGAGCGATGTTCATACGAGCTTGAAAGATTTGAAATTGAAATATATAAAAAAAATAAAATACAAATACATAAAATTCAATATCGCCATGAGAGAAGTATATATTACAAAATTTAATTCTGAAACAAAATTTGATAAATGTTTTTATTAATGTTTTTTTCTGTTTTTATACAGTATAGAAAATAATATTTTTATAACATTAATAATTTCTTTCTTTGATCATGATATAAAAATTTATAAATCTCTTTAAAAAAAAATACCAAAAATATTTTCATTTCATTTCATTAAGTTTATACTTGTGACATTACTATTTAGCGATTTCGACTTGAAATGCTCGATGCGACTTTTTTCTTTGACTTTGCAGTCCCTCGCCCCTCTCTTGTATCGTCCTATAGGTTCTAGCAGAAGGCTCAGACGTTTTACCGGAGAAGATTCGCTTTTATATATTCTGAATGCTTTTTCAGTTCTTTTTACCCTCCCTGCAGTCTTTTGAACAAGAAATAGATTCTATATAAGGATGGTAGGCTAGATAGATAAGAAAATAAAGGTAGGACAGTTATTGAGTATTTTGGAAATTGACTTAAATTGATGGATGCAATTCCATTTTTTATTATAGATATTACTTTAATTTTATGACAAGAATTCGAATAAATAACCTGTATGAAATTGTTACATAATATCTGGATTATGAACCTCGAGTTCTATAAATTGACAAAATTTTCAGATTATTTTGAACCCTTAAAATTGTGCTGCAATATGCTTTGACGTCATAGTCATGTAAATGTCGCTGCATGACTATGACGTCACAGTACATTTTCTCTTAATTTTGAGGATGATAGATGGTGCACCAAAACAAATCTGAAAGAATTGACAATACATGACTCGAAACATGCAATAAAAACACCATGTTAGCGGTAAAATCAAGTAAAACTGACAACATTTTTAATGGAACAGACATTTAAATGTTGTTGTCCTAATTTGCACAATGTGACTTCCAAAAATAGCAGCTATTTATGAAAAACCTTACTAATGTGGTATTTTCACGTCTTTTTCATCCATTATATCCATGTTACGTTTTTTTTTAATGTCTTTTTAAGAACATTAAGTTGAAATTGATGGAACTTTACAAAATATCTAACTAATGAACATTTATGAGACTGGGAGGTTTAAAAAAAGAATTTACACCACTGCTTTAAATTGGCTTGATCATCAAGCAACATAATTAACATAACTTTAACAAATTGTCCTTGTTGTTTTCATGCAATCAATTTTATTAACAATGTTATGTTTTGTATATTTTTAACATCTAGACTGATAACACAAAGGCTTTAGTTACTCAATTATTATCAGCATCTAATTGGTAAAAATCTATTATCAAAAGTATGCCTTGTCTTGTTAATAATGATACTAATTGATATACCATTTACGAAAATACGGTAACAAAATATATTAAAAAAATGTTAAAGGGGTAAAAAAAGAAAAGATTTTGTTCCTCTCTTTTCGTAAATGAATGGTGTATGCTTTCTGTTGATATCATTATTATCAACAGAAAGCATACTTTGATAATCGATTTTTACCAATTATAATAATACGAATAAATCTAAATACTTATTTTACTGCCTTGAAATAAGTACTATATATATCTAGACCAGACATTTAACAGAGTGGTATTTGAATTCGCTTCGTTATTGAAAAATCCTGAGTTCAATTCCAGGTACCACCGGACTTTTCCACACGATGGTTGCTAAAGAACACTCTATGAACCATCCTGACTGGTGTTTCCATGGTTCCCTCAGTCTTGTGACCAGTAGTTTAAACAACAGTTCACAAAACTAGTTGCAGTGAATACACTTATATATTTTGTGTTACCTGCTATATCTAATAAATCATGTTGTTCGGTTATCTGGCGAAAGAAGAGTTTAGACCTCGGGCATTATTCTATGGTTCTACCAACCAGAATATCTATCTACTTTTGTGTCATTTTGCACGAGCAAAATAAATTTATTCTGTTCGGGCCAGCGGCCTTTTGTTTTCTGTTGGATTAACGCGACATCCCATCTCTATGGAAATGCCTCCTAGTATGATTTGCTGCTTATTTGCATACTCTCTTCGGTGGTCTTTCTGTCACACCATATCCCAAGTACTAGTAGAAACACATAAGTTCATTGCCAAATGGAAAAAATTATCATAAAATAATAAAACTTTTGAAATGAAAATGTACAGTTTTTGTCACTAACAAAAATTTTTTTAGTCGTAATGTAACATTGTTATTTAATTAATATTATGAATAGAACCAGTGTTTTTGTGTCATGTGGTTTTAGTGAAATTTCAAAACTTTATTGTTTAATATTTTTACTACATCTGCAAAGCTGACTTTTGACTGCAAGTATATAAATAACCTAATTATGTATATAGTTTTTTGTTGATATATTTAACTATAATATATAGAATAATTTTATAATATCGATGATATTAATAAAAAAGTATTGAATTATTAGATTACAAAAGATCTGTTTTTAATTTGTTTTTAAGTCAGCTATTTCAAAATTTGTCTTGCAGCTTATTGTAAAATAAAACAGTAGATAAAAAAATCAATATCGAACTTCATATAAGATTTTTTAGATTCGTTACACAAAAAATACGAACATATTTTATAATATGAAATAATGTGTGGACTCCACAAATATCATTTAATTTTCTTGGTACGAACTTTACGCTGATTTTTCTCATAATATTCAAAAAGTGTTAATATTTGATGACAACGACGAACTAGAAATTAATTAATATCATTAATTTAATTTTACAAACAACGAAGAGAGCTAAATCATCAGTATATAGCATGAATTATATAATTATGCAAAGATTACACATTTTAGCCCACATGGAAATGTACGTTAAATGCCACTAACGTAAGAATGAAAGGATAAACAGCATTATATTATTTTTCACTATAGGCCTGTTCGTAAACCCTGCTCGGTGTACACTTTTACACCGTTTTCTTACACCAGCGCAGAGGGTGGTGTAGGGAGTGCAGTGCAGATGACGTCACGATTTTTGTTCGTAAACTTGCTCAGAGTACACCGAGCAGGGTTTACGAACAGGCCTTATATCAAATACATTTAGTGTAGTGTAATTATTCATATTAATATGAAATCTAAAAATAAATAAATTCTATTTAAATACAAACAAATAATTCATTTATATATAAAAAGGTTATATTTACTAATGTTAAATATACTCATATTAAGCTAATATTGAATTGAACCTCTTGAGCCGAAGTATAAGCAAACGAAAGAGCGTGTTCTTAGTTTGGAAATGGAATGATTTCCCTGCGGAACGAGCATGACAAGATTTACGTACTGGCCGCTAGTGGCGCCCCTGCGGCGTCTTGCTTATGCAACCGTGAGCGCTTGTACGCACGAGGAGTTGCGGAGCGACCAGGCGTTTTAGCTGCCTTTGCTGGACAGCGTGTGTACACTATACAACTGACGATATGTGCTTTCTCATTCGTGTACTGTCTCTCTCATCTTTGTATCTACTATCAGAACCAAAAAGGTGTGCCCCTCTCCTTATGGAACTTGTATGCTATTCAGGGGCACACCTTTTTGGTTCTGATAATAACCCACACGCGCGGAGTTAAAACCAAAATCTCTCTCCTCTCATTTTTCAAATTCTAATGTACAGTCGTCGCCTCGAAAAATTTCCCATTTGCATTAATCACCATGTCCTCTGTGTTACTCTTACGGGGCATGGTGATTAACAAGGCTGCAAAGGGAAATTTTCCGAGAAGTGTACAATCAAAGTCAAATTTCGTATAGAATAGCGTGCACGTGCTAATCGAACAGCTTTGTTCCACTCTTATTAACAACTCTGTACAGTTTAAATCTTGAAAGTTTAAGTTCTTATTTATATACAGCATCTTGCTTTTTTTCACTGATTTTTATATAGTGAATAAAAAATACTTGCTTCGTGGTCTTGATAATCGATAAATTTCATGTTATAAAATAAACATAAGAAAATAAATTTAAAATTCTGTACAAAACGTTAGTTTGCTCTCACTTTTGATCATAAGGATACATAAATATATATATTTATAAATTCTATATTCTATATATAATATATAATATATATATATATATATATATATATATAATATAATTCTATATTATATATTCTATACTCTTTATCGCTCCACCTTTGTACTGTGGGTTCTATCAGTAATTATTAATATATTTGGAGTGATTATAATTTATTAAAAGGTTATTATATAAATACTCAAATTTATAATATACTCTGAAATAATTAAAATATAAATAATCATTATATCGCAAATAAGATTAATTTATATAATTTAAAAAGCTAAATGGAACGACAATATAAAATTAGATTGTCTCACTAATAAATGAAAGTAGATTTGTAATTAAAATCAAACTTGTTAAGCATAGTAATATAAAAAAATATAAATTAATACAATTTGAGAGTGTCACATTATCGAGGAGCCAGGTGGGAAGGGGGTAATGGTTAAAGTGCTCGCCGCTTGTCGGCTGTTTCTGGTCGCTTTAGTTCGGCCTGATTGCTGCACGCCCGCCCTCGTGCGCCGCGGCTCTCAGGGCCACAGGGGAAATAAGCGCCGGCGCTTCTCTCTCTCACTTTGGCTGTTGCAGTAACAATTACAGACTCATCATCGATTGTTGCCTCTCCCTCCCTTTCTTTCATTGTACTCTCATGTGCAACCAAACAGAACCCCCACGCATGCAAATATATTGTTAAAAAACTTTTATATTAAAATGATATTTCATGGACTTCATATTATATTTTATATAAAGATATTTTTTCATCACTTTATTGTATATCATCAATTAATATATATGATTTTGTTTAACCTATTTTTATCTATGAAAGCAACTCCAATATTAATTAGTACCCGTAGATATCAATGAATTCAATCGTTACTTAAACATAATGGGGGGCATTCACAAAGCACTTTAACCCCAACTTTAGCCCCAAGTTTTATCCCTGGTACTAAACCTGGTGCTAAACCAGGAGCTAACCATGTCTAGCTCCTAGTTTAGCACCATGTTTAGTACCAGGGATAAAACTTGGGGCTAAAGTTGGGATTAAAGTGCTTTGTGAATGTCCCCCAATGGTATATAAATATTTATATTATATACAGCAAAGTTTTTTATTATTATACTTAACAACTTATTGTGTGTTTGCATCTAAAAGCCAATTATATCCGGAAACGTAATTTTTTTAATTAAATTTGAATGACTTATAATTATAAAGCAGTACGTGAAACCTTAATATATAAAAAAATAACTGACGATGTTTTGTGTTAAAAAGAAAAAAAAAGTTGTTCGTTTTAAATTAGTAAAAGTTAGGCGAAAGTTTTCAGACAGTAATTAAACTGTATTTTCTTGTTTACGCAAACACTCACGGTTTGGAAATGTCCCGCACAAACAACGCAAATGTGTACCACAAAGAGGTGGCGTTTTTTCAGCTTACCTGAAACATAACAACAACAACAATTATATAAACAATTTACATCTAGTCATCACACAAAATATTCTGGGGGCTATGATCTCCAAACATGTTGTTTTATGACCCTAATTGGCTCTGCATGCTGTGAAAATTAAATTACAGATGATATGTTTCCTACTGTTTTACATTTTTTTTAGGGGAAATTTCAATATTAGTATACCAGGAAATGGAGGTTAAAATAATTACATAAATTATGCACATAATTATATCTTCCGGGGTCGCTGTAAAAAGGATCATACGATATAGTAGGTCACAAATGTAAAAAAAAAAAAAAAAAAAAAAAAAAAAAAAACAGTATGCATGGTGTCAACTTGCCCCAAAGGTAAATTCTGTGGCTCATTTCACAGACCACGATCGGTATATCTATGATTTTTTTATAGTTCATTCATTCATTTCATTTGATCTAAGATTTAGATTTGATCTGAGACATAAGATTTAGATTAAGAAAAAACTTTTGTATCTCTATGTTGTATTATGTACAGACACACGAGGAAATAAATAAAATAAATAAATCTATTTTTTTTTTCATTGTTTACTTGAAATATTTAGCAAAATTATTCCAAAATATATGCGAGTAAATATATATACAGTATATAAATATGATTATATATAGTATGATGTACTATAAAATATATCCTCAGATTTTCCCAAGCATTAATGACGAAAATATCCGCCTTGCCTTTCAAGTTAAAATATATTATTATTATTTTCCCATCATTTTCTTTTTTTGCAGGAAGAATTTTGTTTTTAATCTAATTTTTATCAATATTGCCTTAGGCTGTGAAATTAAAAATCTCAGAACCATGAAAATTATTAATATACATTTTAAACATACAATATTCATTATATACAGATATTAATTTTCTTGTCTTTATTATTAGCATATTTCTAAAAAAAGAGAGTATATTATTTTATATATTTCAAATTAATCAACTGCTTGTAAAAAATTTCCCCCAGCTATTTGATAACTATAAAAATCCTTTTGTGTATTTTTTTTTTTTAACTAACTCAAGTATATTTTTTTTCTTTTCTCTTATTTCAAGTCTTTAGAGGAAGTTAATTAAGAAAAACGACGGATATTAAAAAAAAAACGTCAAAAGGAAAATTATATGACAAAAGTGATCAAAGGCACTAATAAGTAAAAGGGCTTATGTGTTGCAACTCGGAGAGGCACAGAACTGTTCTAACTCTATTACTGACAATACAATAGCAAACATGTATAATATATATAGCCTTTATTATATACGTTTTGAGTATATTATATACTATACTTTGATATAAATAAACAATGATATAAAGTTTTTGTTGTGTTATATATAGATGAAACAGTATCATGTTATTTCATAAATCTAAAACAACATCAGAATATAATTATATAAAAATAAACTCTGATGAAATAATATTATATACATACTGTAATATGATATCAAAAGCTCTTTTGGCAATTATATAACGTTTGATCATGATATAATAGACGTAGATATTAATACCTGCTTTATATTAAAATGAAGTGAAATAATTAATGTAAAAAAAAAAACAGTTATTAAAAATTGTCATTATATAAAACAGACGATGCTAAATAAATATTTTATGCACTCCCATTGAAATATTTAATAATAAAGAATATACAAATTAACTTGAAAACATTTTCATCGTATACAAAAAAAAGATAAAAAAAAAACAAGTTGGTAAAAAGAGAAAAACAACATAAAATATGTTCCTCTAGATAAAACATTATGAAAATGTTGAACATATAAACTTTATGGAGTTTTGTAACAGTTTGTAGTTGTATTAAACAAAAAAGTTTGTAGCGGTGAAATGTCTCACATTTTTATATAAAACATTGACGTTGTAATTGTTGTGAAGAGTTTGCAGATGTACCAGCAACATAGCTTGGTAATAATGTGAGACAGAGAAACTATGCTATCGACAATACATGCATACACATATGGGAATTTCATTTAAAAATTTTCAAAAGCAACAAATTAAAATCCTAATAATCAGAATAGAAACATGGTATACTTGAAATAATATAATTATAATTCTGGATATATAAGTGAGGATTTTTGGATTGACTTTATCATATCAAAATATATAGACAGAGAAAACGTAAAGAGCAATGAAGAGTAGCACTTTGAAAATAGTATAGCATCATATACGGTAACAGAGAAGCAACCCAGCGGCTAGTATAACATAAAGAGTTATTATGCCTGCACTCTAATTATACGACGTAAAACGGTAGCAGCAGCTGTTGAAAGTTTAAACACACTCGGTACTGGATGTAATACATTGTGATACAAAGTACGAGTGCAATGATGGTCTACACAACTGCGTAACTCTCTAATTTGTGATCTAGACTGAAACACAAGCTAACTTGTTATTTAAGTCCAAACTAAACGTTCTCTACGGTATTTAAATAGCTATAGATGTGTCACTCTTACTTACACAAAGCTCTCTAAAGACTTGTAAAACTTCTTAATTGTGTTAACTATAACCATCATGCATATACAAGTTTAAGAAAATTATATTATGGAAATAATTTTAAAATATATTTTTCATTTTTATATTATGTTCTAAATTTTAAGTTTTAAGATAGAATAAAATATCCTGATATATACTTTGAAGCACTAAAAATCTTGCTAACATTTATAATTTTAAAAATAATAATAAATTTGTTACTCAAAGACTGGAATAACTACAGTAAAATGTATTAAATTGCACTCATAAAAATTAAAAGCTCAATATTATTATAATATTGGATATGCTAGAAGATTGGTCAGGTCCAGAAACAAAACAAAAACAAAAAAAGAAAATGAGTATTTTTTTTTTTTTTTTTTTTTTTGGTAGAGAACCGGGGTTATCGTAAAGAATTCATGAAACACAGGCAGATATGTATGAATTTTAGGGGAGGGTAGAGTCTGGGTGGACTGAAAACACCTCTCTCCCGAAATTTTAATTTAACATGGACTGTATATCACACCTTTATTTAGTTCAACATAAACCTAATGGGCTCAGCCCCTCTGTAGCTCTTCTTTATATTTTATGTACAGTGAATATAAATCAGTGCGAAATAGAAGCAAGTGTATTGTTATTTTTTTTTCTTGTTATTACGGGGAATATTATAGGAGGTCATGCATCTTATTGAGGCACGTGTATGTGAACAATAAGTTCCTCAAACTTAGAATATGAAGGCATTTGCAAGGACTCATATTCTGTTAGTCTCCAACTTGTTATAACTGAACATGAAGCAAATATGACTCGACACGTGTTAATTTCTGAGTTCCATGATGAGGCCACTTGAAACAAGAGAATCGCAATTATGTCCCGTTTAGTAAACTTTCGGGACAATTAGAGCACTTAAATGTATTTACGAACTATACATGTAGTTAGGAGAACTATACAGTTACAACAATTTAAAATTATCATCAGAACTAGACGGATTTTAAGGATTAAATAGAAATTCACATTAACGTTTAATTATAATATTCTAATATATAGTAATATTCTGTAGAAATTCAATCCATTTCTCCTACAAATCAATATATATGAAAATAGATCAATATCTGTTGATGTTAATAGGGCATGTCAGTTACTTTAAAATTGCAATTTATCAAGTCAGTGCAATGCTTTTTGAATTCAGATGATAATGTGTTGAAATAAGGATAATTACGAAACCCTTAAATTAAACCGTTTATTTTAAGTATTATTAAATCCATAAATTTAAGATATATTATTATTTTAGTGTGTATGTTTTTGTAATGCTTGCTGCAATAAACTTGTATTAAATTGACTGACTGTATTTCATCACTCAACGATAAGTTTTCTTAACTTGGAGGCACACAAAGAACTACAAAGAAGCGACTGCACTCTATATGACTCATCACAGTTACTAGAGCACGTTCATGCAGCTTAGTAGCTACTGTTAAAACAACAATAGAGATGTCAGCCTCAGGCACACATTAGAGACAAGAAGCAGTGACCGTTCTAAAACCTCTCACGTGATCGCTCTAAGCAGGGTGCGTTCTGAAACCTCCCAAGTGATTGCTGAAGTTTGCTTTGCAGGGTGCGTTCTGAAATATCACACGTGATTAGTGCTCTAAGCAGGGTGCGTTTTTGGCGACTAACGCCCCTTGAAATTAGGCTACTTGCTCAGCACCAAAACGATGCGATTTGCCTAAACAGCAAGGGGCAAGATAATATGGGCGATTCACGAAGTAGTTAGCTTGGTTTCTAACCTCGTTTAGCTAAACCACGTTTAAACTATACCTGTTTTACGCGTTAAATCACCTTGCTAAACGTGGTTAAGCTAAACGCGGATAAAAACCTGGGTAACTCTTTCGTGAATCGCCCCCTATATGGCTGCTATACAATAATTGCAATAGTTTTCAGGTATTTTATATAGCGATGATAGGACATCATTCTCATAATCAGTGATTTTTACTTTGAAATTTGCTAATTAAAATAAACTTAAACGTGTGTATTTTTATTAAGTAAAAAAACTCAACCATAATAAATTGATATTTCGATTGCAATCTTATATAACCTCTAAAACAAGTTACAATTAAATTTCTAAAACAACACAATTTAACTTAAAACTATTTATAACAAACCAGTGAATGTATGAAAACATTTTATTATAACATGTATAGATTGTAAGTTTCATCTTTTTTTTTTAAATATCATGTTTCAAAATCAACACTACAAAAAAAACTAATAAAATTTCTCTGTTAATTTTTTAATATCAACAACTGAAATTTTTCGTAAAAACATTTAGAAAAATAAATTAATATTATAAACTGCCCTCGAAGCTAATTTTTCATGAAACTCATCGTCATGTAGACTGGATACCACGCTAACAATAGTAACCACCTACACACCACACTAGCAAACTTGAACGGGTACTAACTTCCGAGTCGTATAAAATTTATAGCGACTCCTAAAATGAATGAATAGCACCAGCAGTCTAGAAAAAAGAAAGTTGTCCAAGTTAAAATTTACTTGACTACTTTTTTCTCAGTTTTATTATAAATGTACTAAAAGTTAAAGCTATCAACTTTAATTTTATCTTTTTATTTTTTCGTTCACAGAAAATACCTTGACACAAAAATCTTTTTAGATTATATATAACAATTTTTTAAGGGTAACACAAAACTTTACCAATGCTAATAACAGTTGTAATAGAACACATCAATAAACTTTTTACGTGGATTCAGTTAAATCGAATTCCAAATTGCATTCGCTACCATAAAATTTATTTTCAAAGTGGTAGTATAAGATAAATGAGAAAAATAATTTAATGTCCAGATATGCACATAAATATATATATAACATGTAAGAAAAGTTGAAAACGATATATGCAAGTTGTTTACTAAAACTGTTCTTGCATCAGAAAAATAATATAATAACCTAAAGGTGCATTTCCATGGAGCGAGGAAAGCGAGAAAATCGCGTGCCGCAGCCAATCAGAGGCTCGGAATTTCCTCGCCTTGCGGGGAGCGATATTATCACCAACATGGCCACCGTACGAGATTGAAGCAAGTGCGCTTTTCTCAACCCGCCAAGCTTCGCTCAACATCGCTCCATGGCAAATAGCAAATTTCTTTACTATAGACGATGTTTTTCTTGGCAGCCTCATTCCTAAACTCATCACCTGACATACAATAATAGGAAATTGATAAAATAATATTATTTAATATTCATATAATTTGTCTATTTAATTTTCTAAAAAATCACTACTTTTATTTAACCATTAAATAATATAACGAATGCTTACACTTTATATGACATCACTTACATGAAGCTTCTTTCCTAACCAATTACTCAAAATTTGCTAATTACTTAGTGTAATTAAGTACTTTTCACATTTATATCAATGAACATGTGTTGAGAACTACAATTATTATTTAAAATATTCTTTTCATTCCCACGGTTTCATTATTACATTTGAAGCAGGGTAATTTCCTACATTGATGACAAGCCCTCTCGCACGAATAGTACGAATAATGAAAGGGGAGGTTACTGAAGTAATTTCTAGCTGAGTTATCTCCAGACTGTTCTTTCTGCTAGGAAGATTGCAGAGATTATGAGTATCCGTATATAAGATTATATCAAAAATGCAAAAACACATATATATTTTTAATGTACAGCTGTTTATAGCTTTGTTTATTGTTTTTCTGTTCTTGTATGCAATTCTTGTTTCTTATCTTTAACAATGTTTTTTTTTATTATTTTATCTCAACGTTTCACACGTGGTGCTGTAATTTGTACTCCGTTTATCTAAAAATATGAGTGGATATTTCAGTCGACAATTCACAGATGTTCTTCTTTTTCCTGCATTGGTCAACTTATTCAAGCTATAGGGCAGCGCCACGAGATTGTTGGGTTTCCTACTTACAGGATAACGCTCAGCTGTTTACCTCCCCTCCCTTCCCCTACCGTTATTATAAAGTAAGTATAAAACCATTGAAAAAAATAAAATTAGGAAAATTGACTTTGTTGCCGGGTATAATTATTTAAGGACATGAAAATGTAGTTTTATGTATTCTTTATAAACTAGCAGATGATATTGAAGCGTTATAAATGTAATAATTGCCGTCCATAATTTAATAATTAATTTTCTTTCTACATTTTCTCCGTTACACGCTGCTGGGGGGCCTTCAAATAACACAAATTACAACAATCCTAAAATTAAGACAGTCTTAGCGTATTCTTTATTGTTGCGCTAAGACAGTCTTAGGTTAAGTTTAGGCAGGGCTATTCTCCTATAATAGAGGGTATACGCGCCACTGTCTGGCTTATGGCGCTAAATACTGAATTCTGATTGGCTTTTAAAAGTGGTCATTTGGAATTGCTGTGATTGGCCAAAATAAAGCTGTTGATTTTTTTCTAATTGGCTGAAATTTTAATTGTTGAAAATTTTCGAGCGATATCATTGGTTAAAGAATGTCCACTTTTAAACCAATCAGAGAGCTGCAATAAAAAAAAACACTTTTTGCCCATAATTTAATTTTAAAAAAGACTTTTTATGTTATGAAAATTATTTAAAAAATAATAAATGGTAGAAAATAGTGTTATAAATTGTTATATTTATTTATTTCAAAAATATTAATTATTTATACAGGGACCAAGCGCAAATTTTCAACAATAGGAATTTGCAACTGAAAAAATCAACAAATTCTGATCAGCCAATCAGAAGCGTCCAACTTTTAATGCATTAAAATCAATGATTTCACTAAGTGAATGTCTCCATCGTCTCAAAAATCGTTCTTTTCACCCTTTAAAACCCCTTGGTGCATTTGGTTAAGAATGTAAATCCTCTGGAGCTCCAGAAAAAGTATCGAAAAAATCGATTTTAACATTGAGTTACGTATCCCCAACAATGAAAATGTCCACTTTTTCTGATGCGCGTATACCCGATAACAATAGGAGAATAACCCTGAGTTTAGGTTAAGTGGTGTTATTTGAAGACCCCCCTGGGGGGTCTTCAAATAACACCACTTAACCTAAACTTAACCTAAGACTGTCTTAGCGCAACAATAAAGAATACGCTAAGACTGTCCTAATTTTAAGATTGTTGTAATTGGTGTTATTTGAAGACCCCCCTGTAAAGTATGCAATATGCGTTGCAGTGACGTCACGTAGTTTGGCCTATACCTGCAAGCGATCTTCACACTGCTGCCTGCGGTAGTTTCATTGGTGTCATATTTTTAGTTGCTCGGAGTGTACTAATTACGAAGGCATAATTTATATTAGAATTTAGAAGGTTTATATTGCCCTGGCATATTAATCTTATTTTAATCTGAACAATAAACATTTCTTCACAATCGCCACATTAGCCTTATTGTATTCTGACCTTTCTGGAAGCAAGTTTAAACCTTCCAATAAATTTCACCGTTTTTACTTTAAAATATAATAATATATAACACAATTGTAACATGATTTCATTAGTTTTTTTTTACATGGCTATAAAATATGCATGTAAATTTAAAAACAAAATGGAATTACACAATTAAAAATACATAACATTTTTTAACTTTAATAATGCATTTATATTATAATTTCTATTAAGTAAATTATTTTATAAAAATACAAAATTATATAAAAAAAGAAGCCAAAAGGGGGTTGAATAAATTACATTTTTCCATACACGTAATAATTTTATTTTTTCAAACAAAAAAAAACGACCTATATAATATATATATTATACCTTTAAGCATTATAACGATGCGGGTTTATATTATTTTCCTATGTGGTTGGCGTAAAAGCATATAAAGTTTACATCATTTCAAAGTGTGTATATGTATATAAGAGAGCAGTGCTATCTCGTTTCTGCAGGCTCCCCCCAGGCACCCCTAACACGTGGAAGGGGTAGAAGACCCCCAGAGACAAACCCCCCCAAATCCTCCCATCACCTGATGCTGGCTCCGCGAGGGATGCTTGCTTCTACTATTGATCCCCCCACTTGAACTTTCATTCCCCCACCGATCTATACTCGCTACTACTATTTATTTTTTTTTTATTTATTCATTTTGAACTTTTACAGGTTGTGCAGGACAAACATATGTTCACGTCAAGTTTTAATATAAATACAAAACAACACACACAATATCATAACATACATAATGAGCAAATACAATTATTTATCTTTAACATAACAAAAAGAAAATTAGGGGGAAGAACAAATTCAATTTCAGCTAAAAACACTATCCATTATTTTTTGCGAATTATTATCAACAATTTTTATTTTATCATGATTCAAGACTTGAATTGATTAAGTTTCTGATTGTTGATTGTGACTACCATCACACTGCGCTTCTATTATTAGTCTGAAACGCTCAATGGATTTTCATCTTGAACAACGTTAAATACTACATCAGCTGAAAAACATCGTTCATTGAATATTCAATAAAAATATTTGTTACGTCACCAAAAAAATTAATATCGTAATATTATCATTTTGTATTTTTATTAAAACGCGGTTATTGAATTTAAAGTACATCCTATTTTTGTTTCCGGTGTAACTTTTATAGCTTGATTGATTATTAATAATTTGAACCTTATAATCTGAGCGGAAATGAATCATGAAAACCTAGACATATAAAACTGTATTAATATATTAAATAGAGATTTTAGATTTATACAACTTCATATATAATTGTTTATAAAAAAGAGAATTACATTTTGAAAGTATTAAATATTATAGTGAAAATTAATATAAGGGATACATTTTACAATGGTCACTTTAATTAAATTAGTTGAATTCACATAATATATGCTTTAAATAAGTCCGACTCACAAAAATTTGTTTCTATTTTACATTTTAAAATTTAGTACCGGCATATTTAATAGTTTTTAAAGTCTTAATTAAACCTCAAAATTACGTTTTTCTGACTGTTTTTGTTTCTGGTTTAATCTTTTATCTTGTAAACGAAAGCGGAAATGAGCAAATATGACGTAATTTCCGGGAGTAAGGTTTCAGCATATAACTTGGTGAAGAATACATAACATATATTTAAAGGTACACAATTAATTACAGCATTTTTATACCACTTAAATTAAAAATGATAAAAATAAATATTTAATTATTTTTCAAGAGATTATCATAAAATAGTGGGCATTCCGTCCCTCCAGGAAGCAATACGTTCTTTTACATGGAGTCACGGTCGATGAAAGTATTAGATAAAAAACTGTTGCACACGCCAGCACTATTAAGTGTTGATGCAATTTATACATTTGACGTTTTAAATTTCTACGTTCAAGTTGTAAATAGACATGAAAGAACGCCATTAGTGCGACGTCTGCTCATTGAGTGTGTGCATCATCGCCTTGCAATCGCCCACTCATCGCCCACTAAGCTCTCACTAAAAATATTACGACGGTGCTGCATTCAGTCCAGGAATTAAAAACATTGCTAGAGTATAGTGCCAAACTTACACAGCATCACATTAACTAATTTAACAACATGAGATAATTATTATTTTCATCTCTTTCATTCAAGTATTCAAAAATTATGTTATACATCTATTTATTTTATTAATGGTTTAATATTACATTGCATTTTGTTTTTGAAGCGAATTATAAACTGTATGTCAAATAATCTGAGCTAATTTTCTTTAAACTCAACATTTGAGACTGAATTAGCATTCATTTTTGGGTAAAAAAAAAAAAAAAAATACAGAAACGCGTGTTGACATAGAAGGATGTTTTATCACATGGCTGGGAGAAAGACTTAATATCAGATATTGTATTGATCCTATACCGAGTTCAATTGTTGATTGAGCCGCTCAATCAACAATTGAACTCGGTATAGGGTCATTGAGCCTCCCTAAACAAACGCTTTACGTTACTGGTCAGGTATTTTGTGCAATAATCGAGAAAATTACGTTCTAAGAATTTCTAGACAAGGACACTATAAGACCAAAATACCTAATATAATTTAAACGCATATCATTGTGTCAAACATAATTTGTACTCAGACTTCACGTGCACTATAGTAGATAGTTTCAGTAAATACCAGAGGCGCGTGCCGGACATTGCTGGCGGTCTGCGAGCGTCCACTTGGTGAACGTCACGTGACCAGACAGAACGTGACACCAGACATCACGTGACGTCACTTAGCTCTAGCTTAGATTGATTGTTTTGATTACTTTCTGGAAGTTAGGTCTGTTCGTAAATGCACAGTAATTAATTCAAGTTAATCATCTGTACACATGCAACATGAAAATCTTATTTTTATTAGATTTTGTGTATCTAAAATACCTATATCAAAATATCTGTAATATTTTAACAAGAATCTCTTTTTAGACTTAAATTTGACCGTAATTGTACGTATAATTAATTATAAACTATTAATAATTAATGCAACTTGCATTCAATTTGTTTAACTTATATTTTGATAGAGTAAATCAAAGCATCAATTTTCATCACGAATCTTCTTGCACCCAAAATACGTCATCTATAGCCATGCAACAACTTGACCTAAATGCCTGCGTGTTAACTATTTCATCGACGATAACAATACAGCGTTCCGGGTATCATTTTTAGGTTCAAAAATGCAGACAAATTTACAATACTTAATTCAAAGTCTTCTATCCAAATAAGCAATAAAAAATGTAAGCAGGTTGTTAATTAATAAAGATGCAGCAAAGAATAAAGCAAAAATCATGAATCATTCTCTAACAATAAATTACATCTGTTGAGAATTTTACAATCAAGTTGATAAAGATAATATGCAACAAGAAGCAAATTATTCACAGACTGTAGCTTTACTAGAGAGAGAGAGAGAGAAGATATTGATTTTCACCAGAACTTTGTCAAAGTACGAAATAAAATGTCATTTATAGTTGCCTTATCTTTACCTTTCTTCGTCTCTAAAGATATTGGTTCGTATATAAGTTGCATACTTTCAAAACCAAACAACACACCGAATAAAAGTTATTGCCTGCGGAAGAGAAAAAATAAGGGGGGATTTTATACCTACAAAAAAATGTTGGACACAACTTATAAGCTAAAGGATGAAGAAAAAAAAAAAAAAGAAACTTTGAAAATTTTCTTTTGAAAAAAGATAAAAATGTATATAAGAGATATAGATAAAGAAAAAGAAGCAAGTCAGAGAGAGAAGAGATTCAGACAAGTTAGCGACAGAGAGACAGAAGTTTGTGTCTCGCCTAGCGATGGGTCACGACGACAACACACAAGAACAAATGGATCGAATTTCGCGCGCCAAGCCAAGCTGACCCCGCCGGCCGAGCTTTGATGTACGCAGTCCATGTGATTGTTGCGAAATGTTCACCGGAGCGAAGAGCATTGTTACCTCAACCGTAGTGTCTTTTCAAATCATCGCATTGTTTAAAAAAAATCCTTGCAACTTCAATATAGACACATAATTGAAATATATAATATTATAGCATTGAATAAATTAAGCTCTCTGTTCTCTCTCTAGACACACATATGAACTTACGATACTATAATGTATATTTATATATATTGAAAACCTAAAGATCGTTACCCTGGTGTAGCTTTCAATTAATTTATAGAACGGTCTAATAATGAAATAATATCCTTTAAACAAAGCAAAAACAATTCGCAATTTATTTTCCCCTATAGAAGTTGTAGACTGTTTTTAGTTCACTTCAAATTTTCTCTCTCTCTCTCTCTCTCTCTCTCTCTCTCTCTCTCTCTCTCTCTCTCTCTCTCTCTCTCTCTCTCTCTCTCTCTCTCTCTCTCTCTCTCTCTTATTATAGTATTTTATTTATATCAGAATTCAATTACAACATTTACAGTAATTGTTAAAAGAATTACTTGAACTTCATACATCTTGATGTTATGGAAATAAGATATTATAATATATTTATATTATACTTTATTATATTCTTTCAAATACGTAAAAAATGTGTATATGATATTTGATTATTATTATATTTTTGCTTATCTGAGTGCGGGTGTCGAGGTTACAAGACGGATGTGCGAGAGAATTCGATCAGAGAGAGGGGTGCCACCTCACTCCAGGGTTCCAGATGAACGTACTTCGCGGATATAAGAAAACATATTTGATTTCCTTCCAACTCAACGAGACGAGCGAGCGAGTTTTCATCTTGGCAGACGTCGAAGAAAGAAAAAGAAAGAAGTACGAAATATTATTCCTGATGTGAGATATCTCGTCTTTATTTTATATTTTTATATACCTTTGACATAAAAATGAAAGCAAAAAGAAGAGAAATAGAAAGCAACCTGATCAACTGAAAATAAACAAAGATTTCAAGCTTGGTTTTACCTTAAATTTATAGATTAATAAAAAATTACGAGTTTTCTGAATAATATATCATTCATGGAAAACTAGAAAGTAAATGTTAATATGATTGGTTTCTCTAATATGTTGTTTAATATACTGGTATAATAATATATGCTTTGGAAATCAATAACGAGGTGGCCATTTTTTTTTTTTTTTTTGTATCTCAAGTCAATTGAATTTATAAGAATAAGATGGTAAAATAATAAACTTAAAATGAAATGGCGAATCACTTTGTAAAAAATTAATAAATGTGTGTGATATTTTATTAATATTTGGTGAAAAAAATGAAGTATATATATAATTTAATCTAGGTTTTTATATGTAATAGCGTACTTATATAGAGCACGGAAGAATATTATCATTGAATTGACGGGAACTGAGGCGGATGATAGTCAAATCAGAATCTATTTTATACTAAAAAATTAATAACTTGAAAATTAAATTGATTTTTTTACACTTTCCTGACTTGAAAAGGTTAATGCTGAATATTTTTTTCTTTATTTTTAAGTGCAATTATATATTTTAGAATTACTATTGGATTAAAATTAAACACAAATGGTCACTATTTGATTCATCTTTCTGTGCAGTCATTACAGAATTGAAATTTAAATATTTTGAATTAAATTTAAACTAAAATTAAAGTTGCAGATATTTTGTTGAAGAACAAAATAAAACGATAAAACCTTTTGTATCCTTCATCACATCATTTAGTTATTTTTTTTTCCCCAGACCAGTTATGAACTTCACTTGTCATATTTTCAAAATAACACGATGCTTTTGAAGTGTTAAAAGATATGATATTTTAAAGTTTCTGCTAGACTCACCAAAAATACTTGCCAAAGTAGGCGAATAAAAATAACATTAAAATTGCTACATTTGCAACACTAACACATAGTAAAATAGACCTTATGTCGTAGTTTGTTGCTATTTTAAAACTAGTACATGCGTGCTACTGTTTTGACGTAATACTGGTGATATGTATTTTATGTACTAGCAATGACGAATATAAACTTCGTCTCATGATGTAACTTAACAACGAGGAAATACAAATTTAGCAATAAATGTAATAATAAATATTTAATTAAAATTTAACTTAAAAGTTATAGTCTAATTATATTTATTATAAAAATAATAAATTTTATTAGTATGACATAGAAAAGACTGGAGAAATTGTTTGGAACGTTTTTGGCCGTCGTTACAGAGCACGTTTTGCCGCGAGTTTTCATGGCCTGTGGTGGTTTAAAAATAAACAGGTGACTCATCAAATATCACCTGTCGACCATTTGACTTTCCTGCATGCCACGTGACGTCATCACAGATAATTAACTCATTATATATTGATAAGAAGTATACAAAAGTTATATTTATAAGCTATATTTTAATTAATCTCCGTTAATTAAGGAGCCACAATATTTTTGTAAGAAGGAATTGAATGAATTAATTCAAAATTCTAAAACTTATTCGATTATGATTAAAAGTACTATCCGAATGGAATAATTAGATAAAGAAATGCCCAGCATAAAAAAAAACTCTTATGGCAATTTACTGAAGTTTGGATTGTATTTATTAGAAAATGTGGAATGCGTTAGCAACAATAGTTTTATTTTTTATTAACAGGTATCATTTTTATTTTAACTATTTAAAATTAATTAGTATCTTACCGGACTTCTTCTTCTTTAAAGTCATATTTCTTATGAACAGATAAGCAACGTTTGATTTTTATAAATTCTCGGTGGACTGAATTTTTTTTCATAAATTGGTACAAGCTACAAACTCATAAGCTATAGTCTAATATTGTCTTTTTTAAAGCTTTGCATGTCATTGAATAAAAAATATAAAAATAAAAAACAAGCTTTAAATACTTTTAAAAATATTCGAAAGATAAATTTATACTATTTGCTTTGTTTTATTTTTTGTTCTCTTCTAAAAAACAAGAATTTGCATACACGGTTGATTTTGTACGATCTAGTTTTTTTTCTATTCTGTGTTTATATCCTTTTGGATAAAAGCCAATCATGTGAAAAGCAGTTGGAACCTAAACGCATTAGCACAGGATTATTGAAAAACAGAAAAAAAACAAACAAACATAGCATGGTGGAAATTCTGTCCCATTGTTTTCTATAATGGTATTAAATGTTTTTATTTTTGTCACGGGCGATGGGAGTTGTGACACCGGCGAACTACCCATTCCACCTCCCGGTGTCCTGACTCGCTAAATCTCGCTCTCGCACCGTAAAGGGGAAGAAGTCACGACACCGGCAACCTCCGCCGCCCCTCCGCGATACATGAATTTTCCAACGCTCGCACTCTCTGACCAGCACCTCGTGGTCTCACCAACCGAGTGGATTCGTCATGGTGACTCCCTCCGCAGTTCACCAATTCTCGCACCAATAACCCCGCTAATTGAATCGTGCGGTCAAACTACAAAGCATTCTCCTCAATACCTTGACAAATGCACTCAACCAATCAATTTTTGCATCACTGAATAATTTTCTGTATATAAAAGCTAGTTCCAAATAAAATATTGTGATTTGTTTTTTTGAGCAAATTAAACTTTTAAATCCTACATTAAATATATTTTTAGTGCATTGTATTAAAAAGAAATATTTGCATTTATTTAAATGAATTATTGATTGATGACTGCTATACAAAATCAGTTGATTTATTCGTTGTATAAATAATATTTAATTCAAACTAAATTATTATAATCATGAAAAACACCGTTCTAATAAAATATATAAAATATGAACAAACGAATAAATTTATTGAAAAAAAAGTTTAATTATAAAGATTGTTTAATCAACTTGCCTCTCAACAAAAACTTTGTTCACTTTTCCGTGTATGTTGTCGTCTAAGAGATAAATCGTTATTCTATCCTTTTGATGCAGAAGTTGCAAAACACAACACAATTTTTTTACTTCTTCATAACTACAATGAAATTTGGACACCAGCCTAATCTCAATTGATGCTACATTAGTGATCTTGGAAGTGAAAAAGTTTATTCTTAACATTTGCATCTCGTTTTAACATAAAGTGTATTGTTTATTGTTTTGCAAAGATTTTTCATGTCACGATTTGTGCCAACTATTTGGCATTGGCACGTCAGCAGCCAGACGAGTATTTAGTCTTCACGTCACATTTTAACACGAGCGCAACAATCGACGACAAATATATAAATATCGTAAGATGCACTTAAAATAGCCACTCTTTAACACGTAAATAACTAAGGTATTAACAGCATTTCTGTTATAAAATATTACGAGTGCAATCGGTGACATTTCGTAGTATGTAGTGTTAAAATGTATTTGAATATAAATCAATATTAAATTATGTATTAAAAATATTTTACAATTTTAACTATAGACGTTATTGGAACTCTCGGAAAGTATCAGGGCTTCAAATGAAAAATTATATAGGCAGTCACTCGCCGCTAGAGTTGCTAACCAATGAAGAAAATTGTAAATGTTAGGAAAATATGTAAATAATTAAAATGTGTTGCCTAATTATATAATGTATTATTTAAAATTAATTTTAGTTATATAATAATTTGTGTATGTTAACAATATATTTTCTATGTATTTAACTATGAATGTGTTTGCATGATTTACTGTATTTTTGATGATGCCATGGAACTACCTTAAATAATCAGTAGTCTGCATGTTCTGAATAAATATAATAAATTTGCAGCTGTGCTAAGTTGTGGCTGCAAAATTGTGACGTCAGACCTCACTGGATTTTTTACTTTACGTCGCAACTTCACACAGCTGCACCGCGTGCATAAAATTAATATTAACATTATTAACCTTTAATATAATTTTTTGTGCACATATATAAGCAGAATCTTGCAGTAACTTCCGGGTGTAGTCCCGATTTTGTTAAACTAACTTCATTTAATTGAAATTCCAAACTACAGCAGCAGAATTATAGAAGTGAACATATATTGTATTTACACATGACTATGTCTCGGCAGTGTCGACACATAATCCACGAGACGTAATTGCAGAAATCACACAATGAAGGAGTACTTTTGTAGCCAAGCTGCCCCAGTTCTGTCATATAACCTGCACGGAGTAGCATTCCATGGAGCGTAAATCTCGTAAGCATTAATGGATGTCGCAATATTTATGTTACAATGATTTGTAACTCTTGCAGCTGCAGTCTAAATATTAAAGCTGACACAGGAATATGAACTTTATTTACAATGGTGACTAAGCTTATAATTCTATATAAAAAGGATATAACAATAATTTTAAAATTTCATAAAATTTAAAACATTATTATTATAAAATGAAATAAACTTTATAGTTCATATTAACGTATTTTGATATATACGATAATTTATTGACATCTCTTTATTTTTTTAAATAAATCTTTGCATTTTTCATTGTTTGCAAAAGAAGAGAGAGATATTCGTCAAAAATTAATAACATAGTTACATTTTGTATGCATAAAAATTTACTACATGAAGTTTATCTCCCCTGTAGATTATGCAATTTGATATAACGATATGCCCAACTGGTTGCATATATAACACAGGTAGCAGGCGTAGTATCCTCCTTTTTCATGTAAAATAATATTATACTAAAAATGTAATCATATAGTAGCATAATAATAATGTTTTTTTATATATATTTATAATGTTGAGTGCACTTAGAATATGCAATAAACATTTTTAGTTTTAATGTAGTACTTTGTTGCATACACAGCTGTGCGCGTCACGTGACAAAGCAAGTACTCCTACAACGTTGCATGTTGCTTCTAGCTATGCTTTGACATAACAAAGCCAATACGTTCCTTATTGCATGTATGCAACAATGTTCCTATGCATGAGGCTGCTTTGTTTGACGCTGCCAAAAGCCGATACGTTGTACATTTACTTCAAAGCTATATAATCCTACTAGTACTAGTACCAACTATATTATTCTAGAGGAAGTTGTTGTTTTCTAAAAAGTAATAATGAAAATAGTAATAAAATGTTCAAAGGAAAATATTAAAAATAAAAAAATTATTATTCTAAAGTAATATGTTTTAGTAATAATATATTTTAATGAAAATAATATCCTTTTGTATTATATATTTAAAATTTCACAAGCTGTTGAATACAGTTATTAAAGTGGAAATTGTGTATTTAATTATACAAGTTAATAAATTATAACATTTTATGTACTAATAATTAATCATAATAAGTAATGTTTCATTAATATTATACACTTGACGTTGTGATTTATACGCATCCTATTCGTAATCGTGAGTTTGAGCCCAGCAGTTTTTTCCTCATGTATACTCTTGCATCAAAAAATTTAAAATTAAATTGATTAATGACATTTTCCATTCGATCTATCTGATTATCCTGACATCCGACCATCCTGATTTAGGTTTTCATGGTTCCCTCAGTCAGTAAGAAAATTCTAGGATAGATTGCTACGTATGCCACGACCTAATATTTGAAGTCTAAATGTCACATGTGTTACCAGTATACTCCAAAAAAACTGAATCCATATCTATAGGTTGATTTTTTTTTTAATTTATTTTAACTGAACTCATAAGTCATACGTGAAGTCCTTACTTCTCGGCTCTGCTTAGGATTTGTAATTTACTTCCAGGTTTGAATTAACATGGTATAATAAAGATAAAATGAAATAATCATTCCAGAGTTATAACGTTAAATGTTATATGACAGCAAGTTGATGTCATGTCAGTGTGTGTGATTGCGCATGCAGCAGCTCTCACGTGACGACTCTTGATGCCCTAAGCGCTGCATTTGAGTCCCCGCACGATTTGTGTACCATACGTGACTTATGATGCTAACTAGGTAAAGCTCTTGGGATCAACACAGTCCAGATAAAAATAAACAAACAACAGAGTGCATTTGTGAATACAAATGTGTGATACAAATTGTTTATTATACAATATGATAATTATCTACACGTAATCCTGTACTGTTTATTTACAATGTACATGGCTAAAAAGAAATGTAATTGTAGATTCTAGCCGATAGATGGGAGTAGTATAAAATATTTTTTGTTCTTAAAATAACAACGATATTTTTTTATGAAAAGAAGTGTCCACTCGACGCCTTAGAAAATTTCCCTTTTTGCATCCTTTTTATTTGCCATCCTGTGTTATTCTTACAAGGCATGGTGATTAATAAAATTGCCGACTGTACTTTACCTTTTTTTTTTTAAAGAACTAATGTACGTGAAATTTCAATATACTGCCATGATAGAAGCACAGAAATATGTAAAAGAGACTTGAATATTTTATAGTATATGAAATTTAAAAGTACTTAATATTATAATATTCACCACTTTCACATATATAACCTTTGAACTTTAAATAAGCCCAGAGCAAAAAAAAAAAAAAAAATAAATCCCTTTCCTTTTCTTCGCTGTAAAGTCAATTCTTTAAAAAAATTGTATATTTAAAGATTTAAAAAATATATTGAGAAAATTTTCTTATGAGTTTAATATTTAAGATTATAATTTATTATATAATACATAACAATTTTATGAAACTGCGCAATTTCATTGTCAATATATCATGTGAGCTATTTCATTATATAGAAACATATAATCAAGAAAGATTGGAGGGAGAAGGAAAAAAAATGGAAGCACGACATTATCATGTATGAAGTATAATTTTGTTATCGGGGAGAGAGAGGAAATTTGAAAGGGGAGCGTAGTGGTTATAAGTGAGCCAAAAATTATCGGCACGTTGTTCAGAAACCACGAACAACAACGAAGAATGTATACGTGAGGTGAGGCACCCTTTATACCAAGCAGCCATTATCGAATTGTGTCAACGGGCTATATCCAATATAGCAGCCTCAAGAGGGGGGAAAGGCAATCAAATTAGATTCTCTCTCTCTTTTTTCTCTCAGAAAAGCCGTGACGTTGTCGTAAAAACGAAGGTAACGTCAGCTAAAATAAGAAGAAAAAAAAAAAAAAAAGAAGAAGAACGATTTCCGTTAAAGCGTGCTAGAGTTATTGACTGTCACTTCTTTAGTCTTAGTCAGCTGAGAAAGAATCCGAGAATCGAACCAAACTAGCTCTATATATAATTATATAAAGGTACAGTGTGTTGTTGTTTTTTTACAATTTACGACTTTGCTATTTATATTTTAAAGTGTTGTCCCTGAAATTGTCATTAGGTAGGTCAAATTTATAAACATTTACATTTTGTTTTTGAAAATTCGTTTAACATATTAATAAAATTACAAATATAAAATTTATAAATTTAATTTATATTAAATATCAATCGTTAATTTGTATATTTTTAATGCAACGAGTTTGTATTTTGTATACCATCGAATGTAATCTAAGTCACATTTTTTTGGGTGGGTGGTATACGAGTTATGTTCTTAATATTTAGTGCCAAGTATGTGAATAAAGAAAGAAATATTACTAACATCACGTTATTCAATTCACATAATAGTTATCTTAATTAAATTATTTTTTTAAATTTATTTTTTTACCATAAGATTACTAGAACATCGTCATAGTGTGATGATTGCAAATGTATTAATTTAAAATCCATTAGTTCGCATGTAAACTCTAACACTGCTGGCTCAGACTCAACAAGACTTGGTGGTTGGATCCACGATAATAGAACATGGAGGATGGCTTACTTTAAAGTAACTATCTTGTCTCCCAATGACGTCATCATTCCTTTACGTATTTTCTTCGCCTACTGCTTTAAATCGGTTAAGGGTATAGACTGCTAGCGAACTGTTCCGAAAGTTAACGAAAACAGCCGAGGACGGAATTGAATTTTCCGAACTAAGCCATCCTTCTCTCTTATGTTATCGTTGTTGGTTGGGATGCTGCCAGAGCTGGAGATTCATCAGGCGAGTGCTCCAGCTGTCGTCATGGAGGAGTACAAACACACTCCAGCTGAATGTCTGCTAGAAACGTCATAACTGCATAGACTTCTATGGAGCAGTTTCGAATTTCAAATAGAATGCGCATCTGAATGCCAAGAGGTTATATGCACTGGTTTACATTTAATAAATATTTTAATTCCTTACATTTTGTAAGAGGAACTGCCATGTGAAGGAATTTCCTATATATATATATACTGGGTCATGAGATCACTGGACCGATGTAGTGATATGTCAACCATAAGTGGTGAGTTTCGTGTCAAAAGAAGAAGCAAATGAATACATATCGCGTGAAATATTGAAGTTATAGTGTCTGTAATTACGTTACATTGATTAGAATGGAAAAAGTATTTTCCGAATATTTTTGCATATTAAAGTATTGCGAAATTCCTAAAACTTATTCAATAATTTGAAATTTTATTATCAGATAAAAAAGCACGTACGCCGTTTAAGTGTACCGCAGTCACGTGATTTAGACGTTCAAAAAAATAACCTCAGAACTTTGAACATTTGACATTAGTACGTAACTTCACATTAAGTTACACATCGCTGACTTCATTTCCCCATATAACATAATTTACAATTGATATAATATTTAAAAATTTAAAATGAAATGCATTTTTGAACCAAGAAAATCAACTATGGATTTTTTTTTAAAAGTGCATGTAATAATTATTTTTAAATGCAGTTAATGCTTATAATTATATAGCAAGTTTCTGCATTCTTATTTTTATTATGTAAATGGTAAGAAAAATAGAATTAGTAGATGGAGCCGCTCTCTGAAAACAGTAAAAACTGTAGAAAACCTTCTTAACATCATGAAATTATTTTCTTGAAAAAAAAAAAAAAATGGACCAAAATCAGTGATTTTTTTTTTTTAGATATTCGCAGCATATAAGATTAGCATTGTTTTAAATGGGGGACTGCTGTGGCTATTAGTTAAATGAGCATCTTTTTCACACAAAAAATTAATTACTTAAAATCTACGCCAATTTGTTGTTGTTTTTATTTCAGCAAACTAATAAATATTTTTATTATTTTATTATGCACTAAAAAAAAATAATAAAAATCACCATCGGTATTGAGCAGAGATCACCACGGTGACATCAAAAATTAATATATTCATCATTTCCAGTTTAAACGAAGAAAAGTTATCGCAAATATTATGGTTCCAAAAGGTTCAAACATTTAGGATTTTGCATTTTATGATCCATGGTCTAGGGAATGCAACACAAAGTGGAGACTATCCCAACATACAGCGGCCGGTAATTAACCGAGGTCCTTGACTCTGTGTGCACATGAGAGGGCTATAAATAACGTGACATGCCGTGCCTAATTCTGAGACCGCGACAAAAAACTGGTGATTTATATTAAGACTTTGTACAGACCAAATGGAATTTAAACATTTTGAATTTTAACTTAAAAAACACATGATCGGAATTTTTCAAACGATCTTTTTTCATATTGATTTTAAAAGTATGTGAGACTTTTCTATATTCTAATTATGAAACACATTCGAAAGATGTAATATTTTTATAATAGTATACCAACACGCTGTCTTCACAGTTTTAAGCATGCAGATAGCTTAGCAAAATCTTTTATACTGCACCAAAATTTAAATATAATGTGAAATTTAAATAAATTTTAACTTGACTCTATGTCTTTAAGACATTATAAGACGATTTGAAGTTTAATGTGGTGATTTCCCCTAATAAAAAAAAATACATATTCTAATTTTCCAGATAGTGACGTCACTGCATGGCCAATGTAAATAAATTGACAGGCTGTGTTTTCTTACAAGAATTTCACCATAAGACCTAACGATATCCTACAACGATTATTACCAAAATTATGTATACAAATTGTAATTATTTCTCTAGTGATATTTATTGAAATAATAAAATTATTATTCCATTGCTTCGTGTCCAGGTCAAAATTAATTGACGCGATATATTTTCTTACATAAATTATTATATAATGTTGTTAGTGTACTCCAATAATTATATCCTAAACGCAATTAAACACAGAAACTGAAGCATACCATAAGAGATTATCTTATTATTTAATATTCATCAATATAATATAACCATATTATACCATAATAATTATGACATTGTACACTATACAATTTACATAAAATATGATATTTTAAATACAATACATGATACTGTATAGAGTACAACATTGCATAGATAATTACTGTTATTGTAAATAGATTATGTTTGAAGAGATGATTTGATTAAATTGCCTCTCTACTTCCTGTTTAATATTAAACACAGGGAAAAAAAATGATAAATTTATTATGATTATACGATACGATGATCAAGTAGCAGGAAAATTTATTTTGTTGTTGGTGTTTTAACAATGAAATGGATGGTAGAGAGCCACTTCAAATTTGATGAGTTTCGTGTTTCATCATCGAGCCGGGAGAGGGGGGGGGGGTTGTTACCTGGGCAACACCTCATCTCATCATTCCTCTCTCCCTTTCTCGCGGCTCTTCGCGTCGCCCGGCAACGCTCTCTCTCTCTCTCTCTCTCTCTCTCTCTCTCTCTCTCTCTCTCTCTCTCTCTCTCTCTCTCTCTCTCTCTCTCTCCAACTCTCTCTCTCTCTCTCTATTTTAAATAAAGTGGAAAACGAGGAGGCGGCGCGTGGCACACAGAAACATGCAGGCATATATTTTGAAGCTCCATTCAGAAATGTCATAATAATTGAGAAATCATTAATTGTAATCACCAAACTAATTTAATTTTGCATAATAACTTTATACGTACAAGTTATTGGATTTCATAGTATGCTTAGTCTTATGAAGTTATCATACTGTGAACTCAAAATATTTTTATAACATCAAAATTAATTTATTTTTTAAGCATGTTTCATTATTATGGTCAATATATGATCATATTTTTATTGTGGAATAGAGAGTGGAGGATATAAGAATCGAGTGCCCTAGAGTTCTATATATTTGTGGACAACAAAGGTAATAATGCTGCTGGCTTACCCCGTATGGGATATGCCGTCATGTTATGTATGGATGTATTTTATTTTAATTATATAGCTTCAAAAAATCATTATATTCATTATAAATTTTATAAATAAATTCATACTTTTCAACATACCACTATATATATTCTACTGAAATACTGCCACTAAACTCATTTTTTGCTTTAATTCTGTAATTCATAAATATTAAAAAAGTGTATTTACCCTTTAATACTTGTAAGTTAAAAATGTGTGTAAAATTAAATTAACTGAAAGCATTAATTTACACATTACATTTCTTTGTAATTATCTAGAATTGAAATTAATTTATAAAGGAAATCAATGGAAATTTGAATTTAGCTATATATATATATATAATATATAACAAAATAAGCAGAGAAATAATAATATGAACTCAATTTTAATATAATTATCCTTTTTCACTGATGTATCTTTGTATCATTATAACATTTCAAGTTACAAATATCATACAATTAATACTCATCTCTTTGTTTCATCTTATAGTTAAAAGACAGAATGAAAGACGAAGAAGTTCTGTCATGTTGTTAGGATCAATAGAAACTACGCAAGTCTCGTGCCAAATTTCAATTTATATAGCTTTTGTTGCTATAAGATCGTAAACAAACATTTTAATCAAAGCCTGCTGAATACTGGGACACACTGCGATAGCTTGCATGCACACACCCGCTGAAGATTTGGCTCCCTTAGCGCCACTGTGAGTTTCACCAGCGAGTGAGGGGGAGCATGACAAGGCAAGATGTGGGGTGTGCAGGGAGAGAGAAAGCGGCGGCTGTAACTGACATAACGTGAAAGGGTTGTGAAATTAAAAAAAAAAAAATTAGAGTGGATAAAAAAAAAAATGCCGTTGCTACAAGAAATTTGTTTTTATATATATTTTTCCACTTTTATTTTACCTCAGTTTTTTTTTTACATATTTATTTCTAAATGCAAATATGAAAAGAATGCATGAGTTCGTATCTGATATATTTAAAGTAAAGAAAAATAACAATTTGCTTTTTTTTATTGTTATTTGAGTGTTTCGATAAAGTATACCGTGATATTTGAATTATATTTTCAAGCTTAATAGTACGAACATGTAATTAAACGTAAATGTAAAAAAAATGTAACTGTAAATTTAGTCTCATCATGTTACAGTATCGATATTATTTTTTTATGTTAATTTATGTTAAAAAAAATCTATCAGTGATTACAAAAGAATTAAAATATAAAAGTATGAACAAACCTATTAGTTGTATATACACACAAAAATTATCCCTTGTGGTTTCAATTAAAATTTCTAATTTTACAGACAATTAGCCTTGCTCTGCTGCTTACCTCTTGGGAGTTTCGCTGTGCAACTGTTCTGCCTCCGACGGGCGGCCAAATTACAAAAAAAAAATAAAAAATCTCACGACAACGTTTTTCTTACGGCAGTGAAGAAGTTTTAAAAAAAATTGAAGGTTGCTGGAGCTTGTTAATTAGACTTGTATTCATTGCTAAATGAACTGAGAAAAGGGGAAAAATCTTCCTGCAAAAATATTCTTTTAAGTGTGCCTGTTGGTATATATTATCAAATTGCACTGAAAATAGAATATATTTATAATTGAGTTGGTGTATTTGGAAAAAAATAGTATTGACGCTTAAAAAACATTAATAAATTCTACCAGAATCTCGCGTAGTTACTATAGGCAAATAGATGCATTTTTTTATTACAGGAATGAAAAAAAAATTCACCAAATTATATTACTTTTTTTAGACTTTTTAGAGGCCATGCAGAAATTTTTGCTAAAAAGTTAATCAAATTTCATACAAGTCTAAACCCACGCCTCTTTTAAATCTTATATTTTATTTAAAAAAAAAAGTCTATTAATGCATCTAAATGTAATTTAAATGTATATTTTTTAAGTAGTTTCCGGTCTCTAAAAAAAACTGAAAAAAATCAGAAGTAGCAATAGCTCTGTTAAGGTTCATCAATAAAAATCGATTCTCTCTGATTGTGTATATACGAACAGAGCTATTATTTGGTACCCTCTTTCAACAAATTTCATGTAGGTTATCCAGTTATTTAACATGAAGTAGATATTATAATAGAGCATCAAAGGTAGGGTGATGTTTAATATAATATATTACATACAATAATATATATATATATATATATATATATATATATATATATATAAATGCTAATTATATTCAAGGGTAGTCAGTTTTGATGCTGGACAAGTTGCCTAGCCTCCAGGCTAGATGATTATTTTTACTGCAACAAAAATTAGACTTCATTAATTTAATAAACGTACATTCAAATATCTCGAACAATCTGGTAGCTGTTTATCTATTTCAGTACTTAATAAATAAATTGAAGGCTTTTATCTTTGATGGCATGAACTTAACACGATAACAATAGTTGGTCATAAAGGTTCCAAGACAAAGTTAAAATGATGTAGTTTATGAGGTACAGACGAGTCTATAGCAAGAACGATTATTTTTTAACTGTACATAGTTTTATATTTTTATGTTAAATAATTTAATCATTATTGTTTTCAACATTAAATTAAAATATAATTAACTTTATTCATAAATAAATCCTTATTTATATTGTGATTAGAATTTGATTACATTGATTATCATACCAACGCGGTAAAACAAAAAAGACAGACGAAATATTGCAAGTTGTAATTTCATGAAAAATAAATTGTATTTCTAGAAAGAGTTGAGAAAACTGTTCTTTTACGATCAGGGGATATTGCGTCTTTTTAAGCAAGTCATCACGTCGTACATAAGAAGAGTTTGTTTCGTGTATATCATGCGATAAAGAGAGTACAATGAACTAATTATAAAAAAAAGAGATAATTATAATCTATTGTTAATTCCGATAACGAATGTTCAATATTTTTTTATCTGCTTTGAAAGTAATGACTCAGTTGGTAAATGATTATATCTTGATTACAGAACTATATTATGCTCCTTATAAAATAACAGCTGTGTCATTGTGTAATCAAAAAAGCATTAACTCTTCAGATTATATATTTTTCATGGACAGAAAAAAGAAAAATCAATATTTTAAATTTAAAAGCAACGGTTTTAAATCAAGTCGAGCGCTTACATCACTTGAAGATGGTAAAGGAACACAAGCAAAAAAAATAATAATGTAATAATATAATTTTTGAACAACTAAAACTTTTATGTAGAAACCAGCGATCTCTATTTTACAAATTTAATAATTTATAAAACTGAAATCACTAACATAATTGTCACGGATTTACTATAAAAAAGAAAGGGGTCTATTCCCTTAAAACAATCACCATGTACATAATATGACGGTGTTTAATACGGATCCGTTGGCGATGGATATAATGTTATTATAATTCTTATGAGGCGTCATCAACGGACCCGTATTAAACACCGTCATGTAAACGTAGTAATTACTGTTCATTAATTACCACTGGATTATAACAAATATGTATTGATATTATGTATAGCGTACAGTTGTTAGAACTTACAACTTATTGAATTGTACGTCAAAAGTATGTTCAAGTTTGGATTTCTATTAAATCTCTCCATCAAAAACACAAAACATTTAATTAATTTTATTTTTATCAAAGTGATCGAGTTTTCTATAATACTTCCTGTTTCACTGTATGTTACGAACGATGTCATTTATAAAATGGATTATAAATTTGGACTATGAATTTCATTTAACAATAAGCTTTAACTATTTGTAAAATTATTCTTATGTTTCATTGTTATGAGATTTTAAATTAATCGGTGCACAATAATATATATAATTCTCGAGCTACTTTCTTGACGTATTGTTGTAATAAATTACAAGGTTCAATTAATATTCTAATACGCATATTTATAATTGAAAAAAAAATAGCCGTACTTTAAAAATAATGAAATTTTTGATGAAATGTCAATAAGACGTATTGTATGTCTACAAAAATGATTGGATTTTGGCATAACCTTAAAAAAATATCAGTTGATTGACTTCTTGGAATTAGTCCTTGATTTTAATGAGGCTTGCAGAGTCTTATCAATGGATGATAATTTTGAAGTGAAATTGAAAAAAAAAAAAAAAAAAATAGGGTATATCAAGAAATTTAATATGATATATCATGGATGGAAACCGGAAATGGATCTGTTTTGAGAAAACTTATGATTTCAAACCAAGCGAATTTAATTTCAGTGTGACGAAAATTGCACGACTCCGAAGATAGCTAAATTCTCACCTCAGGCCCCGTGATTTGGAGTTTGGGAAGCCGCGTGGCGGGCGCAGCCGAGCGGTCTGCAGCGGCGGCACACGACGCGCTTCCCCGCACGTGGCGAGTTATTTCCTTGGCTCACACCGACCAGCTGATCTCAAGGTCACCGTAGAGTAAGGTCATGGCTTAGTAATATTAACTAACACAATAACACATCAATTATAAGAATTATATTCCATATATAAAGTATTTAATTTTATACACATTTAAATATTTAAACACTTAATTATTAATTTTTTTTTTAAAAAACACTTATTTTATATTTATATTTGGCACATTTAAAGCGTAGTTAACACACATATAATTTGTCTTAAATATTTTGCACAATAAAGTAGATAGGCTAAAGTTACGACGTCCAAATTTGTTTTGTTATTAAAGTTGCACTGCCACCACCGCCCCCGAGTATACAGCGGTGAGAGCTCCGTTCTCTTTGCGAACAGCTCTAGTACTGCTCGCGCTGCTTGTGATTCTCCGACACAGCCTCCGCCGCCGCCGCCGCCGCCGCGCGTTGTGCCAGCACGCACCACGCCCCCTTCTCCAGCCAAAAGGGGCGTGGCTCCAGTCAGACTCGTGACCCAGTTTTAACCAATCCAGAAACACCGCGCTGTTTTCATTCAACCCTAGTAGCTCTCAAACATATACATACCCACTTTTTTTTTTTATTATAGTTTTCAATGAAACATGCTTCTTACACTATATTAATGTGAAATGACTTTTTTTGTTTATTATTTTATAATATTAATTATAATACTATTTATTATTATGCATGTCTTTGAAATAGTAGAAAAGGACACAAGTCTTTCAGTTATAACTTTTTTAGATTAGAACTTGAAGTATATTAATTTCATTGCTTAAAGAGCTTATATATGCATGCGGGAGGTGATTAATGGCTTCCTACTTCAATTATCGACCAACCTGACTGAGGTTTACATGGTCCCCTCAATCACAACCAGGTGAATGCTGTGATGGATTGCTATAAGCCACGGCCGCCTCGCCCATCAGGTTTGCATGAAAAATACTCAAAAAATCCCAAAGAAAGCTAGGTCGAGTCCATGAAGAGCCGGGAGGTCAGTCACTTTTGACATTAAATTGGTCTTTTAAGACGACATTCACAAAAAAATTAAAACCACATTACTATATAGGCCTCAGTTTTTAAATTCTGAAGCTTGAAAATTATGTACAAAAATCAAGCCTAAACTTAAAATTGAGATTCCTATATAAATGTGGCCTTAAATCCTTGTGAATGCATGCCTCCCTAAATTTATTCCCCTACTCTGATACTTTACAGTAAAATTGTTTTTTTGTAATCTTATAGTATACTATTACACCATGTTGTTATGTTATTATTATTTTTTATTATGAAAAGTTTTATGTTTTATGTAAAATATCGCTCTAGATTATAATCCATTGTAAAAGTTTTGAAAACTGTTTTCAAATTTGAGTTCTAAAGATAGATCAGTGATTTAAATCATAATATTCGAACTTTTTAGAAGTTAAGCTATAAAGAAACTCCAGTAAAAAAGATAATAGGGCAAGTCCATATCTCCCCTCGTATTGTACTGCTGTGGGCTAAACAAGATAACTCATATCTGCAAGTTCGTACTGCAACCTTCTGTTTCTGATGATTAATCACACACAAACTTTGAAGATGTTTACTTTTAAAGTTTATTGCAATTTTTTTAGAAACCTGAAAATATATTTGTAACAAATCGTTGGTTTACTTTTTGTTGAAGACAGTTGGTATGAATAATTGAAACTCTTGAAAGGTATCAAAAGAGTCATCAACAGTATTAAAATATCGTTAGTTTGAAGAAGTGAGTGAGACGTAAGTCAACTGCTTGCCAACTAGCAGTAATGATCAAAATCAGATTATATTAATAATTAAGTTCATCACTGAGTAGTATGAGAGAGAGAGAGAGAGAGAGAGAGAGAGAGAGAGAGAGAGAGAGAGAGAGAGAGAGAGAGAGAGAGAGAGAGAGAGAGAGAGAGAGAGAGAGAGAGAGAGAGAGAGAGAGAGAGAATGTGTATGACTTGTGTACTCAAGTTGGTAAATCAATAACAACAAAATCTTATAAAATGAAAGGAATACAAATTGCAATAATATAATAATTATCAATATTATACTTTCTTTTTAAAGTAACTTGCTAAGAAAACAAGTAAATATTTATATAATACCCTATATATATAATGCAGGTAAAACTCACCACAAATTTTAGCACCGCTCTGTTTGGCTACAATGGAGAACATGCAAAAGTGAGTCTCAACGTAATTATGACTTAAGATGATTTTTTAGAACATCTTTAGTTTATTATTGTTTAAAATTAAATAAATTTTTATTCAATGTAACTAACAAGCTGTTTTATAAATATTTGAAAATAATTTAAAAATATTACTTTTTACATTTAAATACTATTATAAACCTACATTTTAATTATATAAAGAAAAACCACGTTTATAGTAAGAATCCTATAGTAATAATATATTCGACATGAGGCCAATAACTTTAAATTAACTTCGATAATGATGATAGGAAATTCATTGATCTGGAAACATCTTATACATCATTAATATTTAATAACTTCATTTAAAACGATGGAATTTAAAAGTTGTTCTGATATATTACATCTTCTTATCTGCATGAAAAAAGAAGCACCCTGATGATATTTATACAAGAAAATAATATGATAAAAATTTAAATATAATTTTAATGGTAATCTATATAATTAAGAAATACATATTTAACGATCGATGAATAAATTTCAATCACAAGTTGAATATTATAGATGGATGCACATTACAAAACTTACAAATTAAAGTAGAGTGAGCGAAAAATTGACCGATGGTAAAGCTCATTCTCTTGCATGTAAAAAGTTACTTTGGAGCACCATAAATAAGCATCTGAAATCAGTTGAGACCGTCCTTCGTAAAAATTCTGAGCATTTGGGTCTAAAAGTCGATGACTTCGTCCATCTACTCCATGCTAACGCTCGAAAAACGTGACTTCTTTTTTATTCGAACTTTAATTTCTTTCGCAATCTCCCGTAAAATGTGTTTAAAAAATATTCTAAGATAGAACATATTATGGTGAATCAGAAAGTGTCATAACCTTTATTAGCCCTTCATAAAAATTTTGAGAAAATTCTGATACAATACCAAAATCCGAGGAAAATTTTCATTTCAAATGTTGCGGTCTACGGGTTAACAGCTGACTGGATCAACGGGATCAACAACTTTATATAACTTCAGCAGATGCTCGTATTGCGCAGCTTGCATAAATTTCTACTGCGCAGCTTTTGAGGAGCCGACGTAACTTTTTCGTATGCACATATATAGTGCGTGACGTCATTCCCGTCATGCACTGCGCACTCAACTCGCTGACTCCTCTTTAAATCAAATGTATTGCTTCTTGTGTTATGTTTTTGAGATTCTTGTACTATAGAGAATACTAGGGGGGGGGGGGACCTCGCATATGCTCAGTTATTTTAAATTTTGTTTCTTTTAAAATTCCTAGTTGAATTATATTGAAAATTTAGATGTAAATATTATGCAATTCAATTCAGTATATAAATAAATAAAGTCAAAAATTTTACTTCTTATTTATTTTTTTTAATTGACTATAATTGCTTGGATTATAAAAATAAACTACATGTACAAGAAATTTTGCAATCGTAAATACAAAAATTATATAAGAACTATATGTTTCATACAAATATGAAAATCTACAATATTTAATAATTAGGGGCATTCACAAAGTCTTAAGGCCACATTTAAGGCTCGATAATTTAAAGCTTGATTTTAGACGTGTTTTTTAGACCCAAAATTTCTGGTCTTAAATTATCGAGCCCTAAATGTGGCCTTAGGGCTTTGTGAATGCCCCTTAATATGTCTTATATTTGCTTGTGTAAAATAGTACAGCATTCCATATATAGGGCAATGCTCTTCGCTTTTCAAATACGAGCATGTTATGTTAGAAAATAGTTACCCCACTTTTATTGTGTTTCATTGTAGTACATTTTCTACAGCTAACGTATATACGTATGCAAATTTGCCAGCCTGTCAACATAGCAGCGAGCTGTTTGTATAGTTGCCGCTCTTTGTCGTGAATGTGTCCGACGGGTTGCAGTACCTTCAGGCGCAGTGCTGACGCCATCTGCACTAATTGCTTTAATAATAATGCAATTATAAAAAAAAATAGTTGACACACATTTTGAAATTGATATTTTTTTTACTGTTTATTTTTATATGAAACTGATTTTTACTCAACATGATAAATGTACAATAAAGACTTCAAGTATTCTTTGTCAGGAAATTTGTCTCCATTTATGTCATTTTGTTAGATTTTTTTTTTTAGGAAATATTAAACCTATAATGACAACACACCTTTCAATTTCATTTAGGATTCTTTTAATTTTTAATCAAATTTTAATTTTTCTCTAAAATATTTGCATGTTAAAACAGTATTTTTTTTAAATGAGTTTAAGTAGAATGATAGGAACAACGCAAAATCAGCTGACTTGAAGCCACTATGTCACTATTTTGATCGTTGTTGTAAAAAAAAAACTGCAATTATTGACGCAAAATAACTTAAAAAAAAAAAAAAAAATCTCTATTTTGAAAAGTTGCAAAGTAGGATTTTAAAAGGACTTCTGGTTTGCTCTTCTCTCTCTGAAACGATTGTCACAATTCAAACTGGTAATTACACAACAAAAGATGCTCAGTCAGGCACCTGTGACCTTTCGAATTAGAATGCTGGAGCATGGTCCTACTCGACTTTGGTTTAAACTACTCTGGTAGTCTCTCGAGCTCCTGCTGGGGGGATTAAACGCAGTTTTGCGTCTCTGTGTCCACGCCACATTCCGGTCACGCTCGCCACGTGCTAGGGGGGCTGTGGACCGCAAGAGAGCACAAAGGACAAACCACGGGGAGTCGTCCCAGCATACTTGCAGGGGATCAGTGAGCAAGATATGTTGTCTTCTCTCTAAAATCTCACATACATGTATAATAATGACAATTAATTTGCCCGAAAATTTTACAAAATATACATATCAATGTTTTGTTTTTTTCTAAAATTTTTAATGAAACAATATGATACCGTTAAGAAATACAAAACAATATATTAATAAATTTAATTTTTTATGGCGGCATTTCACGATACAATTTTTTCAATTATTGTATACAGTAATTCCATTTGTTTGTAATAGAGATGCAATTTTCTTGAAAGGAAAAAAAAAAAATGTATGCAGAATCGTATCATTTAATATTAATATAATAGGCTTTAAAAAAAAATTAGAACTGTAATAATGTATAAAAATTATGTTTATTTATTATATTATTTATGTTGTGACTGCATGTTGGATATTTGAGATAATTTTATATTTATATTTTATATACTAAAAGAAAAAAAATATGTAATATACTGCAAGATGTGTAGTGTGTACTACAGATGAGAGCATAAACTGCAATTATAAAATCATCCCTTACAAATATAAGAGTCAATAAATCGGGGAGATATTACGAGCATCTGATGATTATTAATGATAAGTACAAGCATATATATATATATATATATATATATATATATATATATATATATATATATATATATATATATATATATATATATATATATATATATATATATATTATATGGTACAAGTATAATTGAGATATTTTACATTTTATTAAGTTATTTCTATATCGTACTGATGATATAGCCTGCTTGACATATACTTGAACGAGAGAGAGAGAGGAAGGAATCAACTTAGAGAGGTTCGAGTGGGAAGAACTAGAGAGGAGGAGGCCTGGGGCAATCAATTTCCGATCTCAAAAGCGAATATGACTCAGCCAACAGCCGGGGAACAAATATTACGAATAGGAAATGAGCTACAACCAATAAACCATATCAAAATAATTCAAAATTGAAAATATATGTTAATAATTAACAGTAACGTGTGACTTACATTAGCGGATATTTTTGCAAGTGCGCACTTGCTGTGAAATCCTATGGCAGCCATCTTGTTGAACATCTTAGCCTTCAATACCTTTGTGATCTTTGATATTTATTTTATTAAATTTTTGATATGCAGAAAATACAATAGTACAGTAACATGATGAGGCAAATAAAAAACGGCTGCAAAAAAACACACCAATGAGTCTAATCACTACAAAATATATTATATTCACTTAATAAAACAGGAACATATATAGATAAGAAAGTAATACACTTCTATATATTATAACTTCATATATGGAAGGTAAATAAATGACCATCATATAATTTTTAAGTATTTGTAATTTTCATCATGGTACAATATATATATAATCTTTATAATATGTATATTCATTATACCTGATTTCATAAATTGTTACTTAATTTTGTTATAGTTTATAATTAATGTTAATATTCTTGTTATGTTTTGTGTCTTTTGCATCCTGTATAACTTGGTTGGAAGTGTCCTATCTCTCGTCGTTGATGTTTACATCTCCGCCCAAGTAAGTAAGCACCATCAAAATCCTTATATATTAAGTAGATGCTTTCCCCTCTGTTTGATTTGCTTAAATCCGTTTAATATAACATATTTGCTTCCCTCAGCCCACGCGAAAATATTTCCCAACTCAAAATTCTTCCCCTGGAGGAAACATAAAGTTAAAGTAACCAAGCCATGACGACGACAATTCTATAAACTTATCAGTTTTTATACAACCATTTCATTTATTTAAATTTACTGTATTATTTTATGAAAAATTCATTCAAATGTACACAAATTGTAACTCGCAACAAGGGCATTCAATTATATCATTCAATGATCTAATTTATTAGGTTGGAAAACACCAGAATCCATTCTTTGTATTTTTTTCTAGCTCGAAAATACTGAAATTTTTAGCATCCAATTAAAATTAAAAATCCTAATTAATTGAGTTCATATGCTGTAACAGCAAATATTCTTTTAATTTTTTACTTGTACTGAATTTATTGGCACGCTAATAAAACAGTTATCTGCATTTTAAAAAATTTGAACCATCGAACTGCTACTATAATTTTTTATTTACAAATTCATATTATTGTATTTTTTTATTTAGCTATTTAACATTATATAATATATATATATATATATATATATATATATATAATATACTAAAATGAAAAATTTAAACGTTGAATATTGTTACTTGTAGTATATAATATTAAAATTTATTTATGACTAAAACATCCAATACATAATATGACAACTCCTACATAATATTTGAGTTATACAGTATATACTTGTAAGAAATGTTGTTTATATAAAATATATTTCAATTTTTTATTGATTCTCAAGCATGTTTTATTTAACATTTTATATTATATTATTACATTTTCGTTCCTGGAATTTTAATATATCCATCTGATATTATTTTTATTTGAATACAAAAATTATTTTTATAAGAAATTTAAAAAATTTACAAATAATTTGCTTTTTATGAAAATTTTACAGTCTGAAACAAAACTGTCATTAAATTTTAATAATTAGAAAGATATGGCGGGGAATTACAATATTAAGTAAATATTTAAATTATAATTATTATTTGAAGATTTATTTTTCAGCATTATTGTGTAACAAATAAAAAAATATAAGCTATGGACGTTCCGTGTGCATCTTGAGAATAATGTTGTTTTAAAATACTTGACTTCCAGTTTTAAACAGTCACAAAATTACCATATTAGAATGACACGAACTTACTACTGCAGCCTAATTTTCTGGAGCTTCAAGACAAAGAGGCAAATTTGCAACTTTGGGAGTGTTAAAAACCCAAAAATCCCAGCAAATAGATTTTTATGAACCTTTAAAAAAATTCCAACGTTAAACTACGTATAATTTGTTTAACAGTATCCATTTAAAATCAGCTATTTAAAAAATAATAACAAACAATTTAATTTAAAATATTGAAATTATAAATAATATGAAGACGCTTTCATGCATGCTTAATGGTTTTAATTTATTTACTTAATTAACTTTTTCAATCAATAATATTAATTTATTTATAAAATGATATATCAAAGTATTAGTAAAAAAAAAAGTAATCATCAATCTTTGAACGACATATCCAAAAGTTAATTTATATTTTATTTAATTTATCTTGAGGCTGTTAAAATAATTTATACAAATAAGAAGTAACACTGATTAAATCTTTGAGGTGTATAGGAACTCTTGGATTTATATGTGAAGAGCTTTAAGGCATTTTAGAAACTATCTCAGAACGATGTAGGAATAGAATGGTCGAGGTTGGCTACAAGTAAATCTTACTCGCGGTAGCTTAACATTTAACTATATAGTCTTAATAAAATTTAGTTTTAATCTATAGCATGAATTGGGACAATAATTAAAATTGAAGAGTTAAAAACTTGAATATAAACGAAGCTTCAATGGTATTATCCTATGATATACAAATATGGTCATTAGAAATTCTGATACTTCCGATTACTTCCGGTAGATAGTTTAATATTATTTTACTGTAGTGGTGTACTGAAAATGTTTGTGGTAAAAGCAGCATCAGGCAAGTCAACTGTAATCGCTTGATTGTAGCTTGCTAGAAGCAAATCCTTAATTTAAGCCGAGAGTAAACAAAATAACACGATGAGGAGAGCCGGTTGTGTACCCGCTAGGAGGGGTGTTTGCCAGGCTTCAGGGGGGGGACTAGCAAACTACAAGCCTAGCTACCTCTACTTACTAATAACAAAATCACAAACTCGATATTTGCAGACATGCAGGAGAAACTTTGTTCTTTGTTCTCTTTTGTTTCATTTTTATAATAAAAATAAGTGGGGAGGATTGAACCATGTAGGATTATGGTGGGTTCGATTTGGTAAGACCTCCAGGAAATAACAACAAAATGATGTCATAATATAATTATACTTGAAATATCAACCGAAATTTGGCTAAATTTGATTATCGTTAAGTTTTGTTAGGCATATGTTTTTCCATTTTATATTAACTACTATCGGAGTTTTAAAGTATGTGCAATCGAATAATAAATTAGTGGCATGAAATACACAAATTTTTTGTATCAGATTAGTATTACTAATTAGTAATTACTAAGTTGAGAAGTGCATAGTTTTTCTCTTGAATACACACCAGAGACCCTACAGAGACCTCCGTGTCTTATGGGTAGGAATTTGAAGAACCTTGAATTTAGTTCCACCGGAATTCCGAGTGGCCACACTACTATCGACCAATCACCGTTGGTTTTATCATCAGTGACGTCATCCGAGATAGCCAATCGGCGATTTTATGATCAGCGATTGGCCAGCTCGGATGACGTCATTAATAATGAAACCACAATGATTGGTCGATAGTAGTGTGGCCACTCGGAATTTCGGTGGAACTAAATTCAAGGTTCTTCAAATTTCTACCCATAAGACACGGAGGTCTCTGTAGGGTCTCTGAACACACACAAATGGTATATTTCAGTAAACTACTGTACTCAATGCTTATTTTGGCATTCTGTCCCTCTAAACTTTCATTACGTCCAGCATGTACAACCTAATATAATTATAGCTGAAACTTTGATAGGTATGTCTCCATTGTAGGTAATAGCGTATCTCCACTTGATATTTTTATATGACTTGGAGATTACTTTGATCACAGTGTTCTTTATGACGATATTATTACATTGAGAACTTATTAGAATGTTTTTCTATCATCATTATTATGCAAATCAAACTGCAGCATATTTATATTTCTTCGTATTATATAGCAGATATAAAATATAAAATTTTACCTTATAATATTGCATATAAAACTTGATAGAGACATATAAAAAAACAACTTCAATTTCATACTGGTGATAATGTATTGTACATTCGTTTTCCAAGAAAATTTCTTTTGACAAGAAATGAAGACAGCATCAAACAATCACAATAGAGTATTGACCTCATTTTTTTTTTATTGCAGAAATGGATAGAGGATGCAAAGTTATGATACCCTGATTTTTTTTTCAGATTTTTTACAGCCCTGAAAGTATTTATAAAAATATTATTGAAAGTCATTTTTGTGACCTCACGCGGCGGCAAGTCCTATCCTTTTCTTAAAGAAAGGCACCTCGTGACGTCACAAAAAGGACTTTCAATTATTTTTTTTTAAAATACTTCCAGGGCTGTAAAAAATCTGAAAAAAATCAGGGTAGCATAACTTTGCATCCTTTATCCATTTCTGCAATAAAAAAAAAAATTGAGGCTGATACTCCATTGAAGATTTTTGCCATCTCTGTCAGTGGACATTTTGTTAATTTGTGTATATATAATGTAACTTTAGTATTAGTTTATAATTTATACCCATTATAAATATAATTATGCAAATATACGATTCTATGTAAAAATAGAGTACGTATTTATTCTCTGATGTCACGTTATACTAAAATAATAAATGTTAAAATTAATGCACTTAACATAAAAACAAAAAACAAGCTGACCTGAGGCGCTGACGCTGGCTAGCAAGTCCCCAGCATTTGGCAGTTTATTTTTATCTTCTTTACGACACCCACATCCTGAAAATAAAACAAAATTTAGCACAATTTTCATCAATTTAAAAAACTCGTAGACTACAAAATAATATTATTTCTTGAGACGGAAGAGGAAATTTGTTGATTGGTGAGGAGGAAATTCAATCGGTGAGACCAGGTGGCGCCACTTGACGTCGTTGTATCATTATTATTAACGATTTTCCACTTGACTTGTGTTCTTAGCAAGCACCTTATATTTAATGTAACATATAACATTTTATTATAATAAAATTTTATACTATACATACTTGCATTTATTTTTATAAATATGAGACTTCAAGAAAATTGAAGTTTGTCATTTTACATTTTAATCAAAAATATTATAATAAATATCAATTTTACTGTAACACTTATTTTATACGTTATTGTATTTATTTTTCTTAAAATAAAGCTAAATTAAAGTCAATAAGAATAATTATGCTTAAAGTAATTGATTATGTGTTATAAGCGTATATTAATAATGAATAATGAGCTCGCAATAATGAGCTTTATTTTATACCGATTAAAAGCTCATAATTGCTCTCACTTGAACTAGCAGATAGCTCAATATTCAGGACGAGGGACGATGTAATATTAAAATTATTATTTTACATTTGACAAAAATTGTGTAGAAAATTGGAATTGAAAAAATAAGAAACTGGTGTTGTCTACTAATATTTTGTATAAAGGTTGAAAACCATGCACGATAACATTGAATTTTTTCCTTGGCAAGATCATCTATGAATAAGCAAGATCTTTAAAGACATCGCAAGAACTTATTAAGAGAAGAAAACTTTTGTACTTTTAAAAAAAAAGGGCAGAGAGATGACATCATTATGCAACAGAAAATTTGACCTATTTCTCAAGATTGTTAAAGCTATTGTTTTAAAATTACTTCTGCATAATAAGTTTGCGTTGTTTATGACACAAATCTGCGTGCTGCGGTCGTTCCACCCCCAGAGAGGGGGTGAAATTAGTGGCTCCTTGGGGACCCCACAGATGCACAACCTCTTTTATTTATACGCATACATGACGTCACAAGGGCCGCAAAATAAGTACCATTTATTTAAGAGGGGAGGAAAAAAAAAACAACCACTCAAATGCAGTTCCCCCTTTTTTATATATATTATAAATTATAAGGTTCTTTGCATGCTCTCTAAAAGTATGAGATTTTAAACAACTTTAACCCCCTTTAAAAAAGATTTCATACTAGATTGGTAAATAAAAAGTATATAATTATGCTTACAATGTAATTGATATGGTTTCAAATGGAACAGAAGAAGGAGACATGCAAACACTATATATAAATGCAAAGTGAAATACAATTTTTGATGATATATTGGTGTACGTAGAGTATAATAGCAGATAATTTCATTATAATGCTTGAAAACTTATTAAATAATCTTATATAGTCCTAGATACTTTTAAAAGTCGAGAAGTGTATTTTAACTAAGAATTTGTTTGTATGAACTAAAATAGTGTTGATTGCTAGACAGATCTCTTTCGGGAACTCCGTGGCGGGTGTTGTTCTTCTCTTGGTGTGTTTCTTCTTCGTTGGTCTTGCGACGTTTCGCCTCGAATATTGTAATAAATAAATAAATATTTAATAAATATTGTATTCTTTATAATCGGATTACCTAATCTGTAGTCTATATTTTAAATAAATATAATAAATAATATAGCTTGGAGAAGTTATCAAAGTGCAATTTTTTAGCACTGCTTCTTCAGCAGTTTCAGTTAACTCAGATTTGTATCTTTGGACTTATAAATAACTTTATAACGCTTTGTACTGTATATAATACCCAGCCTATATAACACAAAAAAATCTAAACATTCACTTAGTATACTTAGTATAGTATCCTAATATTCTAAATATATTTCTGTAATAATTTCCACACATAACAAGAGCTGTGCTGAGGTATTCAATTCTCAAATGCATAATGACGGAGTACTCATTTTGTCTCCGAGAAAATTTCAAAACGTCCCCTCTCTTGACATCAACGTTGTGACGTTCCCCACGTGTACTCCAGTGTCAGACAGAGAATTATTAGTCATGTCATGTAGTGAGCTGCAAGACTAATTGCTGATAATGCATGACATTGGCCCGACGTCAATTAGCCTGCCATCGTATTGATGTACGCTAGGAATGTCGGCTAAAATCCATCTGTCCATGTTATATATTGCACTTACGTGTGTACAATGCTTTCATGGCAAATATAGTGGTTACTGTAATTATTGCAATGTATATCTTCTTGTTTTATGATGTATATCAATTAAAACTTAGATTAAGTTTTAAAAAAACATTTTATATGTGTATTATATTGCAAGTCGTAAACGGAAACGAGTAAAAATGAAAAAAAAAAAAACTGTAATTTTTGGTCATTATCTACGACTTTAAAGAACATATTGCATTTAATTTTATTAACACAGTTGACTTGCTATTATTTAAGAAAAATGCAATTTATATGTCATGTTTATTTTTAAATAATCAATGAAGTTAAATGAGTACAGGAAATAAGAATAAAAATTTAGATTAACTTGTAAATTATTTCTATAAAAGAAGAAACAAAAAAATTGATATTTGGTAGAAAGTTGGTTCTTACTTTATAAACAATATTAAATTTCTTGCATGATGGAGCGACTGTTAAATAGGGCTCACAATAACGTTGGCGAAATTCTTGGTGTGAGTAAAAACTTCATTAACTAAACTTGGGACGGCAAGAAGCGGTGCACAGTGGGCGTCCTGAGAGGGGTGTTCCAAGAAATAGCACCCCCTCGACTCTGATAGCTTTCACACCTTTCCCTATCTCACTTAAAAGTACGTCAATATTATGTAAATAGTATATTTTCAAGGAGTGGGAGCTATTTACAAAGCATAGATTTTAGCCTATAGAAAATTTTAAATTTTTCATATCTTTTCAGTACTATAATTTTCAAGACTAAAATATATTCTGTAAATATAAAAGGCAATTAAAGGCAATTCACGAAAGAGTTATCCACGTATCTCACTAACTAACCGCGATTAGAGTAGTCCGGGAGCATAGCAACATTATCGTGCACTTTGTGACAGAAGCAACAAAATTGGTACACAGGTAGAACTCACCCTGGAGGTCAACTTTTTTGGCGGATACAAGCTCGCATCCTGACCTCGTGACCTCTGGTGACCTTTCAAAATGGCGGCTATGGAGACTCTTAATTATTTTTTAATTTGAAAAGTAATTGCTGGAATCCAAAAATTTAAACAGAATATAGTTTGGTACAAACTCAAAAAGGTCCCTGATTTTTTTCAAAATGCTGTGTTGCCAGATTGGCGCCAAATTTTAAAAATAGTGGGAAAATGGTACCTTTTTCTAGTTATTGTATTAAAAATTGATGTGAGAGTTAATTATTGAAATAAATGTTGGAAACTTCGTACATCAATAGAAATGGAACACGTAATTAGCATTTTGAGTGGATACAAGCGAAGAACATTACCTTTTGGCCAAAGGCAACGTTGCAAAATGGCACGCTTACTATGGAGAATCATGGTCAATGCGTTATATTATACATATACATACAGGCCCATCTAGTAAATTTGAAAAGTTTTGATTGTCATGCATTGTATATTTTTTTGTCCTTAATATTTTTAGAAATGACATGTTGCCAAACTACAGCAATCCTGCAGATTTGCAACATGTGAATACAATACGTGAATTAATATATTATGCATTTTTGGCATATAAATTTAATATGCACTTATTTCAGTTTACGGTCTTTATTATTATAATTTTATTTATAAATATTATATATAATATATATATATTATATATATATATATATATATATATATATATATATATATATATATATATATATATAGTATAAACGTATACATTTTATTCTTTGTCTATATTTAAAAAAATTGAAATATTTGTGGCCGGTATGGTAGCAATTTAATTAGCACCACAAACCTCATAATTGCCTCCTATAAAGAGCAGCGTCTATATTTGAACCTGAATATTTTATTTATTTCACGCCTAATAATAATATTTTATTTTATTTATTTATTATATTTCCCGATTGTTACATAAAATAACAGTTGGCCGGTGATACTAAAACTGTCCTATGTACAGAACAAAGCATTTATAACAATGTATAATGTACGTAATAATTAAATCGCTATACTATTGAGACACATGAATTCCATTAACTGAATTCACCCTCTAAATTAAAATATTTTATTAATTCTGTGGTTCTTCAAAATGTATACTGATATATATATACCAATTTTTTAACATTTTACTCTAAATTTGGGGTGGTAGGGGGAGGCAACGGTAAAGTACGTGGTAATAAATTCAATGTATTGAGGTACTTTTGGGTGTGAGGAGCGATAGCTATGCCCCTATTGCCCTTGGATCCAGCCCTGCTGGTTTTCAACGCTGTAAAGTAATATATTATATACTGCATGCATTATTTGAAATTAATTGGGATAGTAAAAATAAGTTTCGGAATGCTATGATGATAAAAGTCATATATATTAGGCCATGTATTTTATGTTATATAAGGTAAAGGAAAGTATTATATGTTTCCTGTTAATTCCTGCATATAATTATTTTTTTGAGACTAACAACGTGGACCATGCAAAATCCCATGCAGTACACTGTCCAGGAATCATGCTCTGTAGTCTGTACAGTACATTATATTCATTCTATACAATATAAGGAAATGCAATTTAGCCAAATTTCTTACAGCTAGGTGTGCCTCATCTAGTCATGATGGTATCAAAATTATGTAGTCTATTTAGATGTTATAACTCTTAAGATTGAAAAAATTAAAAATGTAAATAAGCTGCATGCATCCACAGCTTTTTTTCCATTGAGCTCTCCAAGTGAAGCAAAATTATTTTATGATTTTTTTTATATCTCTTCATTCTTTACCACAAATTATGTAATTTAGATATTTAAAGGTCAAATTTGATGCATTTCTTACATTGTTACCTGAATTGTATAATACAGTTAATTTGCATTTATTTTGTTTAGTAATTTTTCATTTGTTTTAAGTGCGCGCCATATGATTATTTGAACCAAGTGCACTGTATTATAATGTACCTTACATTGTATGTACATAATTAAATATTATATTAATAGTTATATAATTATATATTTAGTATAAATTACGCTATAAAGATATAAATCATAAATTATAAAAAGATTATAAATATTGAATTAAAAATATCAGTTACAAAGAGTTTACTATCGTGAATGATGTATACAATAAAGTAATGAAGGGAGGTTGCTTTGCAAAATAAATTCAAAAGTGATTTGCAGGATTATTATGTTACTTATATTACTTATATCTATAGGACAATAGCCCTGGAATATGTTTGCATTCCAAGCGAAATGAAACAACTGCATGACATTTATAGTTAAATGCGATCCCTTATAGACGATACAACACGTATACACATGTATACGACATTATCATATTATTATAAGTCAGTATTTTTTCATTTTTTTTTTCCGAAATGTAACGATATATATATATATATATATAAATTGAAGTTTAAAACTAACTACAGTATATAACATATATTATTAACTACTGATATAAATTCCTTTATGTATACGTTGCAAATCTGCAGGATTGCTATAGTTTGACAACATGTCATTTCTAAAAATATTAGGGACAAAAAATATACAATGCATGACAATCAAAACTTTTCAAATTTACTAGATGGGGCTGTATAAAGTGTAGATATAACACAGCGGGGGACATTCACAAAGCACTTTAACCCCCACTTTAGCCCCGATTTTTAACCCTGGTGCTAAACATGGTACTAAAACAGGGGCTAACCATGTTAAGCTTATAGTTTAGCACCATGTTTAGCACCAGGGTTAAAAATTGGGGCTAAATTTGGGGTTAAAGTGCTTTGTGAATGTCCCCCAGCATTTATACCGTTCTCCATAGTAAGCGCGCCATTTTGCAACGTTGCTTTTGGCCAAAAGGTAATGTTCTTCGCTTGTATCCACTCAAAATGCTAATTACGTGTTCCATTTCTATTGATGTACGAATTTTCCAACATTTATTACAATAATTAACTCTCAGATCAATTTTCAATACAATAACTAGAAAAAGGTACCATTTTCCCACTATTTTTAAAATTTGGCGCCAATCTGGCAACACAGCATTTTGAAAAAAATCAGGGACCTTTTTGCGTTTGTACCAAACCATATTCTGTTTAAATTTTTGGATTCCAGCAATTACTTTTCAAATTAAAAAATAATTAAGAGTCTCCATAGCCGCCATTTTGAAAGGTCACCACAGGTCACGAGGTCAAGATGCGAACGTGTATCCGCCAAAAAAGTTGACCTCCAGGGTGAGTTCTACCTGTGTACCAATTTTGTTGCTTCTGTCACAAAGTGCACGATAATGCCTATTTTTTACACTATGCTCCCGTACTAGAGCGCAATTGACACTAAACGTGGTTAGCAAAAACCTGGATAAATCCCTTCTTAAATCGCACCCAATATCACTCATACATAAATGGCTAATGAAATGCCGAAAATTTAGATGGGGGAAATAATGTCTATATTACCCATATTAAATCCAAATTTAATTTCTGGGGGGGGGGGGAGGAAAGGGAAGAGGCTGCAGACCCTACAGCCTATTCGGGTCCGTATCCCCAAAGCATAGTTAGGCAATCTACGTTTATTGTATGAATTGTTTATATCACATTGAATTACCCAAACATTCATTTTTTCTTTTAAAATAAAATAGAAAATAATCAAATTAATCAATATTAGTATAAATGCCGTATGTATCTACATTTGATTATCAGGCTGCTGCAACGGAATTACTAAAAATATAAAACTAAAATAATAAGTTAAACTGAAAACGCGGTTTATTTTTACTTCTACATGTTAAAATTACATACATAAATGTGTTCCTTAACCAAATGTATGATGTAAAAGCATCGATCGACTTTTTTGTGCTAATGTGCGACCACTTTGAAATTACTGCCATTGCATTGAGGGTATAGTAGCCATTCAGACAGATATAATTGGCAGTTGACCGGCCATTTTACTAGCTATGTAATTGACTTAAAGCTTCAAATAAATGCCGCCAGTAAAGCGTAAAAATTGACGTAAATATAGCATGTAAAATAGCTTCATTTAACACTACAATGTACTTTTATTTATTGATAGTGGAATACAAATTGTTAACAATTTATTTGAAATAAATATATAATAATGCAATAAATTGAAAATTACTGTGAGGAAAAAACACGAGTGAAATTATTTCAAAAGAGATTTAATTTCATTTAAATTATTTAAAACATTGGATATTCTTTTATAATTTATTTTCAATTATGCAAAGTGTTATTAAATATTAATAATTCTAGCAACAGTCCTACCCGTAATTAATTGTAGAAATATCTTGGAGGTTTAAGTGAAAAAATATCATCATTATCAGTCATATTTAGCTAGAAAAGTAAAGTATAAGCATTATTAAATATGTAAGACTATTATTACAAATTCGTTGCAGCCTGCTCTTCTAATACATTCCTTGGTAGCGAGGCTAGCGTTGATGAGAAGGGAGAGTAAACTTTTAGACGCAATCTAACTTTTTTGTTTACATATTTAAAAAGATAAGCAAAGTTTTAAAAACAAAATCGTATTAAGGAAACAAATTTTAAGATTTTGTTCCACAATATTTAATTTTTTTTTTTTACTTTGCTAAAGAAACATAACGAAAAATTTCTGTTGTATATTCTGATAGAAGATATCGAATTTCGTATACGTTGTTTTGAAAACTCTAACAATCTTAAAATTGTGTTGCAAAATTCTGTAAAGTCAGTCAAGTAAAGCCTTTTACTATAACTACGTGTTAAATATTTGCAGGACTGTGACGTCACAGTGTTCTGCAGTATGTTTTTAAATTTAAAATTAAATTAAATTTAAATTTGAAAAGTTGATAATACACAATTCAAGACCCCCGCGGGCCTATCGAAATTTGCATGCATGCATTTTTTTTTTTTTTTTTTTACAAATAAATAAAAATATTGCACAATATACAGGTTACTTATTGTAAATTTATTTTCCTATTTTCTGTATTTATAAAAATAATATCTAACCCTCTGGATATTATGTATTTATAGAAGTAAAATAATACTTAATAAATAGATTGATATATTACAAGCTACAATTATAAAACTATTTTTTATATACCAGTACTTTACATTTGTATATACAAAGAGTTATAATGTTTTAATACAAAAAGTGTGTTATTTAGCAGAATTTACACAACAAAAAGCAAAGATCAATAATATTAATACTTGTTAAACTGGTGTTAATTCCCAGTAGGTTGCCGACTTATTTAACGCCACATGACGATGGATTATTGTCTGGATATTTACCTAGCAACCTCATCGAAGCGTGCTCTAATAACCTCCCCTGGGGGCTCCACACACTGTCAGTGTTTGCCTCAGTCTCTCATTAAAAATCAGCTATGGGCTTATAATCGCTACAAACAACAGAAAAAATAATCAAATTTTAATGAAAAATCAGGTATTACATTATTATCTATATTGTATTATTATAGTTTTTACATGCAGATGATTTTTTATCAAAAGATTGTTTTGTAGTGATTTTTACTCTTTTCTAGTATAGAATCAGATGCTGCAACTATTTTTACAGTATAATTTAACTCTTGCCATAAATTTTACTTGAAAATTTAAAACGACTTTTTAGAAGATATAATTAAGATTTTAATTAAAAAATTGTGAGTTTGATTCTAGGCACCATTTTATGACGGTTGCAAAAAAAAAACAACACCCAATTGGGTATCTGAGAGGTGAAAAGTAGAGATGTCCGTCCTGACTGAGATTTTCCACAGTTCCCTCAGTCTCACCTCTACGAATGCTGGAACGAGTAACAGGTCGTGAACACCACCCGTTCTTTCCCTTATCATTACCCATTACCCCGGCTAGAGCTCCATCAAGCTCATAGAAGTGTAAACTTAAAAAAAAAACCTTACATTATTTTTATAATAAAAAAAATTGTCCATTGAATGGAACATTTATCCTTTTAAATGAAATAAAACACACTACTACATAAAATCGTCATCACCTATGTTCGCTCGAGAGAAAGTCGTTATATAAGATATTATTCCTAGGGGATTGTCAGCCGTGCTCGCTGACTCAAGTGCTCAGCTGATTTATTATTGAAAGATAACAAGTTTTTTTTTTTTTGTAACGCTTGCTGCTTTAATGGATATGACCTATATTGCAACAACTCGTGACTTGGTAATAATCCTTGTTATTTATAGGTGGTACAATCCCAAGAGATTAATGCTAAAGGTATAAGTTAATTAATAAAGATCATCAAGTTAGTCTTTTATGGTCTCGTGTCTTTAACTTGGTGATATCAGTTTCTTAATGTCTTATTCGTTATAATAAGTTATTAATAACTTATTTAACTTCTTTTTTTTTTTTCAAGGTTCCATAAAAATGATATTGAATTAGTTAAATCTCTGTAAATTTATCGTTAGCTACTTGCAGTTCTAATATTAATATAGTACATAGTTAGTAGAATGTCAGCTTATTGCATATTTGAATACATTCTTGTATTTTATATTTTTTCTGATTTTTTGGGACCCTAAAAACATGCTGCAAAATACTGAGACGTTAATATCTTGTAGAAGAATAGAAAAAAAGTTACACGAATGTGACGTCACAGCGTTATGGGTTTACGGTTGGTTGTTATAGAAAATATGGAAAAGAACTAACATGTCATACATAACTTGAAGTCCTCTGAATATCAAAATATGCAATAAAGAAACTCCTTGCACGTTGTCCACTCTAAGATTTTTTATTACATTTTTTCACTTATTTTCCTTTACATCAATATTGCCAAACGATATGTCTCAGCGTTCAACGTCCTTTTTATCATTCTATATTATATTTCATCGAAAATATGAACGTGAAGTTTTTAGCATTTAAATAATCTCCATATACATCCTTTTTTTTTTAGTAAATCATGGCAGATTCAATTAATTATAACATTTTAAAATGCAATTGAGTATACATTCTAGCTTTTTTTTTTTTCTATTTTCACACTTAATTTTACATAATATTATGACAGAAAGAAAAAAGTGGTGAATTTTTTTTTTATATAATATTGGTGAGGGAAAAGCAAGATATAAAAATTCATCTAAAATATTTTCATCCCCCCCCCCTTTAGCTACAAAAACACAATTTTGACAATGCCAAAAAGTTAATACGTACATACAGAGAAATGGAATTTTGATTACAAAAAACATGGGACTGAATAAAGCGAGAATGTAAACACGCCTGATTTGAGTCAGCCTTACGGACGAGAAGTTTATATACGAGGAGCAACTTTATGAAGTCGAGCAATGTTTGTTGTTTTTGGACCACAGCTAGCCTCCCTCTGGACTCCCTCCATAACAGACACAAAAATTATAGTGCCTTCTAGCTTTAATAACAATCGTGTTACGTATCTCTCTGAATTTGTCAACTATATTTACACCATTCACTTACTATGTTTGTCACATTTTTCTCTCATTAAATTTGTTTGTTTCTACCATTCAAAATTACGTCGTAAAGAATATGATAAGACTGCATGCAACATTGAGAATATAAAATTTTATTAATATATAAAATTATATTATTATATACAGCATACTGAATAAATACCAACCGATAGGGCTTCATTTAGGGCCTTGGTTGGACTGTATTTGTACACAATTTAATAATAAAAAACTTTAAAAAAAAAAATGTATAAAAACGTGCAATGAATGAGAATAAATACATCAACAAAATCAATAAGGACCGAGAACAAATTTGGAGTGTGTAATTAATTGTGTAAAAAAGTAAAGTTGTCTCATTATTGAAGAGTATAACATGAATATAACAATCTGAATTAATAAATAAATTATTACAAATCTGGTTTAAAAGTTTGAAAAAAATCTGCACTCTTCTACGTTAATTACGATTTTTAATTCAAATTTTTATAAAAGTTTGTTCAGTTTTTAGTATAAGGTTAGTCTTCCAGATATTTCTTGGTCTTATTTTAATATACTCTTTTTTCCCTTATCTTAATGTGGCTAGAACTGATCTCCAAGAGTAAGACTATAGACTCACCATGTACAGTAATGTTCAATAAAACTGGCTTCACGCTGGAGTGCTGAAGTTAACACTATCAGTCTACTTGCTTGCATGGCTGATTTGACAACACTGTTGGAGTTCAAATAAAGTGACTTCACAATCGCCTCCTCAGAGTCTATCTGGTCACCGTAACAGGCAGCGTTGCCATTCAGCATTTTTGGTGCAGGCTACTCTGACTCTCACGCCAATTGTCCAAATTTTACTGTCCATAACTGTACCTTAATTTAGAACAACCAATTTATGTAATGTAGTTCGAAACAATAATTCTGTTCTGTGTTATTATTATTATTATTATTTTTTTCTTTTTGCTGCTGTTCAACAATGTTTTTACCAGCTTTTATACTCTGTAATTTATGGATCCCTTTTTCCGCATGTAAAATTATTTTACAATTACAAAATCCAATATTTACATAAAATATTACATGCTACGAATATATTGTGGCTGCCAACGCATGAAATTAACGCCTACATTTGAGCGTACTATTTCATAATGGTTTCTGAAAAAGTAGAAACGTGAAACATCCAAAACTTGACACTCAGTAAAAATTATTTTATTGAAGCAAAAAAATCAATAAAATCAATTGTAGTAGCGTATTTTAAAACAAACAATTGAAATGTGATTTTATGAATGCAAATATCATTAATATGAAATTTTACTAGAAAATTATTGAAACCCAATGAACTAGATTTGTGACGGATTTTGAATTTAGAATTTGATATTAATAAAATGAGTATTAAATAATGAGGAATGAATTGTCAATCGTATGAGAAATTGGAGTAAATAAAAGCCAATATACAGCAATTAAAGTATTGGAATTTGCCCCAACAAGCAATAGAATGTATATTTTGGAAATGATTGCTTTTCGGTTGTTTTATCATCCTCTCTTGTTGGGATTTTCATTTGATTTGAAAGTTATTTATGCGCAGTTATTTTTATAGTTATTATTTGGTTTATGTATTTAATGAGTTAGCGTATAATGCAGTTTGCATGACCGAACTGACAATAGTGAGTTTATTAGTTAGCCAAGATTATCATTATTATCAAAATATCTATCAACTGAATATAAAAACAATTCATATTAAAAATAAATGAATTTTTTGTAAATCTTTCATTCAATGTAATGTCAGTGAAAACTAAATCTCATTTAATAACAAATTTCGAGCCCAACTGTGATGTAAGCTCATTTGATTGCAGTTTTAAAATTTACAAAAATGGGAGAAATATATGCTTATTATTCAAATATCGAGACAAGGGACAAAATAATGACCTTTTAAGAGTTTGACCATGAGAGTTTTTGCTTTAGTATCTTTTTGTTAAATTTAGCATTGAAGTCATATATTATATGTTCATCTTAATATTATAAAACTAGGCTGCATATTAAGAGAACTGTCCTTGTATAATGCAGTTGTCCACTAAATCTAACTTAGGAGACTAAAAACCAATGGTAAATAAAGAACATTGCATATAATTAAATTTCACCGATATTATTTAATTAATTTATAGCTACATCTCGTACTGAACTTGTAAGTGAGGCCGGTGGTTTGGTGACACGACTTTGCTTGTTCACCAATGACGTCACGTGGTCACAATTACGAGGACACGTTGCCTCTGTGATGAATAAGTCTGGCACGTGACACGGCGTACAAAGCCGGGCTGACGATTCATGGCCCAGCAAGATCGGACGGAAACTGCAAGACCTTTACCAGGGTTCGATACACACAGGTAACCTAGCTCCGGATAAAATCAGGCTTAGTAGTGAAAGAAGTACCTATATATGAAATGTACTATATCTATGAAATCTTATTTTACTGATAAAAATGTGCTTATCTGACTACTTTTGATTTTTGTCTACTCTTTTTAACTCGTCGCAAAATATAACAATTACGTTAATTCCGAGCGTTAACTGAGGTTTGGAAGACTATTTTTATAATATACGTTGAACAATGAAATTTTCAAAGACGATTTGTTTTTTTCCCAGCATCGACTTGGAAGAAATTTATTTTGTTTACTAATAACTAAAGTATTTAATTAATGTACTAGTTTTAAACTGCTGTTGTTTCATTGTAATATAAGAAGTTGAAAATAGCAAATATTCTTTAAAAGGGGAACAAAAGACAGTTTAAACTAGAAAACTAAATATCTACATTCTGGTATTTTCACAAAATATTGAGACCACATTCTTTTTTTTCAATTAAAGCAAAATTAAGCCTAAAATCGAAACTTAAAAAAAATGTGCCCTAATTTTAGTCTTCTGTGAAGGTCCCCTAAGTAAGATAAAATTAAATCCAGAGAATCTGATACACTTTTTACCTTAAAACTTTATTTTCCATGGTTTTATGTATAACTTGCGGAGTTTTTAGGTGGAGTGTTGCCGCCGCTGGTTCATTTGCATGTGAATGCCCATGCCTGGTCCGTGACTCCGTCACTGTAGCTTCCTTCCTGCCGGTTGAGCCGGGTTCCAACCCCGCCCCGTACAAGGGAAACACTAGCCTGGCTGCTACAGACACACTTTCCGGAGCAAGAAGAAATAATGTTGCTACTGCATGCTCTACTGTTTTGTTTCTGTACTTTTGAATTATTCTCTTTTTAGTTGGATTTTATATAATATATATTCTATGTGAATTATATAGAAATAAAAGTTTTTACTTAAAATAATGAAATGTGAACGGGATAATACATAGTTGAGCAATACATTAATTATACATACCTCTCTCTCTCTCTCTCCTCATTGATATAGCCTTAGAACAAATTTACCATTACGAAAAAAAAAAGACAATGTATGAGAAGTTGAAAACGGTTGGTTGATCTCTTCGTTTCAAACTTCACTTAATTGTTTTAAATGAACATTAATTTTAGCTTTTATCTATCTATAGCCCGAGACCATAAAATATAAAAACAAGAGCAACAAAATGTAAAAAATATGCACTTCTTGAATGCACTTCTTTGCTTTTTATGAAATGCATATTATATCAGTTTTTTTTTTCTTTTACTGGATTTAAGAACATTTTTTTTTAATTTTTTTAAATAATATATTTTGTCGTACAAGAAATGTTAACATTGTTGACTGGATACGACTAACTTCATTTTATTAAACATAATTTTCTTTTTACCTTATTTATAAATACTCTTTTCAATAATATACTTAAAATACTTTTAATATAAAAGTTATTAAAAAGTATGATATAAATATTTTTAAATTAAATTCTATATTAAAAAAATATAATATATATTTGATTTTGTTTTCCTCCTTCTATACATAATATACAAGCTATAAGAAGAGACGTATATATTGCCAAGTAAAAACAGTAGGAGACCGATTATTTGAACAGCTACTATACTTATTACAAGCACCTCATTATAAAACAGAAAATAAGAAGAGTAAGACATAAAACAAGGGAAAAAAAGTTTTATTTTAGAGATGGGGGCAAAAAATTCCTACATCGAGTTTTTATAAAGTTTCTCAATAAAGAAGGAACGGCAGGGGAGCGAACAGTCTCTCCATTATACAACTTTTGTAGTTTACGTTTTACTTTTTTAGACACAAGAGTAGAAAAAGTTGGTAGAATTTAAATCATTAAAGTATCGCTCAATGACTCAAATTGTGAGAAAAGCAAACAAATATTATTTTTTGTAATTAAAATTATTGTTTTGTTGAAATAAAGTTACACTAATGTCTCTTTGTTGTCAAAGATAGTGTTGTTATATTGTTTATGTATAATGGCAGAGTTTTTCTTCCATACTTGTTCATACTGTTTATAGGACAATAATAATAATTAATATTGAAATACTGTATATTATAATGTTTGTGGTATAATATAAATGACGAAAACTTGTCATAAACAGAGTACAACAATTGTATGTTAAAGGGATATACCTGAAATTACAAATTAGACAGTCACCAAGTGTTGTTAGAGTATATAATCAACATTCGCATTATTTGTCTCAACGTACGGACGTGTGAAGTTGAGGCACAAATTAAGAAAGTTAGTAATGCTGACGTCACAACTCAATGCTAGTCGGGGCTAGCTGTGAGTTGTGACGTCAGCAAGGACCTTCTTTATAGCGCAACTTCGCACGTGTGCCTCCTAAAACAATGTAAGATGTAATATATAACTCTACAGTAAAATCAGAGAAAAGATCATCGATGATCTTTTCTCTGGTAAAATGAACTACCTGCCCAACATGTTTTCTCCAGTATGTATATCCAGTATATCAATGTAAATTATATTTCAAACGTCAACCAGCAAGTTGCCCCGCGGTCCCCAAACTTCAGTCGTTCTGTGCCGCGTGTTTATGAGTCCATGAAGCCAATTAGGCGGGAGCGTGGCAACTAGCAATGGACCTGCAGGGATTTAACATCAGACGACCAAGTACACTCGCAATACGTTGAAAGTCCCGGTGGAAGTGAAAGATTTTAGGACGTCAAAGTCTAAAAAATTTGTTAACCATTGTTTATAATGTCTGTGTCTGATTTCCATTGTTAACCGTGTAGTACCTGATTTTGCCCACCAGAGCATGGAACGTAATGGTATTGTTGGCGCTAGTTAAACCTAATACTTTAATGATAGTGTCCCATAAGGTAACATATAAAGTAACAACCGTCCCATGTTGTTCACCGGACAGAGATATCTGAACAAAACTTTGTTTACAAACTAACAATCACTTCGGACAAAATACAAGTTACTAGTTTGTATAACCCAAAGTTTTCTACTCGCAATGGTTGTAACAAACCATTGTTTATAATGTCTGTCGTATGAAAACTTTTTCATTGTTAAACGTGGGACGATATATTGCCTGATTTCGCTACCAGAGCACAGAAATAATGGCATTGTTGGCACTAGTAGACACAACAATTTTCATAATTAATGTTCATTTTCCATAACTTAACATAATATATGTAAATCAACAACCGTTTCATGTTTTTCACTCACATGACAGAGACATTAAACAACAATACTTTGTTTACTAATAACGAGCAGAAGACTTTGATATAACCAATGTTCTTGAAAGTTATTTCTTCAGATGAAAGATGATGAAACCTTTATTGGTAATCTTGTCTTAATACAACTGTAGTCTGTTATATTAAAAAGTCCAATACAAAGGAGATAAAAATGCGCAATGTTCAAACTATTTCAATATTCACTGAAAATAAATTAAAAATTTTCAAAGTATATATTAAAAAAAAAAAGTTAAATAAAAACAATATTTTGTATTATTAACCAACACGATATTCACAAAAGAAAGATAATAATAAATTTGATCCATTCATACAATTTCTCAAAGCGAAGAAGATGTATTATATTGTTGAGTGATGGCTTTGTTGTGCTGGATCAAGGTGAACTATATTACGTAAGAATTCCTTTCGCAAACAATTATTTTATATTCCATCTTTATTTTTATATAGATAGAAAGAGAAATATTACACGTAAATTACTTTTGAAAGGTTTAACTTTTCTTATCTTTTCGAATATATATTTTTTTTGTATCTCGAGAGGAAAGAACGAAGAAGTGACTTAACAATGAGACAAAGAGCAGAGTTTATCTACATTCTGAATTTATTTAACGTCTTTTATAAAATTATGCCACGTTTAAATGACTTCAACCCATTAAAATTATCTACATTTAATTTATATAATGTTAAAATAAATCATTTATTTTGAAATCTATAAACGTATAGTACTTACTTTGGTTTAAGGCGTCTTAAAATTGAATAAAGTTTTATTTGAATTTATGAAAATGTATATATATAATAAGAAAATTTAGAAAATATGACCTAAAAAAACACAACAGTACAACAATTAAGTTTAACACAGATTTCAAAAGTAATCCAATTTGATTTCAAATTTCAATACTAAATCAAGTTATATATCTAAAAATTTCGATGCAAAAATATGCTTAAATTATACCTCGCTGTATCATGTGTAATGAACACACAGACGCATATTACACTGTGTACATAGACCATAAGAGATCTTCATGTCTTATGACTCGAAAATTGACCAAGACAGTGCCCATGGTATACAATTAAACACTATCGATCGTATAGAATTAAAATTATGCCAGTACGTTATGAAAACATTGGAAAAAGTTCCTGGAATGCTGGACAATAACATTGTTGCATTAGGTAAAAAGTTATGTTAGCTTGAACTGCGCAGCTGGACATGCAGCTACGATAATTTTAACAATGGTAAAAATGTAATGTGTCTATAATTCAGTAATACAAAATATAATTTTATATTTCTTTACATTTTACCATTACAAAATGTTATTGTTTCAATTTATGGATAGCAATTTTATTTATGTTAACTTGCATACAATGTGTTTAGATTCATTATCTGAATCTGACGGCTTGTTGCGACATTCAGTTAAACTGTGACCTATATAAAATAGCTTACATTTAATAAGGCTGCACTATCAACAATTGCATTCACACCAACGCGACTGATGCAATGCATTGAATCAAAATACAACAACATTTATTATAGTAAAAGTTTTATGTATAGAATATGCATTTGACATGAATATTTATCATAAAATTATTTGATAAAATGAAATTTCCCATTAATTTTTTTAATAAATGATTTTTAATTAAATTCTATTTTAATTATAAATTAATTTGTTTTATTCAAAATAATAAATGGCATAAAATCAATTTGCACTTGATGATATGAGATAAATTAAAATTGCATGGAAGATAAATTGTCATTAGAGAAAATGGTGATAATGTATTGAAGAAAATTCTTCGACAACTTCAACGAAGTGCATATAATTAATTATGCTTTAATTAAAATTTTCACTAACCGTCGTACTCTCTTCCACTTTGTTTGCATACAGAACTACTCAAAAGAACTCAGCTCAGCATTATACATGAAGAAAATGTATGAAACCATTTCATTACTTTATATAATTGTAATGAAAATTTGTCGCAATTTGTGTAAATTAAAAAAAATATAGTTACAAATAAATGTTTATATTAATGTTAATGCTGGAATGTTGCAAAATAATGTTCATTTAGTTGAGAAACTTACGTCAATGATCACTTTTTTGTTTGCTTCTGATAAATAAACTGACTGGAAGGTCTGCTTTTAACTGTTGATTACAATACAAAATACTGTACAGATTGAAGTAAACTGCACTCAAAATTGTTTTTAATTCAAGTATATATTGGCAACTTTAGATTAAAATAGACTGCAAACGATTGGATGATTTTGATCATCTGAAAATTGGAAATCTATGACTTAAAAATCGAAATTATAACTTTTAACTACATTGCAGTATATGCTCTTAAATACAGCGTACATAAAATAAAATAACTCCCAAACATAATTAACGTATAAAAACTTGTGAACTTGAGAAAAACAAAACGATGTTCATATTTTTTCCACTTCAGTAATGACAAATAATGTGAGCATTTCCTCAATATAAAGATTTCTCAAGCGTTATGTAACATAGTAGCTCGATATTTTGAGTCCCTCGATCTGTGATATTAACCTTAATTAAAGTTTGATCTGTCCCAAGTGGTGTCGCGTGAAAGAAGATATAAGAGGTAAATAAAGCAACTTTGACTTCTCGATGATACTCCACCTTTGAGTGGTTCATCAAGTGGACACGCGTCACTGACTTATCCGTGGCGCTGCAGTCGCGTTAATTCACTATCATAATTTCTTTAATGTTAAAATATAGAAAATTGAACCTTAATGAAAGTTATGGTTTTAAGGAGTGCACTGAAGCAAGAAGAACTAGCGGCAAATATTAAACTTGAGGAGGGGGGAGTTCGAGGGTTTTAATTAAAGAACAAGACGCCGAGAGGAGGACTGAAAACTGTGGGGGGATGAGCTTATCACTTTTTTTTCTTTCCTGTTAAAAGACTTGCTCTAATATGAGAAAGATGAATTGGTTCAATTAATGAAAAGGATACTGAGAATGAGCGGAGGATCAAATTTAGAAGCTCCTAGTTTTAGTTAGTTGTTAAGCTGTTGTACCAAAATCAAAAAAGGTTATATTTTACTACATAAAAAATCTAGGGCCATTTCACAACTGCATGCGTACAAAAATATAACGCTCATATTCAGCTTGATTTTTTTTTGTATAGTCCTTGAAGCGAGAGTTTGATATTGCCGAAATGGACGTATTTCAACATTTTAACTTCCGGTCGCTACAATGGCATATCCAGCAATCGGAAGAAATGCACATACATCATTTCCGGTAAAATCGATTGTCAAACTCTCGATTGAAGGACTATCGATGTTTGGAAGTACTTGACTTGTGTTGTTTAGACGGTAAAGACTTTTCTAAAAAACTGCGCCGATGCTCCCTTAATTTTATTATATAGTAAAGTTAATAACATAGAAACTAATAGTTATACCACATAAAAAAATGTTCATTTGTCATAATGTATATATATAATATTTTTATATATTTTGCAATTGATATTAAAAATATGTATGCAAAAAGATTAATTGGAGCATTTGTAACCGTAGAACTGTCAATTTCTTCAACACACTATCAAACAATATAAGACAGAAACGGCAGATCTACAAAAACTTTTGTCACGTGACCTCGCGGTTGAGGTGATGAACAACGCGCAATGCCCGCTCTGCACGGTTATAATTGGACTGGGATGTAAGAGAGAGAGCATTCCACTCAATGATCTATGACTCAGTAAAAAGTGCTTACACCTACAAACAGCAAAATTGGAACAACTTTTGTTCAGAAACTTTGATAAAAATAAATAAAAATTAAGTATCTGGAAGCCTGTTTCGATTACTGTATATACTTCAAAAAAATAATAATAACTATAAACAATATAAAAAAATGCTCTAAAGTTTAATTGGTACTATATTTTTTTTATATGTAGAAGAAATCTGAATAGAATTGTTGATTGAAAACTGCATTATATTTATGGTTTCAAAATGCTTATTAAATTACACCATTGCATAATTTTTTGTAGATTCCTTGCTTTTATAAAACATAATATTATTATAGAAGTTCGTTTTGTACAGTTTCTTGTGAAACAAGATAAAAAAAATCCCTATATTAATCAATGTAGTGCAGTAAGATGAAACTACAATTACTTCATAAAAATAATTAAATTTGTATTTCAGTTCAATTGATATAATTTTTTTTTAAATTGAATACGATTCGATGAAAATAGTTTGATTCAATCTTGCTGCGCGTGGTTGCATGCCTGGTGACTCGATCACATTCTTTGCAATCAGGTGAACGAAGAACATTTTTTGATGAAAAAAGTTCTACTTTAACCGTATATAAAAAAAACTTAGAGGAAAGAAAATTAAAAGAATTTCTTCTATTAAATATATTACATTAAACTTTGTACGTCTACGTTCTAGTTTGTTTCAAGATTGAATGGCTATGGTATGCACTGAGACATTAAGAAAAGTTGTTTGCACATACCAAAGTCCATAATATTATATCGAATATATTATGACTTACTTTGCTATCAAAACTAATGTACAGAATTAATTGTTCGTTTTTTTGTATTCATCAATGATAAAATCTAACGTACACCTCAGTACAAAACTTTCGTTACTCCTACACCATTTATGGACGGTATCACGCTCTCTGTGGAGGCGTGACGAACTTCAATTCTTTAGGGGTGTATTTAAACAATGAGGTTTCTCACAACCCGCGAAATTTCAAATCAGGGTTTAATACTCCTGCCATACTGGATTTACAGCGTTCATAAACCAGTCGGGGGTAACGAAAGATTTGTCTTGAGGCGAACATTCTATAATAAAATATGTTTCACTTTCATACAAAAATAAAGTCAGTTATTGAAATATAGCTACTAAAGAATTAAATTAATGTATGTATAGATTTTCTATCTGCAAGTCTTGAAATTATGCGAGCTCTCTCTAAATATTATGCAGTATATAACAACATACATCTTACATAAATGTTTAACAATTATTAAAATAGCAAGAATTAATTATAAGTTATAAGCTCATATTCATGCTGTAAAATTTACCTCAAAACTTAATGAACAGCAGAAGGTTTGAAACATTAAAGAAAAATAGGCTTATAAGTTCACAAAATAGACCACATAACTTGAAGTGTGTGGTATTGGACCAAGAAACTTGTGGTATTCATCAGTAGCACAACATTCAACTATTATTTAAGAACAGTAACAATTGTGAACAATTGATAACATATATCTCAGGGAGTTTCTTGTTAATTAATATTTTCAAAATAAGTTATTCCGTAAAAAAAAAATTTTGCTGAAAATTTGTATTGTTCATATTGCATTTTATCATGTAAAATAAATATTTACAAAATGGAAAACCTTATGCATGTTTTTTTTATTACAAATCTGGATAGAGTGCCTAACTGTCAATAATTTTTACAGATTTTTTATGCCTGAAAATTGAGTGTAAAAATACTCTGTTTCGTAATATTCATGCAACTTATTTCCCTATGCTTTTAAGTGTTATATATTTATTTGCATGAACGATTTTAAAAGGTTTTACAGGAATTAAAAAACTGAAAAAATTGACATAACTTGAAGTCCTATCCAAATACATAATAAAAAAACAAGCTGTTGTTACAAAACTATGCTTTGGCTTTAACTTTAATTAAACAGAAAATTATTTGCCACCTCTGCGGCACGTGGTGAATGTGTAGTAAGCCTATTTCCCTTGTATTGTGTACTATGTTTGTTGTATATATAAGCCAGAATGAACATCGTTTCGCCGTGCTCTTAAGACTGGCGATGTTAGTTGCTCGTTTTTTTGCTTCAAGTGGCTAGAATATATATGTTGAGTGCACAACAAGCTTCTCTACCCGACCTCTCCAAGGATCGGTGTATACGACAAGCAGGAGTACACTGTAAAAAATAAACTGATTACATACCAATGGAAACTAAATTAGAATAATTTACTACCGATTTAAATATAGTACTGCGATAAATAGAAAAAAAAAGTGTGTTTTGAAGTGTAAAATGGTTCAACTAATTTTACAGTATAGAAAGAATTTCATATTAAGGGAATAATTTAATATATTTTTATTGTGTAACCTCGTACTAAGGAGAGTTTTGATTTTTTAACGAAGCCACTTGAATAATTTTCATTGAAAGAAAAAAAGTTTTGATCAAAATAATTGTTGTATACAATTCTCTAAAAATATAAAATTGTAACTAAAAATAACCTTTACAAAAATATATTCTAAATAAAAAATAAGCAGAATTGAATGAAATAATGGAGTATTGTCCTCAATTTTTTTTATTGCAGAAATGGATAGAGGGTGCAAAGTTATGCTACCCTGATTTTTTTCAGATTTTTTAGAGCCCGGGAACTATTTTTAAAAAATTATTGAAAGTTATTTTTGTGACGTCACGAGACGCCGCTCCTTAAGAAAAAGATAGGACTTGTCGCCGCGTGACGTCACAAAAAGGACTTTCAATAATTTTTTAAAAATGCTTCCCGGGCTCTAAAAAATCTGAAAAAAATCAGGGTAGCATAACTTTGCACGCTCTATCCATTTCTGCAATAAAAAAAATTGAGGACAATACTCCATAGTAAATAATTATATTAATATTACATTAGCCTATTAGACCAAAGAGATTTCATTAATAGATAGAGTACAATCTCTGAGTTACAAATTAGATGCACTCTTCTGTGTCATTTCCACTACATGGCTACAACTTCCTATCTAGCCATTGCACGCTAAACTTCATCTGGGATACGGATATTTTTTCAAGTCACGAAATTTTTTAATTGTGCTCCAATACAATCTTTATGAGATAATCACATATAACGTCAGAAAACCATATGTTAATAGACAGTAACTAGTTGTAGCAAGAGGGCTACCCATTAATGGGTGCGATTCACGAAGAAGTTAGCCAGGTTTCTAACCACGTTTATTATAACTATACCTGTTTTACGTGTTAAACTACCTAGTTAAACGTGGTTAAGCTTTTTATTTTTACCTTTTTATTCCATTGTCCTTTGCAACTCCTTTTAAAAATATCCTTGCCTTTAATTTGCAACTGCCAAATTTATTATGCATGCTTTATGCAACCAACAAACGTTCAAAATAATAATAATAAAAAAAATTAAGTTTCAACATTTTTTTTTTTTTATAATTATATCAAAACCGAATTTAAAACATCATGCTTATAAAATACCACATAATATTATTTAAACCTTTTTCAACATTACTTAAAAGAATCTGCTCTACTCAGCATATTGCCTTCAATTTTTTCTTCTTCTTCTCTCTCTCTTTTGGCTTAAATCTTCATGGTTATTCAAATTTGATAAAATCCCCTTGCTCTTTTCTTATTTTATGTCAATATATATAAGAGTACTGGTCGTAAACCAAGCAAAGGGGGTGGGGATTTTCTTGCTGCCTCCACCAAGCTTATTTTCTCCACCGCCTCATGTAAACTACTTATTTAATACAGTACTTAAGTATACTTTTTACTTATTTATCCTTATAGTACTTAAATTTAAAGTCAACAATGGTATTTTAGTTTAATTTAAGATTCTTTAAATCTTGGAAACTTAACTTAGCTTCATGATTCAAAATTGACTTTTCCACTTAAGTACCATTGTTAAATGTACGAGATAGACAGGGCATTACTGGCAGCGGAGGGTTGTCATCTTTCCCGATAGAATTTCACTCGTCCAGCACTTTCTTCTCTTCCCTAACTCGATTTTCAACATTGGCCTATCTCACAACTAGTATGAGGGAATTCTGTGGGACGTTCGTTTTTACTCGCCCTACGGCCTATCTCTTTCTAGCCATATAACTTTTGGAACCCTTCATACTATGGCTTTTCTAACTTGGCATTTAGACCACTGAGTAAAAGGATCTAGGGGGGTTAGTTTTTCTCGCAAACCATTGCAAACAAATTCAATCACAAGAATTCTGATTTTTCATTCTTGAATTTTGCTCCGTCACCAAAAAAATATATATCTGTATAGATGGGTGTTCTATTAATATTCAAGATGGTAGTATGCCTTCTTCAAAATGGGATAAAATATTTTTTGTAATAAAGTACATCATGTAAGCATAGTCTGAAGACAAGAATTTAATGGTACAGAAAATAATATATGTATTATTTTATTTAACAATATTTATATATTTACACTCGGTCAACGAAAAAAAGTGCAAATAGAGCGTGATATAATTTCTCATAAAGCAAATATCTATTAAAATCTTATTATATAGGGTGAATCCATAAAGAACTTTTAGAAGTTTAAGTAATAAGTCAATTGTGACCACAAGGGCCCTACAACAGATATATATTGGGTTCAGCTGAGAGAGGAAAAAAAAATGTAAACTTTCGAGTCGACGGACGGAAAGCAACAATGGACAACCTGCATACATGATGAAAAAAAATTATTTCAGAAATAAATAGAAGGCACCATATTATGCCACTCTGAATTTTTTTAGAATTTTTTAAAACCCAGAACTATTTTTAAATAATTATTGAAAGTGCAGCCACGCCCCCTGGAGGCGTCAATAGGCGTCTAGGTACTATCATTTTTATTAAGGCTGCAGGGGTGCCAACTGAAATCACAGGACTTTCAAAAATTATTTAAAAATAGTTCCGGGTCTCAAAAAAACAATTCAGAGAGAGTGCCCTCTATTCTTTTCTGCAATAAAAATTTGCCATGAAGGTTGTCCATTGCTATTGTGTGCTATTTTTTATATTAAAAAAATAATTTATAAACTTGATTTCTGGTGTTTATTGTTATCAATATTAATAACACAGAATGTCCTAATTTTCAAAACGATGAGATAAATATAAACTTTCTTGTCCATCACTGACATTAATAAAAGGTTTATTCTACCATATTATATACCTGTCCCTAAAAAACAAAAGTATTTAATAACACTTCTTATATACTCTCAAGTGAAAAAGTTGATTTGAGGCTGACTGGAGTAGAAACTAACGGCAATATTGTTAACTTCAGAAGTGATACAATATATATAAAAGATGTATTAAAGACCAGCAGATATATATAGATAAATCAGTAATATAGCTTCAATGACCCTTGTAGCGAATGGAATTACGAGCGGTCTGTCGAGTCAACAGCATCTCTCTCTCTCCCTCTATTCTCTCCTAACCACTCTAGCAAGAGAAAACATGAGGCACCAACAATCACAAGGTAGTTAGAAAAATCAGGTAGTATTTAAATAACACAAACATAAGATAGCAAAAGGCCAATATGAAGTATCATAACTAAGAGGTAAAAAATACTTATTTGAAGAAATAATGGAAAGTGAAAACAAAACAATCACAAGTTCCTGGCAACTATATAAGATGTGGATTTGTTTTATTTGAGAGATAGAAGATTCCTAGAGAAGATAAAGTTTAGTTGGGAAACAATGAGTTAGATGGACCTTCACGTGAGTAGTGAAGGTAGCCAAGGAAATACTCTCACTATATATACGCTACACACTACGCTCCAGCGACGACGCAGCATCCAAAGATTTAGTCGTTACTATGGCAACGCTTGATCCGTTCTCCCCTCCCCTGCGTGGGCAGACATCCACGCGCTTGCTTTGTGCCGCTCTCTGTAGTGTGGTAAAAACTCATCTACCATGCATTTCACTTTAAAAATCTTCCTGTTGCCGTTTCCCTTCTCGCTAAAAACCTGCAACGAAGTAAAAATATTTACTCTAAAGTATATAGCAGTTAACATAATGCTAGTCTTCTTAAAATATTTTACTTTCGTTTTTATTTCTCCTCTGTGTTCTTTTGGTGGGTTTAAATTATTAATTTTCTACAAAATTAAGTTTTCCAGTTCATAACTGCATGAAAATTTGGTGTATAAAATGTTTTTTTTTTTTGTATTATATATGCTAAATGTAGGAAAATTTTATTTGTGGAAAAAATGTGTATTTTTTTTTATATTTTTTGTCTATAATTCTTACTAAAAAGGCATTTAAATTTATTTCTTCTTATGTACTTCAAGTATTATCACTTTATGCTTAATTTTTTTAATTAAAATATCTTAATATTAATCAACTTGTTAAGTACGAACTGAACATGAAAAAACATGCCTTGAGAGAAAATATTTAAATATTTTAAACTCATTCGTATTGTAATTTAATTAACACACATCCAAGCTACACACAAAATTAAATATGTAAACGTATAATATAATACTGTGTTCATCATTTTCATAAATGTATGTACAACATATGCGCAACCTACAATTAATGCGCATCAAAATTAACTCTTTTTTTTTCGTTTATAATATAATATGATGAACTTCAATGGCCGAACACAAGCCGAGTATAAGACGAAAACTAACTTAAATTTGAACCACAGTGTGTAGAAAAGAAATAATAAAAAAAAATATTTTTAGACGCCCCTTACATATATGCAACTTTTTATGCAAATAACTCAAGCGGGTTGCATATCATTCTAGGCTGATGATGCATGTTGCGATTTTACTGTGTCTTTAATGCAACATATGACAACTGATGCATACAAGTAATAGAACGTTATACGACTGCACTAGAATGCCAAACACATGCATATTATTTTCAAGTCACTCAAGTGTAAACCATATTACTTTGCGACATATGGATATGTACCTCATAAATTTAAAAACAAAATATTATTCCTATTCCAATGCAGTGGAAGTAAAGTGTATTGCACTGTCAAAAACGCATAAGATGACTTGAAGACACTTTTCTTCGCTTCCCATGCAGACAGCTGTGCATATATGTGGATGGTATTATAGAAATGTAGGGGAACATTACCATGGCATGTTAGTACGTATATATGGTGGGCCCGCAGGATGTATATATGCAAGAGAGAGAAAAAGAAAAGGGGCAAAATATATGTTTATAAAATTGACAGAGAGAAAGATATCAAAAATATACATAAAGTAATAGAAACATAGAGAGAGAGAGAAAACAAAGTTAAAAAACATAAATCTAGAGAGACAGAAGATAGAGTCTTAAAAGATAGCACATGGATAGATAACAAGATAGTAGATAGTGACAGGCGGAACAGAAGCACTCAGCAACGATGGCCGTTATATTCCCTGGCTGCTGTCTGCCTGAGTTTGCAAGAAGGATCAGCCTCGATCCCTAGAGACGTACAGGACATGCTGCAGTCCACACCACACAGGGACGTCTTAAATCGGGTCAGCAAGATTGTCAGTGACGTGCTTTTAAACCGTGACGTGTTGCACTTCATATATATCCTATAGTACACTATAGATCAATGAAGTCGTCAGTAAGAACTCTGAATAAAAAAATAATGCAGATTTGCTGCCTCCAAGAGTAGAAGATCTTATAATTTGGGGAGGTAAAAAGAGCACCCGGTCTAGACATCTTAAATGCGTTTAAGTACACCACCGTGTACGCTGTACTAAAACGCTTCTTCAACAGAGCAGAGTTTGTGCTAGTGATGTACACTATTGCTAAATGGAAGTTTTGTCAGTAAATTTGACTTTACAAACAATTCAGAAATAATAAAAACTAAAATGTGATCTGCTCACAATATTTTCTAAAATAATTGAAGTAAAGTAAAAGAGCATCAATACGTATATTATCCATTTTATACAGTCTAGAAGATAATAGAACCAGATGATAATACATTTGATATATAATACATTTACATGATATATTTTACATAATGTGATATCAGATTTTACTAAAAACTATTTTTAGACTACACTGCAAGTTATTTTTCACAGCCCCGATTGCCTGCGTACTTATTAAATAAAAAAGTAGACTTTAATCAGTTCTTTTTTAGTACGCCAATTATATTTGCTGTAATTCACTTCACTTATTCTGTGCTATATTACGTAATATTTACTTAGTACGTGTTCCAAGTATATACCGTTAGTTCAGAACAATCGTGATGTATAATCTGATAGAGCATGAGGGTGCATTGTAGGGGATAATTGTTGATGCAGTTATTGTTTAGCAAGTGCACTTGATGAGCTTACCAAGACTTCGTGCAAGCAGCCAACTTCAGTGCAGAGCAAATTTATCGAGACTTCAAAATAAGTTACAATCCTTTGTACTCTATGAAAGTTATGTAAGCTTAGTCAGTATATAATTAGACGTAATGTGAAGTGTTTTAAAACTTATTATGGAAAATTGTTCTATGAAATTATGAGAAAATTATAAAGTACACTTATGGTACAATAGCATGTAATATATATATATATATATATATATATATATATATATATATATATAAATTATTTATTTCATTTTATTTATTAAAACAATAATCTTTTTCCTGTTTTGTATAGGTGTAAAATAATAATGTGGTAAAACGACCATCTTTTTCAGGTGTTTTATGAACCTTATAGAAGTAAATATATTGAGGTCTCTGAATCTCTGAACCAAACAAAGTTTCATAAATTCGAGATATTGAGTTTTACACAAAATTTTTGTAGCGTACATGTTCCTTTCTATCAACGCTCAAGTACTGTACGTGTTCATATTTCTAAATAAAAACTTCAACCTTTTATTTCTTAATATTTTAGTGTCGTGCCCCATACCACGAAATGTTAAATTTGTATATCTGTAGACATTTCACTTTCTGATAAAGACAATACGTAATTTAATGTTTAATTTTGCACACTATGACATTGGTTTTCAAATTTAACATTGTTTCGATCTGCGTTTGTGGAAAAAAATATAGAGGAAACTTTAATTTAGTGCGTTATTTAATTTCAGATCGAGCCTCAAAATTATTAGTCATTGTATTTAGAGGGCGTAGGACTTTTAAGAGCGGAAGATAATTTTTACTATGCGATGAACCACTAAAGTAAAGATTAAATTATATATTTTCATCCGTGTATTGTCACATAATTTTTCTCCGTGTAATCTGTATTCAAGACGCCAGAATTGCACTTGAAGAGTTGAGCAACGTGTTTGAACGAGTTTCAACAGGCTTGCCAACTGCAACAGTGCAGCCAACAATGCAGCTGTCAGCAAGTGCTGCAAGAGGCGAAACAAAATCTGTCTGAAGATGCGTGTGGAAACTGATGCAACTGAAGAATATCAAGTGGCATTGTTTCAGATCCAAGACAAATTACACTAACTAGATATTATATAAATAGTTACTTGCATGTGAAAAATAAATGTACGAAAAATTTAGAATGTTATAAAATAATTAGTGTACGCATTTTCAGTATTGTTTTCAATTATAACATTATTTTTAATTCGATTTTGAATTCACTTAATATTAATGATAAATTGATAATGCACATGCACCGGATTTTCTTCTCTGAATTAAAGATAATGGTTAGTATTGTAGCATTCTATATTTAGAGTATCAATTGAAATAATATAAAAACATGGCTTAAAAATCTGTAAATTTTTAATTACAAGGAAATTTTAACTCCAAGTTTTCTTATAAGGAAAAATTGATGCAATAATTAGATAAATTATATCGTGTAATACCGTCTTTACACCATAAAGTTTAAAATGTATCCTTAATTGTTATAAAATTTTATTTCATAAGAACTCTTATACAATAAATTTGCTTACAATTGATTTAGAACTTGCTTTTAATATTGTAACAATATTTCATACAAGTATCTTGCAGCAATAGAGAAAAAATATTGCAATGAGCAATTTGCAAGTGAAATAGTATTTCAATTAGTGAAGGTAAAAGAAAAAAAATTAACCAATCATGTCTTATCAGCAACTCAAGAAAATATAACTTTCGAAGTAAACATCTGGACACCACGAACTCCTGCTTTGTTTGTAGACGTTACCACGCAATCTACGGAGGCGTGGTGAACCAAAACGCTTTTGATATTGATAGACTGAATACTCTTCTTACCTCTCTCAAAATTGCAAACATGCATTTCTCAGTCTATATTGGAGCTGCAGTTCTAGAGGTAAAGTTGGTGTTGTCCAGGGATGTACTTGAAAAAAGAAAACATCTTTCGTTTGCTACATTTGATGATTTCCACTCAAGTCACGTGACGGTGGTAGTGACGTCACACACTTGAAGAAGATCACACGGGCCAGCTAGCAATCAGGCTAGTAAAAAGAAGTCGTTTTTCTCAGCCGTTTTAGAGAGAAGAGCATTCCATTTCCGCCCCCAAGTCACCGTGGTGTGTGCTTAGCTCCTCACCACAGCCGCACACAAAATGTGTTACATAGTATATGAAAGCAAAAATTAAACCTTATATATATATAATACGGTAATGTTAAAAGGAGACTTGTATTTTTTTAGAACTTTTAAAGTAAAAAAGAAAAGGAAATTAAGGATGGTTTTAAGTGTTTTTTTTTTTTTAAGATCTCTGAAAGAAATTTATGTTTTATATAAAAAAACTATACTTCTTTATTCCTTCGTATGGCTTTTAGTCTTAAATTGAAAATTTTCAATCGCTTATTTTTTTGTTTTATTTCAAGCTAACTTTTTTTTCCCCGTTCAATCAAAAAGGTCTTTTAACTGATTACTTATGCTGCTTTAATATCTAAGTATTATTTTTTTCTATCACTTTTTTTTTGTTCAGTAGTTCACGCTTCGCTTCAAAGTTTCCGCGCTTTGTGTGATTTATTGTAATTTTCTTCTTTCTACAGTGGAATTACTGAGAGAAATGTTGAGTTTCGAAACAGAGGGGATGACAACGAACTGGGAGAAAAATAAATTCTAGTAAAATTATAACTGGTTATAACTGGACAGGTTTTAAGATTAACGATATGGTCTCTCCTGCAGTGAAATTCAGACATAAAAAAAGAGCACGATCTAAATCAGAGCCAAGAAATAAACTTTTTCATTCATAAATTACGCCATAATTAATAAAAATATATTTTTTATTAATGAAACTTTTAAATTTAAAATCACATTTGATAAACATTTTCCGTGTAAGTATAATTATGGCATTCCTTTACTTTAATTTTGTTTAATGCTTTGAAATTTACTTGGAAAATTTAATTATGTACACGACAAAAACATTTTATGAAGTTAAAAAAAAAATAATATTTCAACAGAAAGAATGAGGAAGTGATCTTAAAAGACATATGATAGTTGATTTGTCATACATTTATGTGAGCTTTTGGCGTGTATTTTGAGAACTTGGCAATAGACAGCTCCAGAGAGAGAAAGCAGAGGGATTAACTCATCAACAATTCTAATAAGCTTCCTCCCCTGTCTGAATAATTGCCCCACCCCCCACGCGGCGACGATGGCACACCAAGATTCAAGTACCACGCCAAGGGTAAATTTACATAGCGATGCTGCTGACAGCTTATTGGCTAAGACTAGTGGAATATCTTTTGATCAACCAATAAGACAGTAGAATATATTAATAAATTTCTAAACTACAAAACACTAATCAAGCTTATTAAATAAAAATTAATATTAATTTTATGTTAAATTTGATTGATAAAAAAGTTCATGTGGATGCTTTTTATTGATGTATATTTATGCTAAGTAAATTATCCTAGACAGTATAAGTAGTTATATTTATAGCTTGAAGCTTCATTATATGTAATAAATGCATTAAAATTGATTGCAGAGTTATAAGGTTTTGTGTTGGCGTATAACTTCATCTCATGGCAAGCAGCGCGTTGTCGTAGCAGCCCATTGTTGTGTCACCATCCCTGAGGCCCTTGTTACTACCCCCTTGCCAGCATTGCCTAGTAAACAACCCCCCATTCTTGTTCCAGCAAGCCTTTGATGAAGAGACATAGTGCATTATCAGCAGCCGCCGTCGTAGAGATAATGTTATTCCCTCTCTCTCTCTCTCTCTCTCTCTCTCTCTCTCTCTCTCTCTCTCTCTCTCTCTCTCTCTCTCTCTCTCTCTCTCTTTCTCTCTCTCTCTCTCTCATGTTATGTCATTACTACACCTACATATCTACCATCATAACAATTAGAATGATTAGCTACAAATTATGCAGAAGAATAAGCATCTAGTTTCTATTCTAATTAGATACAAATTACATTATAAGCAAAGTGCATTACATATTTGTGTATTAAGATAATTATATTATTGCATGACGGAAACTATATATATAATATATATATAATTTCAAACCCAATCGTATTCACCCGCCAAGGTAAGAAAGAAAATTGTCAGAAAATTTAAAAGTCTCGCCGAGGTGGGACTCGAACCCACATCTCTCTGCATACGCGGCCAAGCGCCTTACCATTAGACACTCGGGTCCACCTTTAAATCTCACCCTGCGTATATATATATATATATAATGTTAAAAATAAATTACAAAGTATACAATATAATGTTACAACGAATGTAATGTTATTTCCTACTGAATAAAACTCTTTGATTGGATATTTTAAAATGCTGGATAATAATTCCACTCGTCAGCCTAACTAAATTAAACTAAATATGGATAGTGAGAGACCTGGATATATTTCTGGATACTTCCTTCTTTAATCATGCTTATATTATGTTCTCAATAATTTTAAAGAACATCACCTAATGTTTAATCCATAAATTTTAATGCGCACGTGTGCGAGTAAATTAATATACTTTTGATTAATTTTATAGTGTATAATGAGCTCTTGTCTCAAATATGTTGTGTTGTGATTGCTATGGAAGTTAGTGTTGTCAGAAATATGAGACAAATTCGAATATTTCTAATTCCTTCTTGTTAAGTAAGGAAAATGTACGCTACAGTGAAGCAAAAGTTGCCTACATTTTAGGCGCTTACAACATTTTATACGTTGCTAAGCAACCATTATAATTTATCTTGTATCAAAGTATGATATTCTGATAAATCCTTTATTACGAACAATTATCACATAACTCTTGGAATTATCACAAAACAAGTACCCACTATAATTATCCTGCTTTTTGGAGAGCTTATTAATTATATTGTTACTAATTGGCGTGCCACGCGAAGTAGCGCAAAATTAAACAAAGCCGGGAAAAATGACAATCAAATACTGCTTAATATTCAATATCACAAATTAGTTGAGAATTTATACCAACATTGTTTACTAATGAGAGTTTTTATGAACTTTTTTTCCCAAAAGTGGAAGGCTAGTTAATTGGAAGTATTTGTTTTAATTTTACCTGCTTCAAAAGTTAATAAAAAAAAATAAGATGTTTTCTATTTTAATGAATACAATATCATATTCTGGTATTTATTTATTATTTATTTTCAATAACTACCTTATATTTTACATTCTGGATTTTTTATTTCATTCATACTTTTACAAATACTTTCCAGCAGATTTTATTTAATAATCTCATTTGCTAGTGCAAATTTTTACAGTAAATTTATTTTCAAGAAGTAAACAAATTTTATTTTATAAAATATAATGAGTATATTTCTACAAGCTTTTATAATAAACTATAATGCAGTTTATATATTAACATTCCATTCAGAAGTAAAAGTTGGCCTTGCAATTCATATTTCAGCTTTTTAATTTTATAAACTATAAATTAAAGGATTAAACTCTTTGTAAATTTCAAAACTGAGCTAATAACAAAACAGCCAGAAACCAAACACTTCCGGCTACTTCCGAAGAGTATATTAAATTAATTTATTCATCTTTATTGCTTTTCGATTGTACATTACAATATAAGCACGTCAATATCAGTGTGAGTGGCAACCTCATGGTGCTTGTCAAACTATTCTAAACATAACAAATTTTAATTACAACAAAAGACAAATCTAAAACAAACACTATACCATTCACCATATCAATCCAGAATAGACAAAATTTATTTTAAACAGATTGAGACAATTGGACAATATTTTAATATAGCAAGAAGTATATTATATGCAAAAAGCAATAACTCATCAACAATAAAATAAAAAAAACAACTATCGTGCATAAAACTGATTACGGAACTTGTAGTTTAGTATACTCCTAGTTGAAATAGTTCGTCTTCAACTCATCCTTCACACGTCTAAACCTAATCTTGTTACCTCTGAAACACATCTTATTTCTTCTTCGCTGAAAGTGAGGATGAAATGAAGACAATATTTCTAATATTTTATGCTCAAGAAGAGGAAAAAATACGTAATCTCGTCTCTTTTCCCTTTTTTTTTCTAAAAAATTGTGCAAAATAGGAGGAAAAAAGACGAGAGGAGAGATTTAATGGCAAATAAAAGATGAAATTTATTAAGACTCTAGACATCTTCAGAACTGACGTTATGTTAATTATCCTGTGTTGAAAAGACTGTGTAAAAATGTAATTAAATATTTATACGATATTGCGTATATATTAATATAGCATTGAAGTAATATTTTGTAATATTTGAAGGAGTAACTATGTACTTGTATTTAATTAACTAGTTATTATAGTGACTAAATAAAAACAATTTATATATTTCTCTCGTATATTTAAGTTGTCATAATTTCCAACATTTTCACGCCTCACTTGAACTAATATACAGAGAGAGAAAATAAAATGCTAATCATATGTTGTTAAAGTAAGAATAAATCTAGAATCAATAAGAAAGCTCCTTGTTATATTCCATTTTCTTCCTCGTCGCAATTTGCATGATGATCACAAATCAGTGCAGTAATTTCACTTGCATTATTCCGCAGTTAATATAGACACCATTGCATGCCCTGATTTTACAATTGTTAACATTCAGTCTATAATCAAAGCTTCGATTCACAGAGTCTATATTAATAATAATATAAAGTAGAATCTTTACAATGTACTGAAAATACATTCCCCACCCCCCTTTTAGACTTGTTTGCTTATGTCGTCTCAAATGTGTCAGATAATTAAATATTTTACTTAGCACATTGGTTACAAGCCCGCTTCGCAAGAGAAAGTTCCCGGGTTCGAATCCGGGTCTAGAGTGGGACTTTTTCATGTTTCAGATTTGCATTCGGGAGGTGTACCTTTTTAGGGTTGCTAGGCTTCCAGCTACAGATTTTTATGATATCAAATTTGCAGAATGGCTATGAATTTGAGTTAGGCCATACCATGACTGCCCGTATTCGTACGAGACGAGAGTTTTTTTACAATTCAGTAGTGGAGAAAAAACATGATAATTTCCGATCAAAACTGACCTGTGTATTACAGCAGTTTTTAACGACCAAGTAAGTAGGAACTTATGCAAATTTACAAAGAATATACCATTAGATGACAAAAAGTTCTATATTGAATTAAACAATAAATTTATTATATAGAAATTTCAATCACAGGAAAATAAAGCAGACAAAAAAAAAAGTTTACTAGTTATGTCTTAAAAAAATATAGTATGCAGGTATTATTTCTCTGCAGTAGTTACGATATTTTAACTTGGTAATTTTTGTTCTCTCTTAACTTTATATTTAAAAAGAAATTTGATACTTGGGTACAAGTTTTAAATAATACGTAGAAAACATGTTTACGTTACTACTGGTAAATCGAAACTCCACTAACTAGCAAACTTTATAAAGTTCTGATGATGCCAAAGATACTCTGAGTGTTCAATATTATTGAAATCATTAAAAAAAACTCAAAAGTTTTACTTAATTTCATTACCCCCTCTTATTAAGTTTACTACTTATGGGGTAGAAGTTATAAATAATCGATTTAAAACACCCTGTATATAATTATTTTAATGTGTTTGTGGGGAAGGGGGGGAGGGTTAAAGCACCGTCAGAATTGTCGGAATTCGAAATAATTTCCGATCCCTTGGCTCGTTCTAGTAATCGGAAATTTTTAGTTTTCTGATTGATCGATAGCTTTTCCGTTCCGATTTCGAAGCACTTTTGTACAGGATTTAGGGGCTGATTTTCTTATAAAAAAATATTATTATATATAATATAATTTTTAAATTATCAAAATCTTGTGCTCGTTGTTTGTAAATTGTATTGTTGAGAAAATAAATGTATTTCTAGTGTAGACGAGAGTGGTTAATTTTATTTATTTAGCCTCAGGACATACAAGATATAATTATTAATTATAATAAATATACAATTTCATAATTATTAACATTAATTATATAATTTTCATGTTATCTTAAAATGACTCTTCATTACATAAGTATTAGGTTCAACTAGCGCCAACAATGCCACTACGTTCTGTGCTCTGGTGGGCAAAATCCGTACTACATCGTCTCACAGTTAACAATGGAAAAGGCTTCATCGAACAGACATTACATGAACAATGGTTTATTATCATCATTACGTGTATAAGATTTTGTAATGTGAAATTGAAATTAAGTAAAAAATTAATTTAAAAATGAAATATTAATTATTATATACCTATATTTACATTCAAATAAAAAATGTCATTTGATACAAAAATACACGTATGAAAATTCAGAAAAAAAATGTAATATATATTATATACATATTATACGTGCTTGAATTCAATTTATTTGGACTACAAGATAAAAATATATGTTTGTTTTCTTTAAATGTGAATAAAAAATTTCTATTATAGAACGTGCTATTATTTAAAAACAATTACTTAAAAAACTATTAATTTTAATCTAAAAAAAAAAGCCTTCATCCCACAATAACAATCTCTATATTTATACATCCTTTGAATCTAATACAAATTAAAACATTTCTTAAAACAGGTGTATAATTATACAAAGAAATTTTAATTTGAAAAAAAAAAAAAAAAACTTTTTTTACATGATGGTGTAACAAAAAAAAAAAGGAGGACAAGAAAAAAAAAGCTTAAAGACATTTTAACTTGAAGCCTAATGAGTTTTGTATCCTTGAATGATTCGTTCGATGCTTTCTTTGAAGGAACTTGTTAGTCGGAGAGAGTGGATTAGAAAAGCGCGCGGGCAACTCTTTGTGCTTCTCTAGACGACAGGGAGGAGGTACCATGGAAGAGCCGGGGGAACCCAATTAGCGCTGCCAGCAAAGCGACTTCAAGTCCCCAGATATCGGGACTAAAGGCATTCACTCTCTTCCTTCCTGTAGCCTGATGATGACGATGGGAAACTGTGTGTGGGATTTTTGAAAAGACTTCAAACGAGCCTCACAATGACGACACCATCTTTAACCCCCCCCCCCATCCCCCTAAAAAAAATTTCACTGTCCATTCTGTGTTGCGATTAAAGGTTTCACATTTGTTTTACAAGATTACACCCCTATATGAGCTTGAAGCTCGAGCCAAGGTAGTGGGATAAGGGAGAGAAAGCTAGGATGGCCATGGCCTGTGTTACGCGTCTCAGCATTCACTGAAACTGAGGGAACCGTGGAAAACCACAGTCAGGACGGATGCCTCTAGTTTTTATCAATGGACCAAAGTGATGTCCAAAGCCTGGGGAACTAAACACAATAGGATGTGTTTTATAGAAATTTAAATTATCTGTGTTTCATATTTAGATAGATGATCTCAAATTGTGTGTTCTCCACTTTGTTCAGTTCTTTTTTGAACCTTCTAGGAAAATCTAAATTTATGGTGCAAGAGTGCTATGACGCTATAATCATGTAACTTCCCTATACTTTCGAAGTTTAATGGGTATGACGTCACATCACTTTGTATCACAATTTTAAGGGTGTTGTAGGATTCAAAAATAATCTAAAAACAAATTTTGATTGTTTATAACTCAAGTCTTCTATACAAATATGCATTAAAATGTCATGCAATTAATTTGTCCATAGAAATAAAACAGTGTATGATATTGAAATTTTGATTGAAAAAATAATAACACAATGATAAAAATAGATAGTATTTTAAATATTTCCAATTATAAAAGTAATTAAAAGTTTATAATAATGTAAAAAAAAAAAATTAAATGAAGTTTGAATTTTTTACTCCAGTTTAGCTCGAGGCTCGATAAAAATGACAATTTTGATGAAATATATTTTGTTATTTAAATAGGTTTTAAATTTCAGAAACTAGGCAAGCACAATTTTGTTTTATAATTTGAGTCGAAAAATCTATGAATATTAAATATCATGTAACTTCTTTCATAAAAAAATTGTAAAATAGAAAAGAATGTTACAGTATGTGATTGACATTAACATATAAAAAGTAGAAGATTACAACTTTGTAACACCAGCAGCAGCAGCAGTAAATAACTTCTGTAAGTCAAACAGCATCTGGGTCGTTCTGTGATTTTGTTGGAGCGTGACTTTTCAATACCTTGCGCGTCGCCTCGAGTCATTTGTCTTGCGGGAGTACTCGTCAAAGTGGAAAACTTCCACTGCAATGTGTTGATCAAAGACTTGCACGTTACAAAATGAACAAATGATGTCTGTCAAACGTAATGTAATAAGGTAACTTTTTTTTTAAATTAACAATTATTTTATCACACATATAGTCTATAATCAAAGCGTCTCATTAAAATTTATTTCAAATTTCTGAAATCAAAATAGATAATTATGTTCAAACTCAATGCATGCAAATTTAAGTACTTTTTTTTTTTAAGAATATTTTTTATGAATTCCTTAATTTTAATTTTAAAAAATTTGAAACATAATGTGACCTGCTTATCGAGTTGAAGTTAAATTTTATGTTAAGATACATCTGATTACAGTACTTGACATGTACTGTACTCCTTAACTAGGCCTTTCAAATTTTGATCCGAAAAACTGAATTGGGCTAATAGCTTTCTAGTAGTATGATTTTAGGGTAGGATTTTTTAAAAAAATCACCAAAATAAATTTGCTCACCATAATACTGCGTGCATGATATGACACCATTTAACAAAAACTGAGTCTAAAGCCGGTATTGCACAATACAATTTTTCTAACTATTGATGCATACAATTTTTCCTTACAAGAAAACTTGAACTCCATTTGTTTGTACGGAGATGAAATTTTCTTGCAAAGAAAAATTGTATGCAAAATTGTATGGTGTAATACCAGCTTAAATTTTTTTTTTTTTTTTTTTTTTTTTTTTTTTTTTGCAATTGTACGCTCTAATCTGCATAAATTGCCAATACCCAGCGTTTAAATCTCCTGAAAAAAATTGCATGAATATTACTTCAAAGGAAGACAATAAATTTTATTGTAAGAAATATTATGCATTGATATCACCACGCCGTATTTACTGCAACAAAATTTATTTGTGTCAAATATGTTCTCATTACATCAATATCAAACATTTCATTAAAACGTTCATAAAGAGAGCTTTATTATTTTGTGTTTGTAAGAACCTTATTATTATTAGACTAAAATGTTGGAGTAAGTTGAGAAAGGATTGAAATATACTGAAAACCTCTCTCTGTATAGAAAATACTGTGATGAAATAAATGTCACACTGCTTTTATACTATGGAAAATAAGACAGAGAGAGAGGCACGTTTCTAGGGAGGAGGGTTAGAAATAAAACTCATCACCACCGCGTGCGAGCTACAAAAGTTTTAAATTGAAATTAAGCACGCCTCTGCACACCAGTGTTATAAAGTAAATGCAAAATCATTATATAAAGCAGATACGTCAATTATAACAATGTCATTAATTACCTTAAAATATTTTAACAAAGTAAAAAGTTTAAATAATTTTATTAATTTTATAGAATGAGCAAATAAATCGCATTGAAATTTTAAAAAAAAATAATGTTTATTTTTTTACATTTTTAAGTACCTTAGTTTTTATATTATTTGGTGTCAAGTGAACTAGTTTGTAACAGCTGTTATATATTATATAGAACGCATTTCAGTATTAACTATGACTTTGTCTCTCTTTTATTCATTCACTTTTGGAAATTTCATATGAGAATTAAAATTTAAATGCTTTATTTTATACTATTAATTTTTTAACCATGTGCTTGGCTGAGAGTTTTTTTTTTTTATGAGAAGGATAAAGAAAATCATGTCAAGTGTTGCCTACGACTCACGTGTTAAAGTGGAAGATAAAATCAGTTTGCTGTTGCAGTTTAATTTCAGTCTTCACGGGGGGTGCAAGTTCGTAATGAAAAGAGCCACGCCCCCTTGAGAGGTGTCAACAAAATGTTCTCGCTGCGTGATAATTAAATTTCACAAAATTACTTTATCAAAAAGTCTTGTCCAGGGGAAATGGAGTCATGCTCATAAATTGATGATTTTAATTTTACTGATTGGTCCATTAGTGGTTAATTCTGCAATAATTATTTTTGTAAAGGTTGTTCTCAAATATTAATTAAAGTAAGGAAGGAAAAATATAATGCAAATTTTTTGTTACTTTTATTTTAAATAAAAGAGTAATTAAAGCGTAATAATTTATGGAAATACTGCATTTTTCTCTATATTTCTCATCATCAAGAGTAGTTTGGATTAAGCTAAAATAAATATAATTAATTGTATATATACGGTACAGTAAAGCCTGATTTTTGTCCTTTAAATAATTTTTTGAAAAATATTATTATGTGGAAATTGTATTACAATCTTTCGATCCTTACCTGGAAATAGATTAATTTCAGAAAGGAAATATGTAGCGGTAAATTAGTAACGAAAAATTACCGGTTTAGATTGTGACGTGTTTTACGTTGAAAAATATAGCAACTCAATAGCCAAATGGACGCCAGTGTGTTAAATCAAATACGCATTATTTACGTTGAAGGATGAAAATTACCTATGTAAATCCACCTTAAGATGATCTGACGGACTGCATATTTAATATAATGTACCTTTGAAAAAAAAAAAAATAAACACATAAAAATTATAAAAAAATCAACAAAAATAGAGAGAGGAAAAAAGGGAATTCTAGTTGAAAATTTACGTCTTCAACTCGTCCTTTACACGTCTAAACCTAATCTTATAATCTTACCTCAAAAACACATCTTATTTCTTCCTCGCTCAAAGTGAGGATAAAATGGAGATAATATTTCTAACATTTTATGGCCAATAAGAGGAAAAGAGACGTAATCTCCCTCTTTTCCCCTAAAATGGTGCAAAATAAGAGGGAATTAGACGAGGAGAGAGCTTAATACTTTTAATAGTGAGTGAATAATATATAGATTAAATTTATTTTAACTCAGGAAAGTGTATAATAAACGACGAAACGTAAGAATTAGTGAGATGGTGGAGAGCAAGGAAACTCAAACTGAGAAGGTGAGAGAGAGAGAGAGAGAGAGAGAGAGAGAGAGAGAGAGAGAGAGAGAGAGAGAGAGAGAGAGAGAGAGAGAGAGAGAGAGAGAGAGAGAGAGAGAGAGAGAGAGAGAGAGAGAGAGAGAGAGAGAGAGGTCATCATAACGTCAAGCAGATGGAGACATTAGCATCCTCCCCTCAACAACCTTCACCTACATCTCAGAGAGTTTGTTATTTCCGTGGGTGCTTCAAATTAATCTCCGCCACACAACGCGCATTTCCCATCAAATAAATCAACAACTGCATCATCTGTATTTAGCAAAGATGGAATTTCATAGCTTGCCTTTTGTTGTTTTCTCTACATTACATAAATAAGCATGGCAATGTGTTTCATGTTATAGATAAACATAATAATTAATTGAGTATCTTATTTCAATAACAATAATATATTACGTCAATGTGCAGTTACAACAAAATGGTGAGTATAAATGTCAGTAATAAATATCATAACATAAATTTAATATGTCATAGCATGAGCAATGTATCATAACAATGATAATAAATAAACTGGATCAAATGACATTTAGTTTAACTTAAATAATGGTATGAATTCATAAAAAATTAAAAATGGTACAATTTTAGCTGCAAAATTTTTATACATAAATTAAAGCTGTAATCAAGAGCTTTAAAATTGGCGCTCTAAATTTCGTTCTGTGAATTTCATATATAATTTTAAAAAAAATTATCCAAAATGCAAAAAATCCACGCAAATTGTCCACTATGGCTAACTAAAGATAAATATATTTTAATTAGATGCTTGATTTTTAAATGTGTTTTTTCATCAGAAAAAAATGCAATTTATTATTAATTTTCGTTTGCACAACTCAATTAAAATCACTACTCAATATTTTTTAAGCTGTGATAATTGAAAGAACTCAGTCCGGGAGTTTATTATTAATAAATGTTTACAAAAGTTATAACTATATAATATAACAATAAGATATATTGTAACGTACACGTGCTACTTTTTCTGTATAACATCAAAAAATATAAACATTCTGTTTGCTGTAAGTTTTGACATAAATAAGAAAACTTGACTAAAATTTATAACTCATGTGCAAAAAAAAAAAAAAAAAAAAAAAAAATTAAAGAAAAGAAAAGGTTTCATTACTTCATAATTGTAGTCATACGTCAAACAAATAATTTACACAAAAATATTTAATATAAATTTGAATATTCAAAGAAACGTTATTAAAACCTAGTTTAATATGAAAACGGTAATAATAACTGTCACTGTTTCACTGTTCTTTATTTATCTTGTATATTAGTTGTTATTGTTTTTATCTCGACCTACATTCAAGTAAATTGAATATTAATAAATAATAACATTTATAAAATGTATTTTTTTTATCAAGTTTTATGCAATTTTAAAGTAGATTATTATAATGTTAATATGAAAATATGTTTTAAAAAACTAAAGCAATAAGACGAAAAAAATAGAGGGAGAGAGAGAGAGAGAGAGAGAGAGAGAGAGAGAGAGAGAGAGAGAGAGAGAGAGAGAGAGAGAGAGAGAGAGAGAAGCGATAAAAAGCGACTGAATTTCCACCATGTTCACGCCCCCTATAGTCATACAACACAGCAGCAGCAGCAGCACGCGGCAATAACATGGAAATGATGCATTGCTCGCTACTACCGGAGCTCCACACAATGCACACCAACGGATTTATTACCTTACATTACACAGCAGGCGTGACGTCATCTCTTCGTGTGATATAGCAATTGTGTGTACACCAAATATATTGTCTACACTTAGTCAACTTAGAATGAAGATGTTACTGTGTTAACCATGATGCAAAGATTTTTTAAAATAATTCAACTTTAAAAAAATTCAAAATTTAAAAAATATATTAATATTTTGAATAATATATTGTATATAAAATAATAATTGTACTTTTTATTTAAACGTTATGATGACGTATGATGAAAGATTTATCTCATAATTTTTATAAGCTTATACGTTAGAAACGAGGAAATTCTCTTAATGGTATTATGTTTCTTACACATTTAGCATATGATTTTCACCGTGTTTGTAATGTCCTTTTTCATTGGTTGACAGTTTCTAAGGAAGAACCTCATTGGCGGAACACAAGTCGAAGTACTCCCGTGCGAGCGTTTTTGATGAAAACAAAATTAAATATGTATAATATCGTGCATTATTTTTAAAATAAATAATGCACGTTTGAAATTTAAATAAAATCAATTTTCATTACTGAAATGCATAATATAAAGTGACAATTATTTAATATCATAAATATGAGCTGAATTAATTTAAATATTGAATCAAAATATATTCTTACATATAGTTGTAAAATCAAAAAACCATAACAAAAACAATGTGACGTGGCTTTAAAAACAAGATGGCTACCATAGAATTTAACAGTAATTGCACCATTTGCATGTATGTAAATCCAAGTTAGCTGCCATGGGACAGTATCTCCACATTAGTGTGATCTTATGCTCTGACGGGAGGTTATTGCAACAGGAAAATGCTCTCAGGCTCTCGAACATTGAGATGTGACCTACCTCCCAAAGCGACTCTAAACTCATGTCTCAGATGCAGTAAGGGTCATTTTAACATTCTATAACATTGAAAACATGCCTAGACGTTGATTGATGATGTGATTATGTCTATTTTGCATTATATGGTCATGTGCGGTTTGCTTGCATTCTCTATTATAGTGTCTCCACTATGTTACATGTTATGATGAACAAGGGACAAAGGGTTAGATATTTGTTTGTTATGGATCGATGATTCGTTGAAAGCTTTGTACATTATCACACTGAAAACAGTTTGTGGTAGTGGACGTTAGTGCGAAATGTGTTGGTTTAATTATCCATTTTGATGAAATATCTTCTCTTATATAATATTGTCGACTGCTTACAAAGTTAATTAAATTTATGAATATTGTGTAGTTTTGTGATGAAAATTGATATTTTTTTTTAATTCAAGTTTGTATATTGTAATTAATTGTTTAAATGATATGCAGCATTAAGATTTAAGCCAATATTCAAGGTATAGTGCATTTTTACTGAATCTAATATTGATAAAAAAAAATCTATAAAATTTTTAATTTAAATAATTCACTTCACTCTTCAACAATAAATTTAATATGAAACACACTATTTTTATTATACTTTAATTTAAATATATTATATAATGTCATATTTTAATTTTAGTAACTAAGTTAAAGATTTCTTTCTTACCCATGCATGATTATAGCATGTGTTGAATAATTATTATTTTATGTATACCTTGTAACTGGAATTTGATGAAATAAACAATTTGCAAAATCTTACTCTTATACAATAAATATATAAAATATTTCCTAATTAAACTCCCAGATTAAAAGCAAAATATAGTAATTACCATTATTGTTAGTAAAATTATAATATACAATTCACTTCTTAAAATAAATTTAAACAATATACATAAAGAATAAAATTACATTTAACTATAAATTTTATTGACATGAAGATAAAAAAAAAAATGTCTGTCAGATTTAAACTTACATTCAGCTTTGTTGAAGTCAGTTAAAATTGTTATATGATCAAAAGAATTGTAGTGTGCGGTCACTTGATAGAAATCTGTTTCCCTCATAAAGAAGTACCTCAATAAATATATATATCCTTCTTCTCAGTTTTTGTAACAAAAGCTTCTTTTTTATATATTAAACTGGTAGACATATATACCACATCAGTCTGCTACTTTTAGAGAAGAGATAACGCTATAAAATGGAACGAAGCATTTCAAAGGGTTGGTCCTACTGTCTGACGTTATTTTACGTAGTAACAATCAGTTTATCTGCTTTCCTTTATCTCCTTTAGAAGGAAATCGTTACGAAAGTGCTCGTATTATGTTTTATCTAGTTTTGTGTCTCTGTGTGTAAAGTATACAAATCAATTTACTTTATTATGTTATTGTTGTTGACTAAAATATCTTAATAATATCCAACTATTTTAATGGCAAGTATAAATGGATAACAAAGTCTTTTACTTGTTGTAACAAACCATTATTATTTATAGGCCATAAGGTAACATAAATAAACAACTATACCCTTCACAAGGCAGATATCAATCAACAATAATTTGTTTTAAAAGACTTTAATATAAACAAACTAGAAAATTAGTAGAAAAAGGGCATAAGTGAAGATATTGTGGTGATGGAATTGTGTCTTAATGTTATCATCTTGAAGCTATTTTTCAGAAGTTAATATTTATCGAAAAACAAGAAATTTTTAGCCCAGGTGTATTTTATTTAAATTCTGATTTTACTTATTTTATTTTTTTATATACTGTTTATAATTACTCTGGGTGGAATTCACTGCAAGTTTTTACTATATTGTTTAATAACATAAATATCTAGTAGTCCGGCCCTTGCTGTTGAAGTGTTAGTCTATGTAATTTGACTGCATGTCACCTACACTTGCGCCTCCTTGGTGTGCCTTGTTACCGCTTCCAAATGTATTATGATTTTGCCTGGTTTGGCTTTAAGTGCATCTTTGTGGCACAAAGCTACTAGATACCTTTTGTCTTACCTATTAGCGGTGCAGCGGATTTATGATGTACAGTAAGAGACCCATGGTTAGTTACCAAAGCAAGACGAAATTAATTTCACCTGCAAGGTCTGAAAGCAAGACAATAATTTACATGATATCGATTGATCATTAGTGAAAAAAGAAGAAACATGAAATATATGACAATTTTAATAGAAGTTAATTATTATTAATTATTATGTTAAGTATTAATTTTTATGTAATAATTGACATGATCCATGCTGTACAGAATTTGATCGAAATAAAAATTTGAAATTGTATGTGAATATCTGCAAATTGTGTTAATTACATATTTTTTAAAATAATTTTTACTAATTTTATTTTATGCTCCAATTGATGAAAATTTGGAAAATAATAAAATAACGTCACGATTTCCCTGCCGTAACTCGGTGAATTTACTAATAAGATTTCACAGCTTGTGCGTTAAAATTGAGCAGTCCCGCTCATGTGAATCCACCTTTAATTATGTAAATTAAGTCCACAAAGAAAAAAATTTCAAAATTTCAATTTAAGGATACATATATAAAAACATTGCAATAAATTCTTCTTCTTTTTTTACAGATACAAATCATTCTTAAAAATAAGATTTATTTTTCATACAATGATATTCATCATCAGAATTTTTAACATTAAATTTAAAAACTGTAGTCAAAATAAATAAATATGTAAATAAAATGGGAAGATTTATATCATGCTTGAATATTCTCATGATATTTTTTTTTATATTTTTCTCTTGAGTTAGCTCCATTTATATAAACGAAAATCCATTTTTATTCGTTTCCATTGTGTTTCTCGTGTGATATAGAAGCTTGGTCATAAGGTTGAACGTATATACAAAAGCTGACCTATATATATTACATAAAGGTCATTTGCATGTATATGTAAAAGAGCTATAATATAAAAGAGCATGCACAATGTCGTTATATATAATAGAACGATTTCAATAGCTGCAGTATATAAATACCATAAGATTGCTCTTACCTGTTGTTAGGTTTAATAGCTGGTGGTATATATTATAAAATGAAACTAGACAATAGAAATCTCTTGTCCCAACATGCACTTGAACAAACTCAGCCTGAAATCAGGCAACTTGCTTAGCATGATAAAACTTTTTGCATAATAATCAGATTATATATTTGATTTTTTTATTGGATTAAAATGTTTTAGTAACAGACTTGTATATTTTTAATTTTTTTTTATTTTAATTGAAATGTTAATATATTTTATGACAAACACCATTGGGTTGTTAATTATAATCCTGATGTGACGAGCTGTAATGTATAATTGAAAAGCAACATGCAGACAACATGCATAAATTTATTGCATTTTTGGATAGAGAAACTGGAGTTATGTAATTTTATTCAGATTTTTTAACTCTTTAAAATCCTTAAAATCATGCTGCAAAATGCTGTGACGTCATAGTCATGCAAATATTTAACATGCAAACAAGGCTTTACATTACTGTTATGTAACAGACTTTTTCTTCTTTATATTATGGGTAAAAAAGTGGAAAAAAAAATAAATAAAAAAAAAATGACGATACAAAATGACGATACAAATAATTTTGCAATAAAAAATCAAAAAGGGTTACTTGAATCAACATTGCAAATTGTTTTAGTGTTCAACTTTGATCTTTTCCAGCTATTTTTCCAATTCTATAATTTCTTAACAACAGAACAGCAGATTGCAAAGGAGCTCTTCGTAATAAGGTTTAAGATTAAAATGGTACGATATTGTGTTGTTTGTTACAGGATACAAATTAAAAAGGGAAAACTTTTAACCAACTATTATCAATTTCCACAGCTATTCTGGAAATACACATCAATAAAAGTTCAAACGATCACCATGCTATTTGTGAATATTTCACCGTCATATATAGTTACCATTAATTGTTTATAAATTTTAAAATTACATTTGAATATTTAAAACACTATCTTACCATAAATACAATATTTTAATATTAATATCACATTATCCAAAACAATATATTATAAACTATAATATAGTGAAACTCATTATTGAAAAAGAGTTTTTTTTTTTTAATTCAAGATATAACATAATATATAGATATAAAAAAATGCATGAGAAATGTTGAAAGCTGACTTCATTAATATTAATAAAAAAATATATATTTACAATTTCATTTTATTTTTATTTCTATCAATTCAATAGATTCTAGTTATATAAACAAACTGAAGCTTGAGCATATTACTGGATACAAAAATAATATATGGTAGAAAATAATATTTTTATTGAAAGAACATAATTAAACTGCAGCTTATAAAAAAAAATGGAAAATGATATAAATTTGTTCGAATTTCAAATGAATGCACATGCCCTGGGGATGGAAGTTGTATGCAAACGTGATTAAGCTTCGTTTGTGTGTCGTTGAAAAGGTTGTATTCAAAGAGATACTATACACAATCTGAAAAGAATTTCCCACAATTCCTTGTATACTTCTACTTGATGATATTTTCAAGATAATTTTAATTTTGAATTAAATTCATCCATTTTTAAAATTATGTATTTTTGTTTTACGTATAATAAAGCTGAATTATTATAAACTCGTCGTCTTGCAAAATTTCTTTGTTAATCACTATGCCCTGTGTTATTCTTAAGGTGGATTTTCATGGGCGATTTCCAGCCTGCGACGCGAATAAAGCGCACTTGCTGTAACATCCATTGGCGGCCATATTGGGTGAATAAAAGAAAAAGAGCATCGTAATTAACGCGATTACCGGTGAATTCGCCGCCGTATAGGATTTCGCAGCTTCTACGTCAAATCGCGCCGCATCGCTTTTGTCGCTCATGAAAATCCACCTTTACGGGGCATGGTGATTAACAAGGCCGCAAAGAGAAATTTTCCGAGGCGACAACCTCATTATCATTGTTGGTAGCAACTAAAATATCCCTTGATAGATGTTGGCTAAATATTCAATTTCAATGAGATCTTACATTTAAGAAGAATCGCAGTGTAAGGCCACATTTCTCACGTCTCAATTTTAGTCCTTATTTTAAGTAACATTTACTTCAAGACCTTTTAAAATGTAGCTTTTTGAATGCTTCGTATTTTGTCTGACATTATCTAAAATGACGTCACCAAGAAGAATTGAAAATGTAAGTCTAAGTTTTATATATATAGTTTTGTCCGTTCAAAAAAAAAAAGTAATCTCAAGTTTGTTGAAGAGTAAAGGAAAATAACTTATATATAGATGAAAAGATAGAAACTACTAGAAGGAGAGATCGACATGGGAATTGACGGAGTGAAGAAAGAGACGAGTTCAAATCTTTCAAACCTATTGTGCCTAGTGTCATCCCACTTTATATTGAAATCTTCATATTTTTTTTTTTTTAACAATTGTTCAGTAAAATATAAAGATGCTATATTCTATACATAGAATACATGCAGTTATTAATTACACCAATACAATACAGTATTTTTGGAGTTAGGGGGGTCGCACACTACCTTCGTATCGTATGGTATCGAGTTATGATAAAAATTTAGAACCGGTTTCTAAATAAGAAACTTACGATCGCATGCGATGCGATGTAAAACAAAGCTGTGTGCACGCGTACACCTGATTGCATAGGTTCTTAATTTTTTTGTTATCATACGCTGCGAAATCATGCTGTGTGAGACAGCCCTTAACGATTGAGAGAAAACCAATCGAATGCGTGTCATGATTCGTTCCACGTTAACGTTGCCAAATCTCGTTCAGTTTCCTCGTCAGTAAGATTGCCCTCGTTAAGGCAAATGACGAGGGCAGTAAAACGTAACGCCTCTTGGTTAATCCTCAGTGCAGTCTCCAGTTAATCACCGTTGCAAGCTCGCAGATAAGACACTTCAATTACTTATAAAGTTATAAGAACAATAAAGTTTATTTTAAACCACTGTAAAATGAAGTTTTTATACAAAGTTGAAACAATGATGTCATTTAAAAAATAACGAATTTTACTTGCACTGAAATTAAATTGAAGAATTATAATAAAATTAAAATTTATTACAAATTCTATAGCTGTTTCCCAATTTCTACAGTCTTTGGATTAAGATACCACTGTTTTTTCTTTAATCTAAATGTATTGTGTAGTAACAAAATAAAATAAATTGATTTTCCATTATACGGAACATTATTATCTGACAAAATCTTACATTCTTTGTAGGTCTTCTTTAAGCAGCTAAGCTCTCTTCTTTCAACAAAACTTAAGCTTTTCTTGTGGAGCCACCCACCACGAGAGAGGAAATAATTTCGCTAATTGATCTCAGTATGAGAAAATCTATTAATTCTTTAGAATCCACCACCTCTTATCAAAATGAAGAAGTATTTTCCAATATCTCTGATGACAGATTGATTGACGTTGTGACAGATTTATTTGAAGTTGACACTTTTCCAAAACAATTTTATCATCATTATATTTTAATGATCAATATGTTACATTTTTTTTGTAACATGGTGTTAATTTTGATAAACATGATCATGAACAGTTACAAATATTGAAATTAATTCATTTTGTAGTTTAATTTTTAGAAAAAAAAATACGAGTGAAAAACAGAAATAGAAAAACGTTAAGGCCGTTAAGCTATATAATGGTTATAAAGTATAATGGTAACAAAGAATCGCTAGTTTATCTTGATGTTCAAATTTAATGGAACCATATAAAGATATATTTCTATAATAAGGTTAAAGTTCTATTCCATGGTTCACTATAACTTCATTTAAGCTTAAATAGATTAAAAGTTGAAATGCAGATTCATGCGGTTTATGATGCTATGTCAACTCCTTACACAGACATAGAAAGTTGATCAATTTTCAGTGTCTAATTATTTTTATTAGCTATGGAGGCTCGATATTCAACTATAGTATATTTACAGCTTGGCCGCCATTACCCCTGCTGATACAGATATAGGCTACACGCTGTACATAAGACCATTGATATCTGATCTCACAGCAATTTCGGTCAAAAACCAAACTGGACGGTTGGCCTAACATTAATGTTCTTAGGAACATTGTGGCTGTCACAGTAAAGTTGTCCCCACTTGTCTTTGGTTTGACGTCACGTGACCCTCCCATTAGAATTGTATTGGAAGACAAAAGAAAAGGTTCATGACGTCAGATCAAAGATAAATGGAGACGAATTTACAAATCTTTCTATGAGCTGCAAAGAAACTTTTCAAACTCACCATGGGGGCGTGGAGAGGGGATGTCGGCACAGCTGGAGTGCAGCCATCAGTGGCAGCTGCACCTTCACACCTGAAACACAACGAGACGTTGTCAACAGGCAGCCATAATTGCGTGATTCAAAACCGGCAGTTTGAAGTTTCAACTAAGATCACTTTTTAACAGGAAAATGACCCTTACTGAAAATGCAAATTGACGACTTTGAAACTAGAGATCTGCTGATTAATTTTATATATTTATATTCTCGTGAGGATCCAAATACTCAACTACGATAATTACTTTGAATTTTTAGCAAATAATAATTTTTTACATGCATGGTTATTGAAGCCCTAGCAATATATATTAGAATCCTCTTTCTTCCTCCCCATTACCAAGAAAAGGATTCAAAAGACCCACGGGCTAAGTTCGTATAATTTTTTAAAGTTATTTTCCTCACTTTTTCCGGAAATATAATACGTTGCCTGATGGTTACATTTAAAAGAATTGTCATTTTCTCCAGATTTTTTTAGTAGTCTTTTACAAATTTTTCTTCCTTCAAAAGGTGTGTGATGTGTGGGTTGTTTTGCCTAAGTAACTTTTTATTTTTATAATGTATTTCATTGACATCAGGGAAAAATACGAGAGAATAATTGAACATGAGTGAGAGACAAGGAGGGCAAAATAATCCTAATATTCACTTATGGCTGCTGCATAATTATCACTACATTAAATTACAATAATGATCAAATTATCAGTTAGAAAATTTGACCTTACGCATTATAATATAAAATAAATTAATTTATAAACTAAAATAATAGAGTACGATTATACTTTTCTATATTTAAACTTTACGTCAGAGCATCATCTGGCAGTCCCGGCATGCTCTAATCTGCAACTATAACAAGTTTGGTCCCCCTTGTCGACAAAAGCTACTCTTGTGGCTAGGATAATGGTATGCAAAGACCTTGCTCAAACTCGGCCTGCTAATGCAATATTCTCTTGTCGTCACTGATTATCAACAGCATGGCAAAACTTTCGGCCCAAGTCAAAATCAACGTTCAAACTTAATTGTCAGCGTGTATGGCCATTACGAACTAATGTCCACCGCAGTTTCAATCTATAAGGTGGTGAAAATAACTACAAACTAAAACAAAATTATATCAAGTATAGTTAAAGTTTTGTACAGAGCAGGTGTTTTAAATGATTTTAAACTTTGGAAAAATGCATAATTAAACTGCAAAAGCATGAAAACTACCATATATTACATAATTAATGAAATGTTGAAAAAGCTAGATTTTCTAAAACGACGCTGTTTTCATTTTGAAACAACTTACATGTGTATCTTTATGATCTCGTATATAGAAATATGATTTTAGCACCTAAAACTATAACTTACATTCATTATCTCTGTTCGTATATAAAAGGTTAACTCTCTCTCTCTCTCTCTCTCTCTCTCTCTCCCACTGCTATAATTAAAAATGTGAATATTCTAATTATATCCAAATTAATACACTTATCTATATAAGTAAATTGTTAAAACTTTCTATTCACCAATAATAAAATTGACAAAGAGATGAAATTTTGTGTCAAATACTTGTTATGATTTAATAATATTAATAATATTTTTACGTTGTCTACTATAGAGATAATTTCTGTGTGTTGACTTTTGTAATAAACAAGACAAAAATAAGCTTTTGAGTTATTAATTATAAAGGTAATCTTGTAAATCTAGTGGCAGCGGGGCGAGGTGGTAATATCACGCGCCGACTGGACGCTAGAACAAAGCGCGACTCTTCTATATATAAAAGCGGACGACGGGAAGAAAAGGGAGATTTAGCGCCGTGCTGACAATAGAACACTGCCAGTAAGCATTCAGGCTGTAGAGCAAAAGCTATTTCAACGTCGTCTATTATGAAGCTTTTATATCAAACGAATGACGGAGACTTGCTGAATTTTCAAGACAAAAACCATGACCTCTCTCTAAAAGTGTAGAAATTTAATGTAACTTTCAGTAACTTTTAAGTACAATCAGACTGTTAAAATAGTTTTTTTATATGACTGAATTAATGGTTTATTTAATTTTAAAGTTTTCACGAAATATAAATAACATTTATTTTATCTAAACATATTGATAATTTTTTGAGCGCGTTATTATTGTTATTTTATACAATAACAAAATTATAAATAATTATTACAAAAGAATTAAATATATAAAATAGTGTTGCATGTCTTACAAGTTTGTTTGGAAAAAAATGCATGAGCTGATAATTATGTTCAACAGTGTTTATTTTTAATTTTCGTCATAACTTACGGCATTGGTCATTTTTTGAAATTCTGGTACCCATGACCTACTTGCGAGTTTGTGTTTTTGGAACTGATGTTCACTTCATTGAAATTTAAGTACAATTTTCAATTTAAACACTAAAAACTTAAAAACAAGTATAATATTTTTGTTCAAATTTGCATTAAATTATTTGAAGAATTCTAAATATTTTTTAGAGACCAAATATGCAACACATTAAAATATATTTTAAATACAACAGAATAATTACTTTTACAAATAGTAAAAAAAAAAAAAAAAAAAAATTTGAAGAGTATTTCAATACATACATTCATAAAATTCCTTGGTTAATATTAAATTTACAGTACTAGCTATTGTTTTTTTTTTTTTTTTGTTTTTTTTTTTTGCTTTACTTGATAATTGCTTTATTTTCAATGCCAGCTAACGAGCTATCTGTTGTTATAATTGTGCTTTGGAAGCAACAATTTTGTGTCTACTTTGCAGCAATCATCACAGACAAACATCATCAGCATCTTTTCTTGCTTCAAAAACAAACAGAACATATTATATAAAATAACGTGTACACTTGTTACTTATAAATTTAAAATCAAAGAAACGGAGTAAGCAGTTTTATTATAAATAATTCATTATACCTTTGAACTTTCACTTATATAAATATACCTAGTTAGCATGTTTATATAAAAAATATACTGTATAATTTATATTAATTATATATTTGACTTGTTGGTATACGAAAATTCGCTTGTTTACATTTGCAATATTTTTTGTAATGTTGTGTAAACATCATGCAGTCTTCTACTCGCAATGATTGTAACAAACCATTGTTTTATATATCTGTCCGATGAAGTCTTTTTCATTGTTAAGCGTGGAATGGACAATTTGCATGACATTTTTTTATTGCAGAAATGGATAGAGGGTACCAAATTATGCTACTCTGAATTTTTTCAGATTTTTTTGAGAGCGGGAACTATTTTTAAAAAATTATTGAAAGTCAGTTTTATGACGTCACGGGCGTTTAGCGCCTATCCTTTTCTTAAGGACAGACTCCTCGTGACGTCATAAAATCGACTTTCAATAATTTTTTAAAAATAGTTCCCGGTCTCTAAAAAATCTGAAAAAATTAAGAGTGGCATAACTTTGCACCCTCTATCCATTTCTGCAATAAAAAAATATCATGCAAATTGTCCATTGTGTAGTACGGATTTTGCCCACCAGAGCACAGAATGTAATGGCATTGTTGACTATTCAACACTTGTTAATTTTATTATAACGGTCATTTCCCATAAGTTAACATGCAAATCAACCACCATGCAGACAGGCATTCCCATACGAGCAATATTTTGTGCATCCGGAAGGAAATTAATGACACTTTTTATGAATTTTCAATCATCCCCCTGTGGCTGCGTGGAAACTTCCTATCAAAGCCAATTAAAAATTAAATCAATTAATGCAAACCATCCTGATCAAGGTTTTCATGGTTCCTTCAGTCACAAATAGGCAAATGCTGGGACGTATTGTAATAATGTTTCCATGCAAACACCATTTTGTATAGTAATAAAGGATAAATTTAAATGTTTTACATCACATAGTTTTAAAACATAACAAACAAAATTAGTTTTTAATTTGAACAAATGACACACGTCATTTTGATATTTTATCATCGAAACTGTCAATTACAATACTATTCAAATAATATAAACGTATAAAATTTCCAATAAAGTAACTCGTTATACATTATCCATTACGAGTATTCATATTAATTAGTTTAATATTTCCGTTTTTCTTAAGAGAATAAACACAATTTAGTTATTTTACTACCTAAATTTCACAAAACGCTAATCTCCTTGCACTTCTAAACATAAAGAATATTACAATAAAATAATATATAATATAATATTAAAGACAAAATACTTAACTAGCTACTTCCGGTTTGAATATAACATTAATTTAACTGTACTAGTACATGGCGTTGTTCACATTATGTTTGTTTATAATAGTGGACTGGACATGAATGTGAGGACACCAGTCTAATTAGAGGTAATACCATTACTGCCAAACACACAACATTCCCCTGCTACATTATGCAAATAGGAACAGACTTATCGCCAAGCATCAGTACTTTAGGCTGCTTCTTTGGGGGTATTAACGTTTGCATTAGTTTTCACAACAAACTTGTGTCTTATATAAACTCTCGTCAGTTTAAAATGAATAATTCTATGGTAATTCTTGTTTGTCACAAGTTTGTTTACAACTGCAATAGAAGATGTTATATGATTCTTAAAGAATAATGTAAAATTAGAAAGAAAATATTCACGTAGAAACTTTTTCACGAGATGGATTTTTTTCCATTTTGTTCGTTTTGAAAGTGCTACTGTATAAAATCATGTATTGTATAAAATAATACGAGTAATGATTGTACCAAAAATTTTAACAATTAAAGTTAAAAATGCGACTTTTTTTAAAATGGTTTACATTAATAATTGAAATAAATTTAATGGGTAAAGTTATATACATTTTTTTTAAAGTTATATCAATTATTATTTATTGCATAACATTTTATTTTGGCAGTATTCTAAGTATATAATTATCTAGTGATATATAACGCTATTAATTTTAATGGTAATGGCACCATTATCTTATAATGTTCAAGGATATATAGAAAAAGTTCTGCTCTCAATGAAAGAAAATGGCTGCTTAAAAACTTGGATTTTAAATTTCTGTACCGTGAAAGTTATTCTAACTACAACGCGAAGATGGTGTAGTAATATTCGCAGCGATACAAAGAAAGGACCACTGATTTTTAGATATCACTCATTGAGTTTACTATGATAATGGGAGAGGTCTGAACCTTCGCTGTCTGGTTAGAGACGAGTCACTGCCTCATGCATTCGGGAGGTATTTAGACCGTATTCTGACACCGACCATCCTGACTTGGGGGTTCCATGGTTCCCCTTCGTCTACATGGCTAATGCCGGGATGGATAAATTAAGTCGGCCATGACCGCAGTGCAAACTAACTGTCGCTAAGACTCTGCCTTGACGGGACAAGAATACGGAGATTCACCAAAAAAATGTGTCAGCAAAAAAATTAACATTGCAGTTGACATAAGGGACAGTTTGGTAGGACGTTTTTATAGCACATTTGGTGAGGAAGATCTCCAGTTATGATATTGTCAATTTTTTTAGATTATTTTGAAACCTTTGACAGTCAAACAAATATTCAAAACTCAAGCATACAGAAAGGAGTTATCCATGACTGATGAGACCATTTTGCACCACTAATTTAAGGGCATGTCTATATTAATAGGACAAATAACGGCAATACATAACTCAAAGTTCAAATCAATTCATGCAATAAAAAAAAAATCAAAGAATGAAACATCATATACAATAAATTACTCAAATAAATGATTTTATATTAAAAAAAAAAAAATCTTGCCGTATTACTTTTATAAACAAAAAATAATAAAAATGCATACTGGTAAATTACCTCAACCTTTATATCATTAATAAAATGAGAGCTGTAGTGCTGCTAGGTATACTTTAATAGTTATATTATGATAATATCTTTATAGAACATTGAACTTTATATAGTTTACATGTGTGTATTTCTTATATATTAACAATAAATTCTCTTGCTATAAAAAAATATGTGCCAAGAAAATTTAATGGCTCCTTATATTAAATATCTATAATATATAAACATATATCATAATAATATATTTCAATATAAAATTAATGTATATTTTCTATAAAATGCTACACCATTGTTTATCTAACATTTAAATCAAGCTTTTGCGTTTATGATAGTTTGGCAAAGAACGATACAAGTTGCAGCTGTGTAGATGTGAAGCTCGGTCTAAAAAAGTAGCGTTTGTGTTGTTTTGTTACAAAAAAAGATGGTGACGATAAATAACATTGATGGTAGTCCATATAGTGAAGCACTCGAGCGGAGATAAAACGCCCCTGGCTTTGAACCTACAGCTTATAGAATGACTTGGAATCGCATGGTAATAGCCAACTAGAGTTCTGTGTTTTCTCATCCTTTAAGTTTATGCAACCTGCCTGTCAGTTTCGAATAATAAGTTGCCAAATCATAAGGAGATTCGTATAAAGACAAAATTTATTACATTATTTATTTTGTAAGGGAAATGTAATCTTATTATACACGCAATATTATTATTAAATGGTCAGAATAAAACGAACTACATTGTTACTTAGACTGGATTTTTTTTTTAAATTGACTCAAATTTGATAAACATTATGCAAGCAAGTGAACATAATTCTTTGAAACAAATTGTTAAACAATACAACAATTTTCATTTAAATTAAAGTAATTAAAACTTATGAAAAAAAATATCTTTATCAAACAATATGCAAATTATAAAATAAAACTGGAAAAAAAAAGATAATCCAAAGTTATTTTAAACTTTCATATAAGAATAATGTAAAATGATGAATAATTTAAAATATAATTTTAAAACAATTTCCTTTTATAACTAGAAATAAATAGCTTTTTACACTTGGCTGGGATTAATTATTATACATTTACATATTATTTTCTTTTACAAAATAAGAGTTATTACTTAATAAAATGAAAAAAAAATATATTGCTTGAGGGAAAATGAATTTCAAGTTAAACAAAGAACCGAGTACCTCTCTAACAAAAGTGTGCCAACAACAATTTGTTCCAACATCAAATCGTATGTCAAAATTTCATTGTCAGCCACTCGGTTTTTGTCGTGTAAGTTCGGGATTTCTTCGGCTCGTGTTCCGCCAATGTGAGAAAAGTCATTACAACGACTTTACATTACATTACAAATCTGAAGAAAGTCTTTTGTCCAGTCCGTCTGCTTGCTGATGTCTCATTTATTACTTAAGTATACACTTAATTATACCACGTGATCATAAATAGCAAATCAGAATGCTAGAAAAGAGGTCACGTGACATACTTAAGTGTATATAAGTACTGTGTATAGATCCGGTATTTGATTACTTGCAGGTGGGTCCATTCATGTGAAATTTTCAAATAAAAACACTGTACATGTGATAAAATAATATAAGTTTTGGTAATATTGGGGTCACAAATGCTTAACTATCATATTAAAGTAACAATCGCACTATGATCTCCACCAAAGAAAACTTCAAGTTAGAATAATTTTCAAATACTTTGCAAATTATAAGAGAATGTAGCAAGCTAATGACTTATAATTTATGAACATAAAGTATACTAAAAGTTTTAGAACAAAATGTGCAGTTATTCTTATGCAAATTATTATGTAATTAGCAATACTCATGACGTCACGCATGTTAAAGACACCGATGAGTATGCTAACTAAGCCCCAAGGCCTTTGTTGACCGCCGGTCGCTAATTACTGACCATGTGAGCATCATTAGGCAAGAGAGGGGGCATGTACCCTCACTAATCCTCGGTCAATTGGAACCTCCCTAGCTATACTCAAATTCAACATGATAAGCAGTGACGTCATTGTGTAGGTTTCTCTTAAAAATGTTAATAAATATTATATAAACCTAAAGGCAATAAAATTAGATTTTTTTTTTGGCTCTATACTTAATTAAAATAAAGTTGAATAAAATATTAATAAGTAACAATGAAATATTGATATTTTTCATTAAACAAGTAATTAAAATTATCAGCTTTGGTTTGAAATATTTGTGAACGGAAAGGCTGAAACAGAATATTGACAATCTTAAATTACACCTGGAAATTGCACTTAAAAATATTTTTGAGCTTTTTGAATCCCTTTGAAAACCTATTATTATTTTATCATTTTATTTTAAATTTTAGTGCAGGATTTTCTTCTGTAAAAAACAATCCTGCAAGCACGTATGAATTTCATGGAGTACATAAATAGGCACATATCTGTTTTGGATTTTGTTCTGTCACCTGAAAACTGTTAGATTCTGGTCATCATTACATTACATGACATTTTTCTGTTAAAGCCAACAATCAGTAAAATTATTAACTTTTGATAATTGTCATTATCCGAACAAAATAATATTATTATAGTAAAAATAAACTTTTATCCAATATAACTGTCATTATCCGAACAAAACAATATTATTATGGTAAAAATAAACTTTTATCCAATATAAGAAATATTAACAACAAATTAAAATAATTACTTTTTCAGTTGGTATTTACAGTAATAAGAATTAACCTTTAAAAAATAATTATTTCACAAAATTACCCTTGAAAGTTACACTAATAATAACAGTTATTATGACTTGCTCTAAAAGTTGTATTCATGTGGAATAATGATCATATAGGGATGGGAAAATGTCACATATGGTCTGACCACGCCCCCTTTTTCCCTCCCTTTTACACATCAAACGCTAATTAAAGCCAGCCACACTGAATTGCTACTTTTATACAGCACGATGCAAATTTTATTGAGACTAATTAAACATCACTACGATGACGGCATGTGGTCGTAACAAAAAATAAGTGAAAATTATAATAGTAAAACTGACATGAAAATAATGACATTTATATCAGTATAAAATATTAAATATGTCATACACTATACAGTAATGAATAATATAATTTGTGTTTTAAGTTGAAACACTGTTCAAAATTAATAGCAGAATTAGTCAAATAGTACAACAATACTGATATATATGTATATATATATATATATATAGAGAGAGAGAGAGAGAGAGAGAGAGAGAGAGAGAGAGAGAGAGAGAGAGAGAGAGAGAGAGAGAGAGAGAGAGAGAGAGAGAGTCCATATTTTACAAAGAATTTAGTGTACATAAAACCTCAAATTTTTAAATTGCATAGAACTGAAATTTGTAATTTACCAAAAATTTATTTACCAAAATCTAGACCAAGTCCCTTTTGTGAGTTTTTTTTCCTTTCAGTTTTTCACTTCAATCCTAAAAAGTTGCATGATAATAATATTATATATGTAAATATTTTCTGCAACGTTTCACTCAATTTTATGTTACATTTAAATAAAAAAAATTGTTATTACTTTTGAGTAAATACCAAGCATGGTTCCATGAACATTAAAATTAATAATGCTTTTTCTTAAATAAATATTAGTACAACTTATAATAAACATATTATATTACAGAAATTTATTAAAAAGCATACTTAGTATCTCAATATCGATAAATTTCAATTAGTATATTGACATGTTCTGTTTTCCAATAACAGCTGGAAAATAAAACACATTGTTGTTACAATACAACTGGGACTTGTCTTGGATATATATATATATATGCGCATGCTAAAAGGTACTGCAGTCTTGTTGTGCAATGTACACTTCGGTACAAAACTTTCGTTACATCTTCATCATTTCTGGGGGGTGTCCCGTTCACTATGGATATGCGGTGAACTATATTTTTTCTGGTAATGTATTAAGCAATTGCTTCTCTCACCTTCGAAATTTCAAATTATTAATTTCTAACGTACTGGAGTTGTAGCGTCCTCTAATCAGTCAGGGGTAACGAAAGTTTTGTCTTGAGGTATACACCTCGTAACACATAAAACAATACCAATGTTTATGGATATTATCACATAGTCTATGTAAACGTAGTGAAATTAATTTGTTTCTTCAGGAATTATTCCTATAACATCCCTAAAATATTAAATCTGCATCTCTTTGTCTCTTTTGAAACTTCTTAACAAATCAAGCATTGGTATGCAAGTTATTTGAGGTGTACTGTATATTTCACAAGAATAAAATTTATTTCAATTATGTGGAAAAGAATACCACGATGTTATGAAAGAAAAAAGGTTGACATAATCGACGAGACAATAATAGCCCTGTAATATGTTATTGCAATGTAATTATTTATTATAGATAAAGAAATGTAATGGTGATATTAATTTTTACACCAACACATTGTTCACAGAAGCTTTGTCATTGTTATCTCAAATCGATTGTTACAGTGTAAAAGATTTACTCCGACAGGTTTGGTTTTCTTTACTCCATTAGTTTTAATGATGGTTTCTCAGCTAACTGCTGTGTATTGGCCACAGGCTGGGGTGTCAAGACCAGAAACTTGGGGGGGGGGGGTCTTTCAAACATCGATTGACTCTGGTCTCAACCGTGACATAGACAGACAATTTTTTTTACAAAAGAATATCACAAGAAAAAAAATTAAGATGGTGAGATTTTTTTACATTAATTAATTTTTAAAAAAAAATCATCATTTTTCAATAGAAATCTGCATATTAATTGGAATTTTTAGATCTTCAAGAATACTCAGGTCTATCATTGCTTACTTACATGGATATTTTTTATTGAATTAATATTTTAATTATATTCTATGAGAAGTGGCAATATGTATTGTTAAAGATATTATGTAATTAGACTGAAAATCAACGGAAATCTATATTTTACTGTCGCATTTTGTCTTTTAGGGCTGTCTCACACAGAAACGCATGATTTCGCATCGTATGATAAGAAAAATTAAGAACCTATACGATCAGGTGTATACGCGAATACACAACTACGTTTCGTATCGTATTAAGTTTCTCATTTAGAACCGGTTCTAATTTTTTATTACACAAATTCATACGATGTGATACGAAGGTAATGTGCGACTTCCATAAAGAATAACTCTGAATAAGAGTTCTAAATATTTACTAAATACTTTAAATAATGAATAATAATCATTAAATAAATCAACCACAATTTAATAAAATTAATATTATTTTAATTCCATTAAAAAACATGAGATAAGAAAAGTATTGATGTGTGTTATCTCAAATTTGACATTCCTTGGACTAAAAGATAAAAACGGGAGGGATGTTGACCGAAGATACAGCAGACAGCAGTTCCTTCTTGTAGCTCGCACACTCTGCATGGACGACGCTGCCTTTGAAAACCTTTTTAACTCCTCCGAGAACCAAATTTATTCCAGCAAAGTGAATTCTCCTCTGATGCATTCCCTCACAAGAGGTAACAGCACAATCTCTATTCTGATAGGCAAGTGCCTATCTTCACACATAGCAGGTGCTGACGATAAGGAGAGAGGGGTGCTTACCATCTAGCTTAGTAATGTCAACTAAAATGGATTTACACCCTACTATTGTTGTGTATATTCAACTGCATGCATACTATATACTTATACAAGTGATGTCATATGATATAGTAAATGCAAATATCTATACGTCTAACATATAGTAGTTTAAAATTGATTTACAAGTATGAGAAAAAAATTTAAAAATGGTAGTGTGTAAAGTCAATTTTTGATAATAATAATGCAAAAAATTATATAAGCATTACATTAATAAAAATGCAATAATTACAGTGACACCTTGAATACTTTTTAAGAATGAGAAATTAATTTAAAGAAATTAAAAGCCGAACATTTTTAAATTTCAGTGCAAGTGATGAAAGAAAAACAGCAACAAAATAATAAAAATGAAAAATACTTGAAATATCATTTTTTTTTTATGGCTCTAAAAAGTGTAAATAACAAATTGAGTATGCGTTTTTGTTTTGTGTGATCGTTGTATAAAGTGTGTGAAATTATTCGTGAACGTAAAGATCAAGATCCTCGTGTTGCTGCTTGCTATTCTACTTTATGCTCGACAAGAGCACCACGAGGGACTGGTAAACATAGGCAGCCAACTTTGCCTATACTGCTGGTGAGAGATTCACCCTCCCGCTCATTTGAAACGCAAAGCTGCAATAGCTGGCGCGAATCCACTGTCAATAGTATGTGCCTGCCAGCTTTACCACGCTCTCTCTCTCTCTCTCTCTCTCTCTCTCTCTCTCTCTCTCTCTCTCTGTGTTTTCTGTCGCATGCAGCCAATCAATACTCAATCGATATCATCCTCTCCTCCCACTCACAGTCTTTATCCATATAGGCTGGCACATTTCAAACTTCAAATGGGTAAAAAATAACGTAATGTCACTTTTGAAATGTAATGTACGTTGTAAACTTCACAATAAAGCTTGTCTCTGTTTTGTTACTGGATATACAAATTTCACGAAATTCGTCATGTCAAAATAATGATTGCTATTATTTTTTAGCACGGAGATGTATCGTTAAAAAGTAACATATTTCATAAATTAATGTGGAAAGTTGATGAAATAGATTTATACATTAATTTACATTAATTGTCTTCATTCAAAGCTTTCTTATTTAGGTTGATTTAGTAATAATTTAATACATAAATTATAGCCTGTTATACTACTGAGATCTTTGTATAATTTTGCCTATAAATGTCCCGGAAACTTACCTAAAACAGGTAAACTTGACATTGGCAACAATGTTTTTTTTATTTTCAATCATGATTATTGCAGATAACGCAGTAATAGAGCAACACAGGACATTGTTGCAACATCTCCGAATCTTAGCCAATAGAGGTTTCAAGTCAACTGGTTTTTCGGTGTTCGCACTAAACTTAATGTAAAAAATAAACGTGAATTAATTTTTTCACTAAGAAGAAGATTTTTTAGAAAAAAATCCTATAAAAAGAACTTCGGCCGAAAAATACAGTTGCTAATTGAAGATTGTTCACATAATTTATAACCAAGTTAAAAAAAAAATTGTTTTATTTTCAAGCGCAAGATGGACCTTAGCGACGCATCGCGAGGCGCACTGTCTTGAAACCTCTATCCATAGAGAACCTTATTGGCACATTGGTACTTGTAAAATATGATCTACAAAATATTTCCAATTTTCCTTGTTTTGATATCGAACACAGTAATTTCGTACTCAAAATGAGCCACCAAGTTGTACACTGTGTTATTTCTAAACAATTTCTCTAAAAGGCTGCTGGTCGGCAAACAAGTGACGAGCAAATATAATCAGTGAAGTATCCTCTCGCTGTATTTACTCAACGTGTGTGTTTACAGTACGAGGTGGGTGTTTTTTAATAACATTATGTTACCGGAATAATTCAGTTATTTAGCTTGCTAATTATTGAATTCAAGTCCTAATTAAATAAGGTGTATCAGCGTTACTTTTTTAGGCTTATTAGGGGGGTATTCAAGAAAAATTTGAAGTAGGTTTTAGAGAAAAAAATTGTTAAACTCTAAAATTTAATATTTCTGGGGTAAAAATAAATAATAATAAAAAAAGTTCTTCGTGTAAAAAATCTGCGTTTTTTTTTTAATCTTAGAATTGCTATTAATTTTGCAAAAAAAAAAAGAAAAAGAAAAAAAAAAGAAAAAAAACAAAAACAAGAGTGATGAACCTAATTGCTATTTGTTATTAGCGTTTTTTTTTTTTCAAGCTGAAAGCAATATAAATATAATATAATCAATATATTTATTAATAGATATATTCGTAAGCTAACATTGCCACTTTTTACTCTTGATTGATTTTATTTCCAAGTGCATTGTGAAAAAAAGTGTAGAAAAACTCACAAATTTCTGGAAGAAGCTAAATTTTGTAAATTTTACTTGAGAATGTGTATTTTTTTAAGCGTTTATTCCATAAACGTCATTTTTTTTTTTTTTTTTTTTACTAACAATAAGATTATTATTTTTTTTAACTAAACCCATAGCTAGCTGTTTGTAGAGTACTGCAACTGCCATAACTGTTATACTTTTAATTTCCCGTCTCTTCGTAGACCCTGTTAAATTATACTGCAATATTTCTAAAAATTAACAAATCATTATATAAAAATTAAAGACCATTTACTCAATCTTCAAATATACAATCAATGACGTCACAATAAAATACCATTATCATCAGTATAAGTTGAAGTGTTTATTTTCGTATACGGCCAAGAGTCCTACTATACTATAACGGGTAGTATAAGGAATATGAAACAGCACCATAAATTGAGGCTACGTCAGCTACACCACGAGTCAACAAGCGGGGTGGAAACTACCCCTACAGCAAAAACACTCCTAGCAGTAGATATTTGTCACACACCCTTACGACGACGACTACGTTTAAGTGGACACAAACACATTTGGCATATATATAACACAACAACATTTGTTTTTTATTATACTTGTAACGTTTTGATTTAATGTATCACATTTGTTTTCTGACTAAGCTACTATATTATTACATAAAAGATACTATCATGTAGATGATTTTAGTAATATATAAGAATGATATTGTAATATTTCTATATAATATAAATTATTTTCAGTGTGAATTGTTCATTATTTATGTTCATTTTGCACGTTTTTATTTTTAGTTAAATTTTTACCGAAATTGATGTGTTTTTATGTAAATATGCAAGTGTATACATTGGCATTTATATAAAATTATGAATTATTAGGGGATTAATTAATTTGGAAAATAATAACTTAACATTGCAATCAAATTTTCAAAATAATTTAAAACAGGATAATATCAATTTTTAATAAATTTTCTTATTTCATCTAAATTTTAACACACTTATAATTTACAACATTAATTTTTCTACCCTTCTCCTAATTATAGTTCCATTTTTTTTTTTTTTAAATATTGAATCATGCCATGTTAAATATTTTACTTTTTGATTAATTGTTGCGTCTAAAATTAAGCTACATCTTTCCTAGCATGTTAAACATTCCCTTCTTGAAACAATATGAAATATATTACAATTTCCCATGACCCTGTTTCCTTTGTGCATGCTTATAGATAGGTCGGGCTCAGCACTTAGTAATACATTGCCTTGGCATGTGGGAGACTTATTACAAGGGGATTATGTACTAAGTTCTCATTGTAATGTATGGTATGTCATATTCATATAAATGAATTCCTAAATGTAACACTATTGAATTTAATACATTGAAATGCATATAGCTATTTCTATTATAGTAATATTTCATATGTTCTTATCTTTCTACCAGTTGGAATTAAGGAAATGCATCGAGATTATTATTGGAATTTATCTTTCTATTGTCAAGGTATGTCATTTAAACAGGTACATCAGGAACTTTACCAACGATAATAGAATGACAAGGATGGCTTGGCTTGAAGTCAGCCGCTATTGCCACCATGTTGGATCCCAGTGACGTCATCAAGTCGTGTTTTAGGAGTGCTTTTTATTGGCCAGCTGCTCTAAACCGGTTATCAATACAGGAAAACTATTCAAAAAATTTGATGAAAATAGTACTTCTTTAAGCCCTGTTCAGATTGGCCAGAATCGAAAACGGAAAAGCTCTTGACCAATCAGAAAATTCTAAATTTCAGTTTACTATAATTTTCCAAGTGAATAAGAAATTTAAATTTTCTGATTGATCGAGAGCTTTACCGAATCAATTCTGGACAGGGCTTGATTTTCCGTTCTAAGCCATCCTTCTCATTTCCATTAACCTTGGAATTTTACTCAGGCCTTAATATTCGTTGTAGCTTCAGGAGACAAAGAGTCAAAGGTTCACAATTTTGGGAAAAGCCCAGTCATTATTTTTCTTATTTCCCACTTCTCCATAGCCCATGTGGCACAAACACATTAGGGGTAACGTTAATATTGTCTCGAGGGATTAGATAAACATGGGACAAAAAGAGAGGCAAATATAATTATAGTATAATTATCGCTTGTTCTTTTTTTAATTAATAAAACATATATTAAATTTAAAAACTATTATTTTATTTAAGAATAATGAGGTATTCGTTTCTATTTCACAATCCAAAACTTTAAGAATTAACTTCAGAGATTTTATCATACACAATTAATTTAAAGTACTGTCTTATCTCTTCTTTGTTATATTCCATGCAATTTAAAGCTTTACTTTTTCTAATGCTTGTCGACGATAACCTTTCCATGCACAATCGAACTCACTTGCATGGTTTGCAGATTTTCTTTACCATCAGCAATAAAGCGCATTTTTATGTAATCCTCAACAGCTTAATCGACTTTCTGTACCAGCAATTATTGATGTCATTTGAGTACTTCAATTATTGTAACAATGTACTTTAGCAACAAACATAATATTATTGTAAGGATACCATATATATATATGTTGGCAGTAATGATTGAAACTAACAGTTTTTTTTTTTTTTTTTTTATGAAATCACAGACATTAACTTTTATGTTCTCAATGCAATTTAAAAAATAAGCATGTTGTTAGTACATAATCATAACTGTATTTAAAGATAATGTGCACTGAAGTGCATTATAAATATATAATTGTTTTAATTATTTCTTATCATAGAGAAAAGTACACATTACACATCTGAACAGCTGAAACTTGCCTCATTTACTGGATTTGCTCTAACTATTGAGAGACAAAGACAAGAAATGTTAGACTTGCAAGTTTTGAAGTGGAGCACCTCCGTAAATTACTGTAAAATTTTCCAGCAGGAAAATTTCATAAAGTTTGGAGATGAAAAATGTCCGAGAATTCTATGTATTAACAAGGAGAGACCAACTTTTTTTTTTTCAGAATAGAGTGTACAGTGTACTGAGTGTAAAGTGTAGTGAAATATATTCTATTCTACTTCTCATACTTCTGTATTTGAAATTTTGTTATAAAAAAACTTAAAATCTTAGAATTAAATTAGATTCATAATCCATTAAAAAAAAATGAATAAATTAATTATTAGCATCGATATTTAAAACAAGATTGCTTTAAAACGACATGTAGATAAATGATAAATGTTATTTTACTGGAAACGAATTGCATAATTTTATACCGACGTAATATTTTGTAACATTGCAGCAATGCATAAATCGCATAGCAACATTCATACATATTTACTTAATTAAAATTACAATTTCTGTTATTCATTTGTAAAACATTTTCTGCATCATGCATATAATGGAAATGTTTGGTCTTATTTAAAACTAGAATTCTCATACATGAACTTATTTACCATTATTATATAATACTACAGTACGTATGGAACATGATCTACTATCGAATTCAAAAAGATATACCCCTGAATAGCATAGTAAGTTTTATAAGAAGAGGGGCTCACCTTTTTGGTTTCGATAGTAGTAACGTTATTGATAATGAAGTTGGTAGAGCATGCTGTATTATTTGGATCTGCTACAAGCCAAGTAGGTTGTATGTATTCAAACTCTGCAATAATAATACTGTTCAGCGTGCCTGCTGCTGCTGCATACGTCATAAAAATGAGAGAAATATGAAAACTTTTCTTTCCCTTCTTCTTTTTTGACTTATATTATTCTTGTAACAAGTTACAAATAAAAGTTTTTCCTCTGTTGGTTGGGAGAATTCCACCAAGGATATAAAATAAAAAAAGATAAATTCAATGTAAGATTATCAGAATTATTATTGCTTGACAAGACTAGTTGCAATTAATATAAAAACTTTAAAATGTGACATTGTAGAGTCAAAATAGTTTTTAGGAATATTCAGGTACAAAAATTAAGATTTACTTTAAAATTTTACTGTTTTAAAGAAAATCTTACTGTTTCATTAATAAATAACAAAAAAGACTACGTATATATGATGGTGTTTAATAGGATCCATTGAAGAGGATAATGTTATTCTTATGAGGCGTCATCAATGGATACGTCGTCTGAACGTAGTGAGAGTTGTGTGAATATTTATTGAAAAAACATCGTATATATGTACTGTTTTTCTTTTGCTACTTTTCATTCGATGGTACAGTAGTAACTCTGACTACCAGCTATAACGAGGCAAAGCTGTCCATTCTGCAAGGTTTTGGTAGCTGTTACATCTGAATTGACATCGGTTTATTTACGTGTATGGTCGCAATTAGTGGGGAAAATGTTAAAACAATCACTCTTTCGTCATGCGCAATATATAACTAGTTGTACAGTTTCTTTGAAAATTTTACAGCAATATATTGCCAACTTTTTTTTTTTACAAGGATAAACTCCTAAGAGCTTATCGGGATAAGAAGGTAGAGAAATGGTGGCCACGGTCTGTTACGCGTCCCACAGTATTCACTGCAGTGAGGCTGAGGGAGCCGAGGAAAACCTCAGTCAGGACAGACACCTCTACTTTTTCTCAATGGACCAAAGTGATGTCCAAAGCCTGGGGAACCACACACACATCACTGCACTGGATGGAAAGAGAGAAGAATTTACCCCAGGGAGGGAACAATGTAATTTTTAATTGAAAATCTATCCAAGTACTAACCACGCTCGACGCAGCTTAACTTCGGTGATCTAACGAGAACCGGTCAATGCACTGCGCCACGCTCAAAGGTCCAAGCAGATGATTAACATCTAGTAAATGGACATCAAAAGTCAAGAAAGAGACCAACGCAGAGACGATGATGACAAAGAAAAAAAAAAACTCTTTAATTGTTGATAAATGCAATGATGTAAAATTTTCAATTCAATAAAGTAAATTCGCGCAATAAAAATTGGTTAAAATATATTCAATTTTTTTTTCTCATTTTATGTTAAATATAAAGCCCAAATACCTCAGTGGTTTTTATAGTTATTAAATTACAGTTAATATTTAAAGATGATGGGAGCTAGGGTATAGCACGTAGTCCTCATTTTAAAAAATATAAATGACAAATGATTTAATTTCCTCCCTATAAAACGACAATTTTGCTTTTGTACTATACATACCGTTATATATCAAAGCTTATCTTGACAAAAAAAAAAGTATACACGGGAAATTTCAGTTTAAAAAGTGCTTTAGAAAGTTGAATATTATGCATAATAAATTTAAACTATATTGCTCAACATTTTTAATTACAGAAAAAGTTTTGATATTAAAAAATGTATGTAATAAAAAGTTTTACATAGAAATCTGTGTCTCTACTCGTCCTTAGAATAATTAATGTTTTGTATTGTATATGTTGCATAATATAATACTATTATAGCTACTAGCAAGAAGGTATTTCATGGTGAAACTTTGAGCTATAAAACCACAGGGTGTTTTAATTTTGAAGGAAATAGTTTTCTACTTATAAGAAAAGAAAAAAAAATGAAAACGTCAGCTAACTTTATGTAAATGATGACATAAAAACGATGCTAACGAAAAATTGACGTAATAAATTAAAAGCTATGGAATTGGAATAAGAATTACTCATATTTTGTATTTTATTATCAAGTTGTTGGATGCTTAGTTTGCAGTTAAAATTATACAGTTTTGTGTAATGGCACTGGATTAATTATCATTGATAATTAAATTTGATAATTAACTAAAATGCTAATTTATTTTTGAAATAAAAAGACACAAAAATATTAAAGTTTTTTGTTGCTTACATAAATTTTTATTTTCAGAACAGAACGAATTGTACAGCACATGCAGGAAAATAAAATATATCGTTAGATATTAAATAATGTATTTATATAATTTAAATTAACACTAAATATTTACCTCGACTAGTTATAATTTATAATTAATTATAATAAATTAATATTAATGCTATTGTAAATAATGTTGCTATTTTCGGAGGCGTGGCCGGAAATTTTCTATGTTTTTTGTTTTCATATAAGACGGGTAATTGGAGGTGCTACCCACACTTTCCCTATTGTTTGTGCTACGCTGGATGCCTCAAGATTGATTTCTTACCCCACTCTCTCCCTGTCTACCTTCTGCCAATTTAAAAAAAAAAATACTAAAAAAATCACATGCACATAAAAAAAAATGTAGATATTATGTATTATTTAGTAGAACCTATTTTAACACTTCATCGTGTGTGCTTCTTATAGTACCTTGTAAAATATCCTATTTCACCTCTTTATTATTATTTTCTTTGTTATTTTTGTAATATGTGAATATGTATATCATATATATTTGGTGAAATAAATAAATGCAGATTTAATGCTATTGATGCTCATGACGTCATGTTATGTTATGCTCATTCCGACTATATCCTCTAATCTTTAACTGAGAGATGGACTGTAATAAATTTGCGCGTATTTACCATCGCGTAACCAACGTAAATCACGGAGACAAAAAAATATAATAAAATATGTAACAAGAAAATAGTCTTCAGATTTATTGATGTGCCAACTTTCAGCCAAGTGACAAAAATGTACGCTTCACGATCGTCTTTTTTTTTATATTTTTTGTTACCATAATGTATTTTCATGTTGCGTTTTTTTTTTTTAACCAATGTTTTACATGATTTGCATATTTTTGTCACTGCTGGAATTGAAATATATTCTTTTTATCCAAAAGGTTGAAAAATTTCTCTTCAATAACTCAATAATTTAAAAGTGTTATATTACATTCAGTTTGCGCACACGTGGAATGATATTTTATGCTCTCCACATGTGCTCTTCACAGCATTCAAAGTTTTACCAAGTGAAATATTTTTATTATTCAATACACGAGAGTATGACTAGTTCTAAAAACTATCACCCGAAAATGTGTTCATCAAAATGAATCAAATTTGTTCGTATAAGAAAATCACATGAAAAGCTAAAAAAAAAATAGAAGACTGATTGCTGTACTATATAATTATCTATTAGGTGCGAATACAGAAAAATAGGAGATCTCTTTTGTTTTACATTTGAGCTGCTTGTGGTCAAAAGTCACGAAAACCGACCCTTTCAATGTTAGTTATATACAAATTTCCACGTAAAATAAATGTTGAATTAGCAAACAAAGCAATAATTTTACAATATTATTTAAAAAATGCAATTGAAAAATATCAATGGTCTTAATAATTGAGCCATACATTTCAACATTTGAAAAGCATTTATAGCAAAAGGAAAAAAAATCTGGTTTTGATTCTAACAGTCTCCAAATTCAAACTTTGAACTTTACAATTTAAAGAAATATATATAATGTGGCAAAATTTTATATACAAATTAAAAAACAAAATACACACGTTACAGAAAATAATTTTTATGAATGCCAAAAAGGACGTTTTATGACCTTCAACTTTGACCTTCTAAATTTGATAAAAAAAAAATGAACACGTTAAGAAATTTTATTTAAAGAGTTGATGTAAGGCGTAATGATGGCTGCATGTACCGAGAGAAAGTCATTACTCAAGCCAACACAAAACGGTTTCACGAGAGCGCTTTTATTTTGTTCGTCTTTTAAAGTGAGAGCTTCTGGTGCGGCGGTAATGTTTACTTCTTCTCCTTGCAAAAAACGTACCACTTGATACGTTTTTTTATAATGTGTCTTCACGTACTGAATACACATATTAAAATGTAATGGTAAAACACTTATATGAACATATATAAATAAAAAATTTAATCAATAATACACATATTCTCGGATTTTTAATAAATTCATAATTTCACATTTATTATGTGTATAGTTCTGTTTATTTGTGCCTATTTTATTTTCAATGCATGATAGTAAACAAAAAAACAGTTTTCATAAAAGAGGAGTTTTATATTTCGTAAGTACAAGAAATTATTTTATGGAATACAGAAAATATTGCATGTATTGAAAAAAAAAAAACTCTCAGTTATGCTCTTATTGCAATATAATGATAAATTCAATTTTCATACCTTAAAAAATTACAAAGCTGATATTATCTCATACGCGAGTATACAGTCAATAGAATTGATGATGCTACTTTAGTACAACTATAATTTCATTACGACATAAATCTACAGTATACAACGTTAGGTTATAACTATATAATTTAATTTTGTAATTAGTTTAGTTAATAATTAATGAAATACATACAACATCTAGTACAAATAATACACTTCGTTAGCATTTAGAAACACTCCATTTTGTAAACATGGCGTCAACCGTGACCTCCTCTCTATTTGTAAAAAAAAAAAAGACCATGAAATATCCACCAGAATGGGTGTCAGAGATGATGTTTTGTTGTTGCTGACGTCACGTGGGATCTGGACCAAAGATGCTGGAGGCATCGGGTCGATGACTTGCGACCCACTGAGCTCTGCGCATGCGCACTAAAATGAACGATGAAGGGTCGCGCTGCTTGCTGTTGATAACGTTCGCATCTTTCTCATCCAAGTAATTACGACTGTCATTTATTTGCTACTATTTGTTATATTAAGAAAACAATACCTTGTGACGTCATAAAAAATGTAAACAAAAAAAAATTGTAAAGAAAACAATAAATAATAATATAACATCGAATGATGTTTATAGATAGCATCCGTATATGACACAATAATGCTATACATGATATAAATACAGATTTTAACAGGTATGAAAAAGTTGTTTTCAAATTTAATATTTTTTTTAATATATAAATTTAATGTTATTATTAAATTAATATTACCTGTTTACCTAAAAAAACATTTAATAGTTTAAAAAAATGTGTACTTTTCATCATTTTCTAAACCTTTGTTTGAATATCCGTTATTTTTTTTTACACCATTAGCTTTATAATTAAAAGAAAGTATTTTTAAAACTCTATATAATATTTTAATTATTAATTACTATTATAATGTATACCTTCCGTTTGTGGTTTATATTATTTATGAAACATGCAATTACAGGAAGAAAGTAATTAGGATGTCGAATAACAACGTGGCTTTTCATTAATTATTAATTGACAATAAAATGGTTAAGTTATACTGATTGCTATCGAGAGTTTTTATCGGAGCTTTCATTACTGGTTATTGCTGTCATTGCAATTTCACTCAATCAGGATGTCGAACGATCGATACCAAAAAGTATCAAGTGTTACAATAAAAATCAGCAATTTTTGTAATATAAAAAAAATGTCAAGTGGTAGTTTCAACACTTTTACTTATAGAAAATTTGAGGTCATGTTTCAAGAGGTAAAATATCATAATATTTTTACATGGAGGATAGAAAAAGTGGTAAGTTTAGAGATTCCGTCAAAAACAGTATTTTGAACGATTTTGGTAATTCGGTTGACCAAGTCTTTACATTTTATAATTTGATTAATTAATTATGTGTTGGTTGCTACTTGGGGGCGATAACACTTCTATATATTACCTAATTATAACTTGATTAATTGCAGTCAAATGTAGTGATAGTGTTTACGAGCTGCAAAATCGCTCCTTCTAATTTTTTTTTGACAGTATATACCTCTATATGTAAGTACAACCCTGTGGACATCACAAACTATATGTATACTCTGGTTGTGCATGTGGGCGTTGCCAGGCAGTCTAAAGAAGCGTGGTGAATTTTTTGGGACACAAAGACTGACTGCTGCTTACCTCTCACAAAAATGAAGATCAGCAGCTTTTTGTGTCTTGTTGAAGCAGATCCAATAAATTAGGTCATTGCCTTGAAATATGTCATTCACCAATAGATGTTAATACTGTCAATACATTGTTGCAATAATACAATGACAATGTAACTATCTTTTGGCGAACATAATTTTCCGAATGAACATTTATTGTTGAAAAATAAATAAAATCCAAATTTTGATATTGTATTTCACTGTACGCGTACATAATATGAAATTAATATGATTTTTTTGTTATATAAGAGATATAAATTAATACTGTATTCCCAATAAATATTTTTGGCTTTATTATTTTTGTTTTACAATTCCAAAAATAACACACTCGTAATATTAAAAGCAACCCTATTAATTAAATCCGAATTTTATACATAAAAATCCTTTTAATCAAATCCATTAATTCCCTTTTTTTTTTTTTTAGTTGTACCTTTTACTATATATAATATAAAACCCCTTGTAAACTACATATATATATATATATATATATATAAGGGTATAGTCATCAAATAGTAGTCATTCGAATCAACCCCCTACTGCGTCAGTAACACTTCAGTTTGTCGTGTGTGCATTCACTGCTTTACAAGCAGCCTGCTGAGCCATTAAGCGTGCTGGCGATAACAGCGCCTCTCGCGTCACGCCACCACAACTATTAATCATGGGCAAGGATTACAAGAGGATTACTGGACCACGTCTGCTGGCATTCAACCGCATCTATATTACATTCAATGTATATTCTCATAGTCAGTAAGGTCCATTTTTATATTATATAAAATGGAGCAGTATATTGTTTGTTATATGATAAAAAGTATGGTAGATGTAGCTAGCCACTAAAAGCGAAGTAAATCTGACTTTTTCCCCCTATACTTAAATTCTTTTTCTATATAAATACATATATACATTTTTTTTCCCCATGACAAATAATGTATTAGACAGACAGACTTATAGTAAGCTTTTAATGTTTTACTTTTCTTTTTTTTTTTTGACAAGATTGGAAAATATATTAATACAAGTCTCTGGTAATTTAAAAACAAGACAAATGTCAATTCCAAAGCTGTAATGCTTTCTTGATATTTTCTATTGGCCATAAGTGTCTAAAGATTTAGATTTAAAAGCCACCATTTTTATTAGTACGCCTGGCAAGATAGGCAACTCTTCGGACATGTGAGAAGTGCGGGTTGCAGAAATCTTACATGTTAAAGGGCAAGGGGAAAAAATGATTATTAATTACAACAAAAAACCGCTTTTAAAGTATAAGCCAAACTTCATACCAATAGTAATAATTGTTTAACTGCCGTGTAAGGACGGTCATTATTATGTGATCTAAAATCATAATCACAACAATAGAGGCTTCAAGTCAGCTGATTTTGGCGGTGTTCCCACTTCCCCATCCTTTACTATGGGACGACGTCTAAAAAGCTGTTAAAGAAATTTAACTCGTATATTTAAGTGATATATTCACAAACTAGATATGAATATTAGTCTAATTTACTAGTTTGTAGTAAGAATCAACATATAATTATGCCGTAGGATTAAATTAAAATTTGATTTTTAAGTGCTGGCGCCACACCGCACATGGGTGCGACGTTGCCATATCAACAAACATGGCGCCGCTGGCCTATAGCAGGGCCTATAGCCATATTTCAGACGTTTCTGGAGTTACGTCAGTAAATCACAAAATGTTAATATGTTTTGAAAAGTAAAAGCAATAAAAATATCAACATTGAAGAATGTTTTTACTGTGGGAATGAAGACTCAATTATTGTCATCAGGTAAGTCTTAAAAATAAGCGTAAATAAGTTTATAAAGTAGGGTGTTTATTGATCTTGAGGTTCATGTGCATTGAAAATATGCATAATTATGCATACTATAACCAGCAGTCATTGATTTATTGATTGATATTTTGATTTGCTAACTGATTTGATAATATGGACATAGAAACAGGTATATTAGTAATCAATTAATCCTACAACGTGAACACTTTCTGATCCAGCTTTCTTTGTTTGAGTCTGGAGGCTGGTGTACTGTATGCAAATGCATGCTCCGAGTAAGGCACTTTTATGTTCATAATCTCGGAATGCACTGCATTTATATTGTATGCATACTATAGGCATACACTTTCTCAGTGCTCAGTGCTATTCTCCCATTATGTCAATTATAGGAGAATAGCCCTGCACCAGCTACACTGCATTGTGGGTAGGACCATTATGCATACCTTTTTGACTCCTTTTTAATTTTTTGCACCAAAAATGGCAATAATATATAATATATGCCTTTTACCTAGCTTATATGCATGTATGCATACAGTATTGTAATAAAGTTTAAGAAATTTGGAGTAACATTACTTTTTTTATCATGATATGATCCATATTGGTAAAGGTGCTTTCATATATTCGAAAATCGCTACGGAGTTCCGTAGCTATGCCGTAAGCCTTTCACATATTCTCGTTCATCTGCGGCAGCTGCGGCGGAAAATCATGTGAATGCCGTAGCAAAATCAAACTCATCTTGATTTTGCTACGGAGTTCCGTAGAACGTGTCGCGAGGTGCTACGGAACAGCTACGGTGCGCCGCAGCAAAATCAACACATTTGCTACGGAGTAGCTACGGAGCGTTTCCGTAGCGATTTTTGAATATGTGAAAGCACCTTTATATATTAAATTCATATTCGTCAACACTGAATTGTGAATACAGTAGGTTTTCTACGCTTGACTTCCTTGTGCATTTCGACACAAAGGAGCCTTCACATATTCGAAAATTGCTACGGAATCATGCCTAACATGTTGATTACGCCTGGTGATTTGCTGCGGCACTCAGTAAAAAATCAAAATGACTTTATTTTTTCTACGGTAGATACAGTATTCACAATATTTTTTTTTTTTGCCACAACAGCCGCAGTCGAACAGACTCAAATCTGTAGCAATTAACTTTTGAATATATGAAAGCACCTTTTTTAAAGCCGATCACAATAGCAGCATTGCTACCGTTTTTTAAACAGACCAAATCTTTATTGCTATTATGCTGTTTTTAAAATATGACAGTTCAGTATGCTTATTAATTGTAAGTTAACCATTTTTGCATTTACGTGACGTCAGAATTTTATTACTTTTAAATTTTTTATTTAGTATCTTTTTGCATGGTGAAATTTTTTATTATCATCTCATAATGTATTTATTGTTTGGTTTACAGAAAAACTGAGAGACACCAAAGAATTGGGCGTGGCCAGGGGCGGATCCAGCTCGCGGCTCTAGGCGGGGCGGTGCCCTTTACCGCAATGTTAAAATTTGGAGTGGCAGGGGGTGGGGGGGGGGCGATGGGTGGGGTTGGTAACACCTTCAATTTTGGGACCTTTGGGGGGGGGACCATACGCCACCATCGCCCCCCACCCCTTGGATTCGCGCCTGATGGGACGAGGAACGTGATATATTGAGACGTGGCTGTTGTTTCTGCAGAAGGTTTGGTTGCTAGGATACCGTCCAAAATTCCTTCTATCATCGCGAATATTTAAGGTAGAGATAACGCCGAACAGCTGTTCGACGTACTCTAATTTGATAACATGTGAACCTTGGGAAATTCACAAAAATTCTGAAATTTTGTTGAGAGGCAGATATTATATAAAGTGCCTAAAAGCCGTAGAAAAAGTTTCAAAACAATTTAACGAGTCGTTTTTTTATTATTATTTTTTTATTAAGTTCTTGGTTTGTCTCTATGGGAAAGAACTATGCTGAAAATTAAAGAAAATCGGCTCGTTAAATTGTTTTGAAATTTTTCTATGGCTTTATTTAGGCACTAATATCTGTCTCTCAACAAAATGTCAGAATTTTTGTGAATTTGACAGCTAATGTTTACATGTTAATCAAAGGAGGGTCCATCAAACAGCTTTTGGGCATTATCTCTACCTTAAGTACATAAAAATTAATAGTGAGCTGGCCGCAGCTACATTGCAGTATTTTTTTTTTACAAGGATACACCCCTAAGAGCCTACAGCTCGCGGCGGGGTACTGGGTAGGGATAAGGTAGGGAACGGATAGTGGCCACGGCCTGTTATGCGTCCCAGCATTCGCTGAGGTGAGACTGAGGGAACCGTGGAAAACCTCAGTCAGGACTGACACCTCTACTTTTTCTCAATGGACCATGCAAAGCGATGTCCAAAGCCTGGTGAACCACACACAAGTGCGTCACTGCACTGGGTGGAAAGCGAGACGAATTTACCCCAGGGAGGGAGCAGCGTATTTTTTACTTGAAATGGTCACCCATCCAAGTACTAACCACGCTCGACGTAGCCTGACTTCGGTGATCTAACAAGAACCGGTCAATGCACTGCGCCACGCCACCTCAGTTTTATGTTTATCATAATACATTCACATCACGGTGTTTAATTCGAATTCTTTGACGACGCCTTAAAAATAACATTATCCGTCGTAAACGAATATACATATTTTAAACACCGTCATATGAATGTATAGTAAAGTGTAATGTGTATGTTGTACTGACATACACATTACACTTTCATCGTGCCATCATCCTCTTTTTTTCTAATGTGAAGTTTCATCCTTTTTGACGTTCAGTGCCCCTATTATATGTGTAATATTAATATATTTAATAAAATAAAAAAGATTTTCTGACTTGATATTTCTTGACTTTTTTTTAGTTAGATAAATTCTAACAATGAAGACACTAAAGTTTCAGTCTATATATCACAAGCGAGATAGGTATAGTACCATGCATATAGTCTTCTATTGAAGCTCTCAGATAGAAGACTATACATGGTTATAATTCTTATATTGCAGTTATAATAATAATGTCATTGAGCTCTACACAAGGCCTTGTGTAGAGCTCAATGAATAATGTATATTTTATTGAGCAGCAACAGACAAAATAAATGTCAATATATAGTCAAAGTGTATAATATATGTTAAAGTTATATGTTGACCTTCAACTTTTATTTTTTTTAAATACTATGCTGGGAAATAATGAACTAATGGATCTAAGTAGAGGCTCTTATTTTTAAAAGAAATAATACACAAGAAACCCAACAGGAAGGTTATTAGAGCATATATATGCATATATTATGCTCTGTAGGCTGCAGCCTACCAGACTAGAGAAAACTACTAATATTTATGAATGCTATGATAAATCTATAAAATCGAAGGTATCATTCATTATGTTAATTGTCCAGATAAATTAAGCATGGCCTTTTTCTAAAAATAATTTTTAGACTCCTATTTTTTTAATTGTGGAATAGGAAATTTATTTTTATTATACTGGATAGAGGTAAACTTTATGCAGACATTATGTGCAAGATTCAATGCTATATATAAAACCTGACTTTGGCATTTCTATCTAGTTAAAATAGGTAAAATCAGAAAATAATAGTTGTAAACATGAAGAAATAATAATTTTTTCATGGCTGTAAGCCTGCAAGTGACACACCCCCTTTTCCATCTTCAAATTCAAGTAAACCTGGCAACGCTGTACTGACTTTAGTTCTCAAGTTTCCGCAGAAAAGCGCCAAATTTCTCGAGTTGTTTTAGCTATATATTTAAATTTTACAATGCCAGGAAAGGAAATATTATGTTCATTAAATGCAGAAAAAATTATTACACCTAAATATGAACATAGCTAAAGGTAAATCTTAACGTAACTCTCATAAGTTCAGTTTTTTTGCCGGTCGCCATGCTAAAAGATAGGGGTGTGGGAACACTTGAAGCCTCTATTGATAAGGAGGCCAGAGTTGCCATTTTTTTACCTAATTTCATAATTTACAGAACATACTGGTTAAAATAGCATTAACAAAAAGTTAAATGTTGACAATAATTTTCAGATTTTTTTAACCCTCTAACACCCTTAAAATTGTGCTCCAAAATACTGTGACGTCATACTCAATGCAAATATTTAGCATGCAAGCAAAGGGAAAGACGTTGCATAACTGTGACAACACACACTGCGTCTTTTCCGTCGATTTTGAGGGTTTTAAAAAATCTTAAAAAATTGCCAATACATAAGTCGAGGTGATCCTCTTTATAAAAATTCAATACAAAAAATCATGCAGTTTGTCTATTCAGAATAAAGAATATGAATTATTACAGTGACCGGAATCACTGCAAAGGAGCAAGCATAATTTTGCTTTGAGACGACTGAACTTCATACACAACACTTTATATATAGCAGCGTTACTCGATATAGTTGCTCCTTTTACCCCCAAATAGATTACTCTGTATGTATCATCACTGCATAGTTCTTTTGTGGAATCATGAAATATTGACTCAATACATTAGAAAAATTAAATCAATACAGCAATTTATTAGTTATACTCAAATGAATGTTATAGCCACTATGATGCTAGAATACTACGCAGTGGTTCTAATTATCGTCGGTTGATTGAGGTTGGAGGTTGGTACACGTCACGGTTTTTGGACAGACGGCTGGTGTATTGGCTGGCGATGTTTGCTGAAGGGTTTTATTTCCCTTGTGAGCGACGGCGGCTAAGCGAGCTCATGCTGTCAGAGATCACATCGATTGCTACTGACCAGTCTCCTGCTGCCACGGTTACAATCCCTTATTGCAACGTCAGTCCAAAAGCTCACGTGTGTCTTCTTGTAGCAATAACACACTAAATCCATCCAACCTTTGTAACTAAAAATAAAATACCATACAACTTTTTTTTTTTTGATTTCCTTTAAATAACATTTATTGATTTCGGAAGGAATAATATTCGTTTTGTTTTATTGTTATATATTTGGAATATCATGATTATTGATGATTTTTGCATTGTGTTACTCTCGTAAAGTATATTATTTTTAACATTTACTACTTGTTAGCTTAGGTATCTACTGCTCAATAGTAAGTTTTAAAATACGATGCATATAATTTCACATATTATCAGAATAAAAATTTTTAAGCAGTAAAAATTGTATGTCCAAATTGTATGCGGTTAGGTGTAAGAATGTGCTTGCAAAGCCTATAAACGTCACCGCAATAAAGCAAATTTCTATTCTAAATTCGGGGTGATTCACAATTGAGAAAGCAGCTTTCTCACTAACCGCGGCCAGCGACAGCCTAATTCAATGACACTATAAATGTATGGCTACTGAGAAACCTGGACAACTCTCTTCATGAATCGCGTCCAATTATTTCTTACAAGTGCATAAAAAAATTAGAGAGATGTGAGAAAAGAGTATTTTAATGTGACGTTAATTGCTTTGAAAGGCACACAGAAATTAAATGAAAGAAGGAAACAGTGAGAGTAAGAGGTGGGAGATAGAGAAAGAGATGCTGGGGTGCGTGGGTACAGTACAAGACGCGGTGGAGTGTAGGCTAAGGTGTGGAGGAGGTTGAAGCAGACGAGGGGGTGGACACAAAAAGAGCAGCCAGGAAAAAGATGAAAGATATTGTAATTCTAGTCTGCGGATCTTCTTTGAAACGTCATGCGACTTGAAAAACTCTCATTATTGTTGTATTCTTTGTATCTTAGTTGTTTCTACAGCATGCAGGATTCAACAACATTTGCCAGCAAAGAAAAACTTGTTGTTCGTTATACTTTCTCAAACTATATCTTTTCTATCTCTCTCGTGAAATCAACAATCAAGTATATAGAGGTCAACCGAACTTGAATGATTGGATCAACTTTGAACCAATGAACAATCAACTATTTTTGTTGTTCTTCTTCTTGAAAAATAAACTATCTCAAGCATGAAAATGTTTACTTTTTGACCTACCGGCAATATTATTATTGTTTTTTTAGTTTCTTAGTTAATAACAACTTAAAATAAATAACATTTGATGATATATTTTCAGAGTTGACATTTTGTTTTAATTAATTTATTTTTTAAACTGACATGAAAGATTTAATAGTGCTTCTTCTTGTTTTTATTTATGAAATGGGTACTTCCACGTACGAATTTTGATGGACAATATTTGTTTAATTAGTGCTGAAAAGAGTAATGAAAATTTCTGTTGTAATAACTTCGATCTCTTTAAATATACCTGGGTTGAAATGTTACCTCTTTATTTCTGTGAGGATGATAATTTGGTGCATCATTTCAGATGAAAAAGTCAAAATTACGTCTTACTGAGGGTGAAATGTTAGAAATTAAGTCTTCATTTCATCTTAGCGAGGAAGAAATTAGATGTGTTTTTAGGTATGAAAGACGTCAAAAAGAGTAAGTTTGAACGTGTTCAACATAAGTTGAGTATGATTTTTTTTCAACTAGGTATGATTGATTATTATTAAAAGTCTTCTTACTCTTAACAACTATACAAAAAATGCTGAAAATGATATTAAATTAAAATTTTAGTTTAAGATGTTGATGTTATTTGAAAATGATAATGTATTTATTTATCTAACATACTCTTTCTCACTTCTAAAGTTGCAGTGTGGCATATCAAGAAAAATGTCCACTACCAACACTCTTCCGACTTTATTGAAAAGAAATTTGTCAAGATGGCTGCTCCATCGCCGCCAGCAGAGTTACCCCTCGCCGTTTTTGCTCCTGCGGTCCGCGATAAAAACCCTGCTGCCTGAACACTCTTGGCTAACAAAATTGAAAGAGATCCACGAGCTGTAATGTCGTACAACTTCTAAGAAATCAAAAATGTTCAAAATCGCAAAAGTCACGTTCTTAGAAGTTATAATGGTTACAGGTAATAATGGTACTCAATCTTGTTAACCATTGAAATCGGAGTAAAAAGTAAACACCATATTTTGTGTAGGCTGTTGAGATGATATTTTCAACAAGCAATAAATTTAATAAAAACGTGAATTCTGATCCCGGTAAAGTTATTTTGGCTTTCAGTATATGCGATGAGAGCTGAGTCCATGCATTTATTGGTACGGACCATTCTTTCATAGGTTTCCTCGTTTCTCTATTTAAATGAGGCAAATGTATAACTTGATCGTAGATGCAATAAAATCTCCTACTCGCCTCTTTTTTACCCTCCCCCCGGTGTTTTAGTGTATAAAAATGGACCTGCCTAAACCTCGCAACCATAAATAAGACTTCTTTGTTTCCTTTGTTTAAATAAATTATTAATTTATAATGTTAAATGTAAATTAAACAAAATTAGTTAAAAACTAAAACTAAATACTTTAAATTTATTACTTAATAATTTTAGTCGCGATTGTTAGCTTAGTATTCATTAAATTTCTTTCTTTAAGTTATTCTTATTTGCCGAAATAATTTTATAATATATATGTTAAAATTCAGATCACGATTTTCGAGATTCGTAAATTTTTTGAATTTGATCAATTTGCTCAATTTTTGGGAAAATTACTTTATTTGACTTAAAATTTTCTAAACTGTGCTTAAGTCAAACCGATTTAGTATGACTTTATTAATGTCTATAATAACGTTTATAATTGTCTATAATAACGTTTATAATTATGGCTTATGTAGTCCACATGGGGAATCTTGAGCGTTATTTATGATTTAGTTAATTTAAGAAGTATCCCGTTCATGAGCAAGTTTATGAATTTTTGTCATACAATTAAAGACATGTACATAAGGTCTATTTTGCATCAACATTACGTTGTTTATATATACGGTACTTGAGGAGACGATTTCTAAAATACAAAATCAATACAATATATTTGACATTAAGTTTTTTTTCTATAGTGTACACAAAATGTATGACTCGAGACATCTCAAGCTAGCAATTGCTTCTTGAGATAGACTGACTGTCTCTATAGCATACAGCTGTTACAGATCGACTTAAATACACAACTCTATATACGATATAACGGTCGAAAAAACAGAAGCTATTTTTTTTTTTCCAATATTTTTCTGTAAGCAGTTCACCGTACACTTTTCAAACATAAAAATAATACTCCCATATATACGGCTCGCACCATTAAAGAATAAAGAAAAAAAAATATATTACGACTTTCAGTCGAGTTGAAAGCTTTTTTTTAAAAAAAAAAAGAAAAAAAAAAAAGAAAACAATGTTAAAATGAAACAGTACGTAAAGAACTTATATTATTCTATAATATAATAGTAGTATAATACAGTATATATAATAATATGTACATAAAACAATGATTTTTTTATGATCATTATTAAAATTTTAAATTTTCATTCAAAGAGTTAATTGTATATTTTGTCAATCTCTCTCCCTCTCTCTCTCTCTCTCTCTCTCTCTCTCTCTCTCTCTCTCTCTCTCTCTCTCTCTCTCTCTCTCTCTCACGTACTGCCTTTTCATTATTACCTCTCATAAATTAATTTTGATTGTATAACAATTGAACTACATACTAGCTGATAGGTCGACGATATTCAACGAAAATACTCATCTCCGCGAGATTTCATGGTAGATTTCCGATACATTTTCATATTTTTTTTTTTATAAATAAAAAAATAGTTGATGAGATTGTTTTTTTATGTAATAACTATAGTAGACAAGTAAAGGATTAAAAAACTTTTCTAATTGAAAGGAAATTTTTTTCCCTTAATTTAAATTAAAATTTAATTTGCGGTTCTTATAATACAAGATAAAAAAATAAATTAGTTTTTTAAAAAACTTTGTTAATTAAGACTACATAATAATACTATACAAGCAAAAACACTATTATATAGTAATTTTGATGCTGATAAAAAATTATTATTAATATTTAGGTTATGATATTGTTATCTATAGTTGAGGTCAATGTAAAATCAATATTATATATTGGCTGCAAGCAATGGCTTTGGCTCTCATCCAGTAGGCCTCATTACTTTGGGACAAAAGTTCTCTCTATACCTTTCTGGCTAAATGTTCCCACACATGACTAAACAATAAAATTATTTCAAAAAATTATATCTTGATTTTTTAACACGTTTTTTGTAAAACAACAATTTTCACTACGTTCACAAGACGGTTTTTAATACGGATCTGTTGACGACGCTTCATAAGAATAACATTATCCGTCGTAAACACCATCATATGTATGTACGTAGAGAATGAACGTTTAACAGTTTAATGGGGTACTGACCAAAAAAAAAGTTTCAAGTTTTTGTCAACATTTTAAAAGACATGAGAATTTCATAAAGAACAAGCCCTATTACAGCATTCTACGACAATTTCCTGATTTTATATGAATTTTTAAAACCTCTCAAAAATGACGTCATAGCATTGAATCTTAAATGGGAAAATAGATCAGTTAACATTGCCAAATCCCATACTTAATATTGAAATGTAACCAAAACTTCATTTGCAAGGTTTTCAGGTACTAGAATCACGATAATGAAGGTTTGAAATTCGTACTTCAATAATTTTTCATTTTAGCAATGTTAACTGATGCATTTCCCCATTTAAGATTCAATGCTATGACGTCATCAAAAAAAGTTTTAAAAATTCATATAAAATCAGCAAATTGTCGTAGAATGCTCTAATAGGGTTCGTTCTTCATAGAATTCACAGTACTTTTTACTAGTATTGCTAACTCAAATACCGGTCAGTACCCCATTGGACATTCCCATCGTATTTATTGTCAAATTATAGTTGATATTATTAATATTAGTTTAAAGAACCAATATTTTGATTTTTAACTCCCGACTAAAAATAAAATAAGTTGCAAAAAAGTTAATGCTAAATAAGGAAAGTCGGCGCATGACTATGACGTCACAGCGTTTTTCTTTGATTTTGAGAGGGTTCAAAATATTTGAGGAAAATGACAATACTTAACAAGGTTGGCTAACTGTACAATAAAAAAATTTAATGAAAGGTTGTCTATTCTCACTTTTGATGTCACATGATGTAATAAATTTACTCTATAACAGTTGCTATCAATCAATTCACTTCTGGCATTCTAATTTTTTTTTTTTTTTTTCAGAAAAGAGAGAAATTGTGGAAGTTTTTAAAGTCTTGATGCATTTAATATGAAAATAAACTTTTCATCCCCATTTCTCTTGTTCTTGCAGCAGATTATTATTTTACATTTTCCGCATTTAAATAAGTTTTGAAAGTGATTCCGCAGAGACAAGAAGGGAAAATGAGGAGCTTTTATTCAGCTCTTACACATTTCCTGAGACTTACAACTTAAACCACACCATCACGAAAAAAAAATGTACCCCGGGAAATACAGCATTGAACAGATACAACCAAATTCTTCTTCTAAATTTGTTCGTACATGAGTTTATGTTTGCCAGGAGGTAATGCTAATTTGTATGACAATGTAGTACTAATTTATACCGCTAGGGCAAAACGTGGCACTGACAGTATAAGCGTTTAGGCATAGACTTTGAGTTGTTAAGAGTCCATATTATGATAATAGTTTGGTATATTTAAAACACTAATTTATACTCGTGATGGTTCGAAGATGAACATTCTTACTTTGAAGAAAGTAGAAGATAAAAGAAAAAAGTTTATTTTATAATAATAAAATAATAATCGAATTATACATTGACATTTCAGCATTTACAGGCAAAATATTCAGTGAATACATGCTCAACATGGATATAGTATTTTCATTATTTTACTGCAAATCTGCTTTCTGTACTAAAGTCTATTTTCAGTTTAAAAAAGAGATTATTACTATCAAGGAGTATATAGATAGTTTATAGCAAGCTACGTACACGTTGATTACTATACTAATATAGCGTTTTTAAACTAAATAGCTACATTGGAATGTTCAATTTTCTAATCTTCAAATGTTTGAATTTTTCAGTACCTATAATAAATCGTCATAATTTAATGTTCAACTTATTCCGATTTGCTATTAGTATGCTGAAAATTATGGTTATTAATTTAAATAATTTATAAGAATTTACAGTTCTTTAATATTATAACATTATAAAATCTAAAAAAGTAACCATTTTGTGGATTGGAATTAATATAGAAAACTTATAGAACCATGGAGAGAGAGAGAGAGAGAGAGAGAGAGAGAGAGAGAGAGAGAGAGAGAGAGAGAGAGAGAGAGAGAGAGAGAGAGAGAGAGAGAGAGAGAAAGCGCCAGTGGCCAGGGACATAAATACATACAAGGTAAACAACATTGTATACACTGTATAAAGTACAACAGTATAATAAAGATAAACAATATACTTTATAAACAATGAAATAAATATAAACAATGGTATACACAGTGAAGGTAAACAAAAATAGAAAGAGAATTTTGACAGAGCTTTAATACAAAACGGAAATAGCAAAAAGCAAGATACGAAATTTATATTCATCTAAGCCACTTTCCGCTGCATCATGACACTATATAAGCCTGCGCAAACTCAAGACTATACTGTAATCAATGCAACTACACAACGATATAAAATGTCATATATTTTTATTATTGTCAAATAAAATTATCATACTAATAAAAATTTATTTATTTATTTTACTACAGCGTATACTACAGCAGCATGCTGATGACGAAAGCGTTCAAACTGAACAACAACGAGCGACCATGGTCCACTTCAAATTTCCTGACACTGACATATTAACTACAGGAAACCATGGAAACCTGTAGTAGGAAGTCCGGCACAATCAAAGCTAATGTACCTGGATGCCAGTCGCTTGTCGAAACCCTGGTAAAGTGATGAAAGGTATCTTACTTTAGACCTGGATTCGAACCCGCGACCTTTCTCGTGTAAAGACTGTGCTACACTACTCCGATACTTAAAATAAATTAAAATCTTACACGATACTCTTTTTCTTAAAAAAATAACAAATTGATATGACGTCATAATAATTCGCCATGAACTTAAGTGTAACTGTCACCACATGCACTCAGCAATGCTAATTAAATAGCAAAACTTTATTATTCAATCCTTCATCCGTGCGATGTGTCTTCAGAGCAAACCGCGATGCCTCACAACTGTATTATTTAATATTTAATGTAGAGAAACCCTGCCGCTGCTGCTTCAAAACTTTTCATATTGTAAAAAAAAAATATATTTAAAAAAAGAAGTATTAAAAGCTCTACCTCATATATTTTTATAACATTGGATTTTAACCATCAACTTCTTATGTGTGTTTTAAGTAGACTGTAAATGTATTCTTTTTTTATATATTTAAATCGAAGTCATCGTTTGAGAAAAGATAAAATATATTATTACAATTGATTTTCTTATTCTATACAAGCGGAAAGATTTCACATTCACTCTGATTTGACCGTAGTATTTTTAATGTAAAAGCAAATAATAATTAATTAATTTTATTTTTTAATGAACTTATTTCATTGATTGGAAATACAAATTTAAGAAAAAAAACTCTGATTTATATGAATGAAATACTCAATATTCAATATAAAAAAAATAATTAATGGATCTTACAATTAAATGTTTCTTGTTAAAAAAATACATCAATGAAAGAACTTGTACACGGTTTATTTGATTAACTAGCAGTATATTATTTTGTTCTAATTATAAATTAAAATATCAAATTAATAAATTAGTACATTATTTGTGCAATACTCGCGAAATAATATTAAATTTTATTTTCCAGCTTGCCTGTCGCAAGCTAAATAGCAATGAAAATACCACAAAGTAGCTTGTAGTAATAAGTATTCTGGTACGAAAATCCAAGTCTTAGTTGTATGACCGATGTTTAATTGTATCAACCGTTGAAGGGCCAGTTTTTCTCCGTCACTGTACGAGTCTCAACAACATAATGGAGTATCGACCTCAATTTTTTTTGTTGCAGAAATGGATAGAGGGTGCAAAGCTATGCCACCCTGATGATTTTTTTCAGATTTTTTAGAGCCTGGGAACTATTTTTAAAAAATTATTGAAAATTCTTTTCGTGACGTCACGAGACGCCGCTCCTTAAGAAAAAGATAGGACTTACCGCCTCGTGACGTCACAAAAAGAACTTTCAATAATTTTTTAAAAATAGTTCTCGGTCTCAAAAAGATCTGAAAAAATCAGGGTAACATAACTTTACACCCTCTATCAATTTCTGCAATAAAAAAAATTGAGGTCGATACTCCATTATGTTTCAACTTCTGATACACACCACTCGATTCACCCCTAGGAGCTATATATGAATTGTTGACTATAATATATAATATTAGGCGTTTTGATGCAAAAATTTTGAAATGAACACACTGATGTAGTGAAATACAATATTAACCACATGCATGTATATACCATCATAATTATGAAATTGTTGCACGCTTTGAAATGCACTAACTTTAATTAGGTGAGAATTGCTGACATATTCACGAGTTTGATTGTGCAGGGTGTGATGCAGCCCCCGGCTTTGTTCATCAACTGCTGACTGAGCAGCGGTTACATCATGTAACAACATGTAACGTGAGTCAAATCAAGTCTAAAATCAAGTCAATAGACGGGTTTAATGTATTTGCAATGATTTTTATAAACTGCGGTCAGTATATTAATAATAATACGAAGTAGTATTTCCCAAAAAACTTATTTTGGTTACATGATTTTGTTTTATTTACATTATTATATGATTTTATCAAGACCATTTTGGTTACAGGAGGTTATTTAATTTTGAACGAACTCCGTGTTTATGAAGAACCTTATCAACATATATTCCATTTAAGTATAACCACTTATTTATCAATATTATTAAAAAATCTGAACACTTGTTCGATGGTCAGATTCAAATTCAAATTTTGTTAATCTATTTTTAAAAAAATCAACTTCCTACAAGGTAAGCCACCATTATTTCCTTGTGTTTTACATGTTTGTTTTTTTTATTTTTTAGTCTGAAAAAAATTTAAAAAGTCCATTTGAAATTTTTCTATATAATTCACATTGAAACAAATATAATTAATATCTTTCATACACATTAACTAGCATGTATCAATGGAGGTACAAAATTTATTTACAAAGGTCACATGCATGAAAAAAGTAATTAATAATGACAACATGCTGAGCTCAATGTTAAATTGCCATATATAAGTTGCATTCGATCTGTTGATGGCAGTTAACCTTATACTTATAAGAAGATTATTTAAATATATATATATATATATATATATATATATATATATATATATATATATATATATATATATGTATATTATGTATATGTATATAAAAAAGCCATCATTGGTGCTAATAAAAAAGTAGGCTAATCGCTGTACAATCATTAGGTCTGTTCGTAAATACACAATCAGAAATAATCGATTATTATTGATGAACCTTCTGTACATAGAACATAAAGATCATCAATAATAATTGATTATTTCTGATTGTGTATTTACGAACAGGTCTATTGTCTGTACTCAACAACAATCACCGACGTAAAGTTGATAAATGAAGCTGGAAAATCATCTAATTATTTGGAGGATAGAAATATAAGACTGATTAAAATTTAGAACGCAGCATAAAAAAAGAAGTCCTCTGGCAATAAATATGTCAATCTTTTAAAAAAAAACTGTTGAGAGAGTCTTTTGCCAGGTAAATAATGATATATTATAGATCTGATTGCTTAATTATGTTTACGTGAGGCGCGGGAGGGGTAGTCCCTATACCTGCTCGCTGCGAAGGAGGGAGGGAGGGAAAAGAGAAAGTAGATTGTATGAGAAACATAGGCATAATGACAAAAAAATATACATAAAAAATACTTAGTATATAACAGTATTTTGGCGGTAAGATTTTTGTTATGAGTTCTATCGTGCACTGTTAAAGTGTGTTATTAAAAAAAAAAAAAACATATATACACTTTGTTTATATGCTTGTCCGTTCATTCTTGCCCACCTCAGCGCTGCCTACTTGCCAGAAGTATGACGTCAGCGCAATCCCCTCTATTCGTTATCAAGTCTGTTTCTTCGTACCATGTAATCACAACTTTATAATAATATATTCTATGGCACCTCCCAACACTATATATGAAGCCTCCTCGCTATAGTTAACTAGCGTGCCAGCTTCATTATACGCCGAATCAGCAGCAGCCAGCTAACTTGACGCTCCTTCAAATTTGCTCTTGCTTCTGTCTAATACAGAGGTTCTATATATGAGAGCCTCGAGGAAATTCTAAATTAGACCAAGATTGTGCAATAAGGGAAGCAAATAGTCTAATTCAAAGTCTTAGATGTGTTCTAATTTTCAACACTTTAATTTAATTTACTAAAAACTCAATATCATGCTTGTATAATTAAATTATTAAATGTACGACAAAATAATATTGTTTTTAAGATCCTATAAAAAGTATTATATTGTATTTTTTGGCAGCTTTAAATTTTGAATTAAAACACTTTAGAATTCATTGGAAGGGAAAGGAAAAATATTAAAAAAATCTATAAATCAATTAACAACTCCCACTCTTCATTATGGGCTAACATTTTTATTACATATTTGGATACAGATTTTCAAGATATGTTTTGTCAATTCTCTTCACAACAAAATTGCAAATATACTTCCATTAAGCCTTCAAAATCATGTTGCAAAACACTATGGCGGCCATGCTGGTGATAAAATCGCTCCCCACGAGACGAGGAAATCCCGAGCCTCTGATTGGCTACGGCACGCGATTTTCTCGTTTTTCCCGCTTAGTTATGCACATTTATATAGAGGGCTTTTAAATCACATGATAAAATTATTGACAAAACATACTTTGAGGTTCTCTGACATGTTGTTAAAATGATGCAGATTGTCCTAATCATAAGTAATAAAGTTAAATGTCATCATCGAATAACTTGAAATTTACTGTACCTACATGAACAATATTCTCTGGACTTTTGTCGTTTACGTCGGCGACATTTGAAGGCGACAACATACGAGCGAATGGATTGCTGGGAGGAGGGCTGTTAGTTAGTTGAGAGCTGTCATCGCCGAGATGTAACTTGGGAGGAGGGGGTTGTTGCGCGATTGTCAAGTTGTCCCCTGCGACGTCGCCAGGCAGCAGAGAATTTTCTCTTCTTGTACCCTCACACACAACTCAAAACCAGACACCCAGAAGGCTTTTACTAAAAGTTTTAACAATAATTATTATTGTTAGTAATAGTTAAAATTATTATGTTTTAATATAGATAAGAAATATATAACATTGTCAAGTATCTTTCTGTATTAAACTTGTTATGAAGAGTATCAAATATGCAACTTTCCACGACAATAGAGTAAATACGTATATTTCACTTCAATTATATATATAAAAATAATAAAATTGTATGTATGTTATTACAAATATAAAAATACCTTGCTAAGTAATTATAGAAGTACTACAATGTTTGTGTAGGTTATTTTCCTACTCCTCGTTTTTTTTTTTTTTAGCTTAGAGTGCACAACATAGTAAAGTATCTTCCATATAAAACGTGTATGTTGAGAAATAGAGAGAAATCCTTGGAGGAAATTTCATTGCTCCAAGGGATCAAGTTCATGTATAAAGTTTAATTGGGCTAGTCTATAGATGTCTCAAGCGGCCTCAGAACGAAGAGGGTAGTATCTACTAGGTTAGGTGGTGCTGCCGCGGGTCTGCCTGCAGATCCTCAAGCTTTTATCGTTCCTTCTCTCGTACTTGTCTACAGAAATAGGCTGATAAAAAAAAGAGTAAAAAACTTTTTTTTACGTGACGTAGACAAAACCCGCATTTTTCAGTCCAATTTTCATGAATGCACACACAACGCTTTCTATACTAAAGATTTATTGTCGATTTAGTTTGAACTTACCGTATGTGCTACAGAAGACTTAATTTTATATTCCCAACCGGAAGTAGCCGGAAATGATGAGTTTTTTTTTACGTTACTATTTACATCAGAATATTGAAACTTTGCAGATAGGCTAAGTAATGATATATAACCTGTCTAAATAATTGTAATTCTAATAAAAAGGGGAGAGGGTCATGAACTTACAGCTTCTTCCGGCAGAAATATTTAAGTAATTTGAGTGTAGCTTAATTGACTATCAAAGATCTCCATGCATGCTTATCACCAAAAAATCTGATCTCAGAAAGTACGACCGCGCATAAATTCAGATTCAGTTTCAAAATAGTTTTGATTTCAAAATCACAATGATAGTACCTACCGTACCACTTAAAATGTCTATACACAGGCCTTATGCTGGGTACTTGATAAAAAACGTTTATTATAGCATCAAGGTATAAGTGATAAGAGAAGACAGTATCAAATGACCTTTGATCAATCAACTTAACAGATACATATACTACGTTTACATGACGGTGTTTGATGCGTATTCGTTGACGACGGATAATGTTATTCTTATGAGGCGTCGTCAACGAATACGCATCAAACACCGTCATGTAAACGTAGTGATTATACACATCGTTGCCGATACCATATAAACAAATAGGCAGTTTTTGTGGTACCGCATAGTACAAATATACAAAGATATAATAACATTCAAATCAATTAAGTCTGAATTATTAATTAATATATACGGAGCAGAGCAACCCATATCAGGTATTTAAATAGGTATATATATATATATATATATATATATATATATATATATGTATATATATATATTAATAAAACTTCCCTGGTTAAACATATTACAATAATTATGTATTCAAAATTATTTCTATGATTTTCAATTTGGAGTACCATTCTTATAATTCTTTCCTACACAAAAAAAACATTTTATTTCATACAATTTACATTAGATAAAAAAACAAAACAGCATCATTACTTTTCTGTAAAATAACAACATGTTTACAATTATACTATACAAATGTTAAAAAATTTAAATAATTTTCTATCCTTTTGCTTGAAAAAACAAAAGTTTTATACATAAAACGAAAAAGTTTAAAAAACTTCATTTTCATACAAAGTATGTTTATTTTTTAACATTCTATATATAATTGAAAGTAAAAACAGTAAAAAAAAGAATAACAATGTGGTATTTCTTTGTGTAGTAGATTTACATAGTTGGTAATTGACGAAGAACATTGCTCTACACACTTCAGTCAGTCTGATGGGATTTGGTTTATCATGCATGTAGTCCAGAAGAGGACCACGTCATGAATATTCACCATTTTGACAACGGTAGCAGGCATAATTGACGGACATTAAATATATACCTCTTTACGATGGATTAGTCCATGTTCTTAGGTCAATATTAAAACAACTCTAGGATTATATACAAATTAAATGTGCAAATTTATTACAATATGTGACAGCAATATAATTATTAATTTCAAATTATTTTTAGTGTGTGTGTACAAATTGATTAGAATGTGTGTTTTTTTAAGCAAGGAAGGGATGAGATATATTTGTTGTAAGGTTTGTTTGTTTTGTTTATTAAAATATAATTTTTATTATGAACTTTATTATAGTACGTTAATGTAAAAATGGTAACTATAAAAGAATCGAGAGCAGAAGTAAAAGATAGTTTGTAACATATTAAGAAAGAGATTTAAATGTTAATTTTAATTGTATATTTTCCTTAATTAATTTTTTATTAATAGTAATTAAAATATAATAATCGATGAAACATGAATTATAGTAATAAGAGTCTACAAAATTTACAAATATTATATACATGATCAATGTAATATTATATTTGTAATTAAATTTGTTAAGTATCAACTTTTGGATCACTTGCTGCGTACATCTAATTTTGAAAGATACGATCAAATTATTAGTGCGTTCATGTAATTAATTACATTGAACATGAACATTATCCAGTTTAATTATTTCTGTTGGATAGATCGACGCTGCTGTTACGACGATAAACAATTGGGCTGTGCTAAGCCCTCTTCTCTCGAGCTCGATTTAGAACGGGGGAGGGACTTTTACATGCAACTCACGTGCCTCTATTGAGAATATAAATTTTCTAAGGCCAACTTGTGCAGCCTTTTGTATTCCACTATATTGTGTGTTGTCACTAATTCTCGATCACACTGTTGTATAGCCCAACGATCAGAAAAAGATATCATGTGTTAACATGGGTCCATAAACTACACACATGTACATAATACATGATAGTATATATTAACACTCTGGTTTTATTTAAACAAAGAATTTGTACATTTTTTTTAGCATAATATATTGTTCTACTGTAAGGAGCTATTCATAAAGATTTTTGCATAAATCTTGGTCTTTAAATTTTTAAAACTAAAATTTGCTATGAAATTCTAGTAGTGCTAAAATTTCCTAGGCTAAAATCTACAAAATCTGTGGATAGCACCTTATATATACAGCACAACCTTCCTCTAATTTTTAAACGAAACTAAAGCAAGATCAACCCTTGAATACAATTTTTAAGGCATGTAAAAGTTGAAATAAATTAGTCCTAAAACATTCTCTTCAAGTATTCCAGAGTTTAAATAAATTTCATCTTTTATTCGCTATTAAGCTCTTCTCTCGTCTTCTGTACTTCAATTTTGCACCATTTCAGAGGATAAAATACGAGATTACGTCTTTTTTCTTCTTCTTGAGCATGAATGTTTAAAATATTGTCTTTATTTCATCCTCACTTTGAACGAGGAAGAAATAAGATGTGTTTTAGAGGTAAAATGAATAAGTTTAGACATGTAAAGGATGATTTGAAGACGAAATTTTTCAACTAGGGTTATTTGGTAATTATATCACGGTTTATAACATCAAATTTATAAAATCCAACAATTCCAATGACCTAATTCCTATAACATTTTTTTTTTTTTTTTTTATCTATTCAGAAAGTATAAGGGTAATTTTAAGTTAGCCTCTTTTCTATATAAAGTTGGATTGTAAACTCATCAGCCCTTATAGTGAGAGTATGAGCTTAACCCCCTCTCTCCAGTCCGGCAGCAAAATTGACATTCCTCCAACTGTTGCCAAGGGAACTGGTATTTAAATTAGGAAGCAAACTTGAGCAATGTTATCTCCACCCGACTATTATAATACACAGGCGGTTCTTCTTGTTTGCCATAGGCTCATATTACTGTAACTTTCATGGAATTTAAAATTTATTAAGCATAATATTATTAAAATTATTGAACATTTTCATTAAAATTATATTAAAAAAAAGGAATTTGTTTATTTTTAATTTAAATTTGTATAAAAATATGAGTAAGTTTTTACAGAAAAAAATAATATAAACAAAATATGAAATATTCAAGAAAATGTAATTAACTAAAATTATATATTCATATTGATGTAGATAAAATGATGATACATTATACCATGTTTAAATTTATGCAAAATATAACAATAATTAATCGTTATTTATATATTTACTTTGATTTATTTATATATTTATTTATTTATTTATTTATTTATTTATTTATTTATTTATTTATTTATTTATTTATTTATTTATTTATTTATTTATTTATTTTTATTTAGAACAACTGGTTGTACAAGCAACATGATTCACGTCAAAATGTCTCAAGATTTACAAAGAGAAACAGTTTTGTTTTGTACATAGGTTTTTCAACATTGAAAATACATTATTGTAGTGTTTTTTTTATTATAGTAAACCTCGAAGCAGGATTTGCTAGCGCTGCAGCTTCAAAAGACAAAGAGATTCAGGCTTGCAGTTTCGTGGGAGGTGAGAAGAACATCCAGTAAATACTGCACGCCTCCATAGACTACGTGGCAAGAGAACAGAGTAAACGTTTGTCGTGACCTGAGGTGTACTCTGGTATCAACAAAATGGCATACGTGCATAAGGTTGCCAAGGATCCTATAATTAATATAATTATGTAATTTTAATCCTTTGTACCATCATGATTTATTTTTACATCGAATTTCTGGTTTACTTTTGTTCCTTAGAAAAAAAAACTAAGTTTCTGTATTTTATTCCAAGAAAAGCTAACAATTGCGAGGGCGGCAGCAAACAAGCTCGGAGTATCATATAGTCTAAGGTAGTCTTGATGTTTTGTAAATCGGATCAGTAATTGGCTTTCGTTCGTAACTATGGCAACACCGGAGTATACAAACAGCCCACTCACATTATAATAAGCTTTTCACAAAAGATGCATTCAGATATGGAAATATAATATACTGAGGAAAGATAACTGAAAATTTGTATTTTTATTATTTATTAGAACCAAAATCCTATCGGTTTCTAAGGACGAGCAAAGAGAGAAAATATTAATAATATTTTATTTAAAAAAAAATGTAAGAAAAAAATTGTAATACATGAAAATATGAGATTATTATTTTTTATTAATAATTTTGTCATGTAAATTCAAATTGTAGGTTCAAATTAAGTAATTCTAAATAAGGGATAACTTATAAATTACATGACAACAGCTCTCCTACATTAATTGTGACAAACTATTGATAGATTATGTGTAGGAGTCAACATTAATTATCATTCAAGAAATTTGTATCGCTTTTTAACATAAAAGTTTTTACTTGATATCACAATATTTTTTTAATAGTAATAAAAAAAATTCCACTTTGATTATTATTAAAAAAAATTCAGAGAAATCCAGACTTCAGGAATATGTTCCGTATTATTAATTTTGCTAAATATAATGTAAGAACGAGTCTCAGTTGATAGGTATCTATAGGAATTGAAACCTTTGATTTTGAAGAATTGCAGAGGACAAACTTTTCATCAGTGTCTATTTTTTTCCTTTGGATCTATTCTACCAATTTTGTGAAAATTGAGGTAGAAGTTTAACATGGTACGGTCAAAAACAAAAATTAAATGGAAAAAATACGTAATTAAATTTGATCAAACTATACAGAAATAAGTCCTAGAACACCCTCGAAGAATTTTTAAAATTTATTTCATTCGATTTTTTCTGACAGAAATCATTAATATAACTTGTGACTTAAGCAGTACCTGAGATCAATATTGTTTTAATTTTTTAATTATCTTTATTTTTTTTCATATCATCAAAGTAAGTTAATTAATAAGCTTCACACCTTAACATTTACTTACATTATATTCTGTATGGAATTTTAAGTTCCTCATGTTCATTACAACTTTATGTGCACTTCTTTTTTTTTTAGCTATGACTGCACATTTGCTCCACCCCAGAGACAAAGTTAAAGAGGTTTCCTTCTCGTTTTTCCGCTTGCTACGTAACTTCAAAGCACTATATAGTAAGAAAACGACACCCGTTTCTCTTTGTAAATCTTGAAACATTTTGATGCATCTTATAACTCACATTCAATGCTTTTAAAATATAAAAATGAACCTTATTAACTTTATGAGTGTGTAATTTAAACTGTAGCTTATTTGTAATGAGAAACGAAGCTAAATAATGTGAAGATGTAATAAAAAAAAAGGAAATTCCATTTTGTAGTTTAATTAATGCAACAAAACACACAAACTTGCTGCAGGATCTTCTAACAAGAAAGCACAACTTCAATTATACATATAAAGAAGTACAGTTAAATTCATGTAGAGGTGCTATGACGTCATGTAATTACACTTGATGTAATATATCGTCCACAATAATGAGCTATCTGCAATTTCAGGTAAGCACAACAATGAACTTTATATTTTACCTATTTACAATTTTTAATTACACTCACCTGATATAGCAGATAGCTCATTATTGCGGATGAGGGACGGTATATAGTTGATATAGTGTTTAATGCATAGAATGAAAAAACTCTCAAAAATATTATTATTTTTTAAATAAAATTTTTCTTGTGTAAACTCGTAGCGCCTAAAGAAAAAATTATTGGAATATAATACGTACGACACAAGTTGGAAAATGTCTTATAGTTGTCTTCATATAGAATGTGGTGCGTATGTAAATTACTTATATTATAATTCATATTTAAGTAAGAGTAATTTATATTATTTTTTAATTCAATTGTCAATATTTTTAATTAAAAATCTCTATTTTCTACATTCCAGTTTGAGATCTAAAAATAAATTTATAGGAGAGTTATAATATAGTTCGATATTACTCTGAATGTTGTATTATTTTATCAATTTTTTTTTTAAATGAATCTTTAATTAATTGTCCCAATATAATCAATCTTTTAATCACAGAATTAAGGAAACAGAATTTCATATTTAAAAAACAAAATAATAATATAATAATGCGAAACAATATCAAAGCACATCATCGTTTTTTTTTTTTTAAACTCTTAATTATTAAAGGCAGCAAACTTCATGTATACAGGTATATAGTATAAAGTATGTAAGTACACATTATGGCGCCATAAGACTTAAGACTATACCTGTTATTTAATGTTTTTTACGATGTTTTCAGGCATATTTAATAATAAAATAAGAGTATTAAATTTGCTTACTAGAATATATTTTAGCACCTCTTTGCAAAAACTGCTACTTGGCGTCTGCCGCGATAATCATTAAAAGTTGTTGCAGCACAAATATTGGCGGAGAAGGCGCCTCCCTCGGGCGCCACAACGAAAACTAAGCCGTAATTCACACAAAATGTTCGTAGCTAAATCTACTGCTATCTTAATGGAAAATGTATAAAATATTATATTTTAATAATATAACATGTTTTTAGTTTGAATTTTATTAAGTAAATTTTAATATCTGATATTAAAAAAAGTAAAACATTAATTTATAATATTAATGTTTATACAATTTACTTGATAATATTGCAACATTTGAAAATTAATAATAAAACTCAGCCGTATAAAATTTAATAAAATATAATATAAAATTTCTATAAAATAAATATCTTCACTTTTTTTTTAATTAAGTTAAAGTTTATTGATGATAATTATAACTTTTTCAGAACTATAATATGTTATGTAAAAAAATATCCTCATGCTATCTATTATTACCATTCAGTACATAATCATCATATTATTTATTTATTCTAAAAATTGTTGAAATTCATCCTTATTAAAATTGTTATAAAGTCTATCTATAATTATATGTAAACTCTGTGTTATAACCACACTGGTCCATTTATAAGACTAGCTGTGGTGTAGCTGACAGTTTCTGTTAATTCAATTATACTAATTATCATTAACAAAGTTCAAGATAGTGCCACCTCACTTCAATAAAAAAGGTGCCATTTTTTTTTTCTCTCTAAATAGTTCTTGATCGTCAAAGAACTTGCATTTTCCTCAAAGTCTTTTGAAGTGAACTCCATTGTTGTAGGCTATTTAACTTAACAATAGAGTTACAGGATAAGTTTCTGTATAACCCATGTCACATAGTTTGTTTAAATATCTCTATGCAACGACGAGAACATGCAATTTACGTAAATTAGTCCAGACAGATGTAAGACTCTTTAAAACTTCACAACGCTCTTCGTCTTGTTAGGTTAATAGGCCCTGTATTGACCGTAAAACTTGCAGGTGGTTGGTCGAGCTACTATATTCTACTTCGTAAAGGTAAATTTACATAGGGATACGAGACTTATTATTAGCATACAAAAATATTTAAAAAAAAAAAAGAATGTATTGTACAACTCAGAATTTATGATTGCACCTATTTATAATTATTATAATTTTATTGAAGTATAACAGCTTTTGTAAGTATTAAAGAGCTATATCAAGACTGTATTAAGGCTTGGTGGAAAATATAATGATACTTCTTGGAGCTATAATTATATATATTACTATAATACTCACTACTTTTTTTTCTTATACCTGTATATTGTTTTGATTATAATGCAAGTTAGTCAGAACGTACTGCACATACATGAGGTGTTTTCTTACATTGCGGTATCAAATGTAAATGTACCTTTAAGGGTTAAAGTTAGCCTCCTCCACCGCAATGTTCGCCCCAGCTCTAGGGTAGACAGACTAATTAATGCCAAGGGGCTATCAAAGTTGGCAGCAGAACCGTAGTATAACTTTGTACGGTCCAAGTGTTTTATAGTCCACTTGGATATCTACGTGCAATTATCAAAAAAAAAAAAAAAATGAACGTGTGTAAAAGGTGGAGTAGTTAAAAAATGACCGCATGTTTTAATTGTATTTTAATTATTACATTACATATAATACGAAGTTACTTAACACTTAGTTAAAGATAAATTATAGTTTTTGATTTATAAAATGGATGGATTGGCGTCATTTAGTTTGACTACAGTTAAATTAATTAAAATTTTATAAGGCATCTTTTTTTTTATAGAAGATCTATGTATGATATGATAAGGTACGTTTGATTCTTCTATCAAGGCAATTAAAAAAACTTTTTTTTTTAAAAAAAAAAATAGATATAGAAGACTATAAGTTTTTCATTTTTTTTTAGATGTTTTTGAACACTCTTTTAAAATCATGCTGCAAAACGTTTTGATGTAATAGCCATGCAAAGCTTTTCCATAAACTTCCATCTTAAATATTTGAATGCTTAAGAAAAAGTGTTACAAGGTGCTTGAAAAATTAGCAATGAATAATCCGAGAATCTTTGCCAAATATGCACTGAAAGAAAAATGCAGGTTGCCCATTGACACTGCTTTTGGTCATGTAATATTTTTATGTGATATTAATTATATTTTCAAAAAATTCTCATTTATAATTTAAAACAACTGCTCTATATAAGCAATAATAAAACTTAACAAGCTTTTCTCTGCTGAACTCTTATTGGTTGAAATTAGATTATATCTGATTGAATTTTTGTTTATTCTGATGGTTCACCAATTACAAGCCTCTAAATTTTCCTTTGATACATCCACGCTACTAACCTTTCAGCATATTATAGGGTCGAGAATTTAAGAGGATTTAAATATTATTGTAGTATGAAAAGGTTGGAATTATTCTATCACAAATCGTATAATAACGGATGAAAGTTCTATGGTGCGTGTCAAAGCACACACCCACAAAAACCAAAAGTTCACCGACTTTTAAGGGTGCATTGACCGTAACAACACTCCCTTGTTTTTAGCAATGAAAGTATAATGCTGTAATACAATAATAAATTTATGCGTCACTTAATATTAGAAATATTAATGTGAATTAAACTTTCAATGCCTCTAAAAACTCCCCATACTTTTAAATACCACCTTAAATTTTTTCATGGTTGAAACTTTATTAACAATAGCATTGCCAAGCGGAAATCAAAACGACCTATGTACAAATTTAATAAAACGGGAAGAAGGTGAAAAAAAAGTGTACATGCCATGCTAAAACTTTTAAATGAAAAAAAATTGTTTCTTATTTAGCCACAAATCAATGTATTTCCGCACAAAACAAACATAATATAATATATATTAGGAACTGAACTAAAAAAAATCAGCACTGAGATTTAAGCCGTGGGTCATTTGTCCCTCCCAATTTTAATTGCATTGTATTTACTCACAATGAATCACGTGGCACCACCAGTTAGAATGAAGTGTAAACACTCACCACGATATCTGAAACAAGAACCGAACATAAGATAGGTCTAATTACTTACTTACGGGAGGTTGCACTTGATAGCATTATAACGGTATCAACCACTATCGATTCTTGCAATAATAAAATAATATCATAATATCATTGCTGAATTCTGTACTATTTTTACATTATACAGTTAACAATATTGGTAGTAATATAATTTTTATATCTCTTCAATTCAATAATCATTGATGATTCATAATTTCCTCTGAACTAAATAATTTCACAAGAATTTTATTGAAACTTTTTTTTTTGTAGTTAAAATCTTTCGTATGAAAACTTGGTAAGCACCTAGAACATAGGCAAACATTTGAACTGCTGTGTATAGCGGGTATGCCTAGCTGCCCCTTACGTTTCAATTTCCACTAATGGCCACAGGCTTCAAATCTTTCTTTATCTTGGTCATTGTTTTTCTATATATATCGTTTTCTTTATTTTTTTTTTTTTTTTTTAGACTCCTGCTTGGATAAGTTTTATCAATCGTAAAGCCATTCATTTTAGTTCGCCTTCTGGCACGTTCTGCTGGTATGGGTGGAGGCCGCAACGATTTCCGATCACCGCCCAGCTTGCTTACATCACAGTTGGCTCGGCATTTGCTTTACGTCAACCAACGTAAAATCTACGGTCAACCGTTTGTACATCCACGTGCAGTTGAGAGTTTACCGCAAGTTTTTAGAAAAATGGGACGAATTTCATTCATGAAGAATAAAGTGTGTTATTTATATAACATGAATGTTAATAGGCAACGGATTGGAATCAAAAGGGGTATCTTATGGTACCTTTAAAATTAATACCTTTGTATGAACAACGCAGTGAAGCTAGGGCTATCCATTACGGATTGATATTTTCTCTTCAGAATATGTATAATTTTTTATTAAAAAAATATCATAATAAGTTTGCTTATTGATAAATACTTTTTGTATATATGAAGCTTTGTTGTTTTTAGAAAGAAAAAACGAAATAAGGTTATAATATATTAATGATGTTTTTTATATTGTAAATGAAAATATAAATATTGTGAACAAACCTTCAGGGTTGATTATTTGAGTGCTTCAAAAAAATTATAAATAATCTGAAAGTCGAATATTTCAAATAATCATCTCTGGTTTCATTTTTCTTTCGTAAAAATGCGCAATATTGATACCTTATTATACTAATATAATCAATGTTGGTATTTTAAGTTTACCCTGCATGGTCTGCCTGGATGAATTTTAGATAATATTGTTGCTAACTAAGATGTCTTTTGTTTTTTTAAGCGTGTTTCGCTGCAAGTTAATTTTGATTCAAGAGGAATTCAGGTCAAAAATTTTTTAAGTGCATCACTTTAAACACAATATTCATGTACCCAATTAAGGCTCACAATATCATTATATTAAAATAATTTAGACTTAATTCACATTACCATCAGCTCACCAATGTACTCATTCTGTCACATTCGTCAGATGTTGCTCATTTAATTCAAATATCGACATATAATAAACGTCAAGATATGCCAATATAAATCTCGAGTGAATTTGCATTATTTTATAAAGCTAAATTTGAATGTAAATATATAGAACGTTTTTATCTTCAATAAATGAAAGTTTCTACATATTTTATATAAAATACTTGCAAAGTGTTATTACACTCCCTACAATATGTTTGCTGTTTTTAGTTAAAAGTTTTTAAATTAATTTTTTACAAACATAAAGTTTTCAATTTATTGTTTGTTTTTTAAAACAAAATTTACTGTTTGTTTCTTTCAAAAACATTTCATATACAGTACATTCTAGTTATTTAAAAATAAATAAATTTTAAAAAATCATTTCATAAATTTAATTTTTTCATATTTTTTAATTAAAGCCTACGTTGTTTTATCAAGCTTAGTAATAACATGTAGTGAATTTATGGAATTTTAACTGTGGATAGTCACAACCATTTCGTCCATACAGAGTATCTCCTTGTAATGCATTGTTATACCAGACAGAGGCATATGAGGTAATTGGACCCTGTTGTAGGGTACAGTTATACACGGGACATTATTATTTGTAAAAATTCCCAACTCTTCGTAAACTGAAATTAACATTGCTTAGGATTTCTTCGGTCCTTTCCAAGCCTGTAGACTAGCAATTAAAATGTCTAATTATGACTGAGGGAATCATGTAAACTTCAGTCAGAATGGTCGCTTATTGAAGAATGCCACCAACTATAACCTAGATCCGATGCACAAGTGGTGTTTTTTTTTTTTTTTTTGTTATTGTTGTTGTTGTTGTTGTTGTTGTTGTTGTTGTTGTTGTTGGTTTTTTTTTTTAGCTTCTGTCATATTAATCGAAATCATGATTTTTCGTTAGGTACTGAATGATTATAAAAATGCTAATATTGACTTAAATTGAACATGTTAAAATATAATAGTTATAATAACTTATATATGAAATTTAAAGAAATAAATATTATAGTAAATATTGAGATTAATAACAACAATAAGTCAAAAAAAGAGTAAGTAAGTGAACAATCTTTCTTTGAGGGGAAGTAAAGATTTTTCTCTCTTGAGATATAATATTCAATATCTGGTGAGCAGCATGCCGGTTTGAGAGGTGAAATATTTACAAGTAGCTCCAGACGTCCACTCTGATATGACGTCACTGATGGATCGGACTTATAAGTCTTTGGCCGTTCAAAACTATTGTTACCCCTAGGCCCTTTACCAAACCATCATCGCTACTGTCGTAGTCATGGCAACTAGATTGATGGAAATTGCAAGGAAAATAATTTTAAAAGGTAACTTTAATATTGATAGATCTTTAAAAATTCATGTTTTATCAATATAAACATTTTATATTGTAAAGAAGTAAGATTTTTATTTCAGTCTAAAAGTGCATTAGGGATTGTGTGTGTTCAATAATGTATATATTTTCATAACTCTATGTCTTGACTTGATTACATGTGTTTCTAAATGTACTGAATTTTATCAAAACATAAATATGAACATATGAACTATATTTTTACGAGATTATTGTTTAATTTATTAATTTGAAAAGTGATATTAAAAGAAAATGGCACTATACTTAAAAATGTAACATTTAATTATCCTTTATATTAATATACATATTTGACCATATTACATAAACTTTTAAAAAAAAGTACACAATGGACAACATACATGAAAAATTTTTATTGCAGAAATGAATAGAGGGTACCAAATTATGCTACTCTGAATTCTTTCATATTTTTTTGAAACCCAGAACTATTTTTAAATAATTATTGAAAGTGCGGCCACGCCCCCTGGAGGCATCAATAGGCGTCCAGTCTCTATCCTTTTTATTAAGGCTGCAGGAGTGCCAACTGAAATCACAGGACTTTCAATAATTATTTAAAAATAGTTCCGGGTTTCAAAAAAATCTGAAAAATTTCAGAGTATCATAATTTGGTACCATCTATTCATTTCTGCAATAAATTTTTTTCATGTATGTTGTCCATTGGGGTTGATAATCATAATTAACAAGTTTAGATTTAATTTAATCGAGGGTTAAAGCTAAAAGATGTGAACATCGATAACCAGAACAAAAATTACGGCACATATGTATAAGAGAGCGCTGGTTATTCCTGATCATATAACCTAACTTGGAGTCAGTTACTTTGTGAATACTTTCACACATTAATATATAGTACACCACATTGTAGTGAGAACCAATGAACATTTATCAACAAAATACTGAAAATTGAGGACCATGAGTTTTACTGAAATGCGTTATTCTGTAAAATCAGATAATTAAACATAAAATTACTGTAACTAACCTTTAAAACTTAATATTCCTTGCAAATTATTATTACATATAAAATATGACTACCATACTTAAGAAAAGAAAAGAGAAATATTACCAAGAGCGCAGACGATAACGGAATTTCGCAACCAATTTTTTTTTTCTTGCCAAGTATTTATTATATTCTATTCATCTTTCTCCTCATACCATCATGAAGCGAGCAAAGAAAAAAAAAAAAAATAGAAGCGAGAGTAGAGGCTTTGAGAGAGAAGAAAATGCGGAGTAAATAACGCATTAAGTTGTGCCTGCCTCCTATATTGAAAATAAGACGTAAATATCACATTAACTTTGCTGCTGCTGTTATATCGAAAAAGCTTCTCAAGTTTAGAGGTAGGGAGAGATGTTTTGCTGCTGATGCTATATAAGAAGGTTTATTTAATGTTAAAGAGCCGTCTGCTGAGAAAAAGTTTGATAAGAAATGTGTAATACGCGATGAAGTTATTTCTTAATAATGCCCCCCACCCAAGTTGTATCCACTTAAAATTGCAATATAGAATTGCTATTGTTATAAATTCTTTTTTATTATACATTATTATATTTAAAAATGTATTTTTATATTTTTAAATCTTATTTTACATTTTAAATAAAAATGCGATTATATCTACAATTATAGTTTCATGATCTTGTGAATGAATATTACATAACAACTCATGATTTTAGAACATATCAGCTTGCATGATTATTTTAGAAAAAAAAAAATGTCAGATTTGTTATTAAATACTGAACTCCAATTATTATTATAAAATTAATGTGCGTGCTTTTCTGTTTGGGACATAAATCACTGTCTTAACTTAAGATCCCTACACACTTAAAAAATTTTGGCTGAATTTTGACATCTTATAATCAGTGCAATTTTAACGCCTTAAATCATGCTTTTTTCAGGTGTTTCGTTGCGCATTTTCAGTAGTCAGTATAAGCTATATACTGACAGTATATGCTGACTACTGAATATTGACTGCGAAACACCTGAAAAATCATGATTTAAGGCGTTAAAAATATACTGATTATAAGATGTCAAAATTCAGCCAAATTTTTTTAAGAGTGTATATAAAGCTAGATCTTAGTATTAGGATAGAGTTCTTGTATTGTACGAGTAACTTTGACAACGCTGTCTAATTAGGATTTGTCAAATAGGGAACTATATTTTTTAAACAGTAAGCACTAACAAAATTGCAATTGCTGAAGATTTCACATGATTTTCATGCTTATCTTTTGTCTCATACTTGGTATTTTAAATCTAGTATGCATCCAATTATATATCATTATATCATTCATAAATGAATGACATGATGATTCTTGTACTATATTAGCTGCATGGAGACATACATGAGCAGTACAGTATATAGATATACTTGAACTGGAGTTATTATTTGTATACTCGGAGATACAAAGCTCATTACAGTACGGATGATGAGATACGCAAAAATAGTCAAATTCAAATTCAAATTTTTATTTCGATCATAGGCTGTACAGCATGGATCACGTCAATTATTACATTAAATATGTAACATACTTAATTCTAATTAAAATTAGCCTAAATTTAATAAATTTAAACACATTTACTTTTTCATCCTTTGTCGAATACTTTTTTACCTCAGCTTTAAAAAAAATATATTATATTATATATAAATTTCCAAACAAAAAGTATATAAATTTCCGTATACGCGTACACTCGTTAAATCAGAAAATGTCCCTTTGCGGCCTTCTAATCACTATGCCCCGTAAGACATGGTGATTAAGACTGCAAGTGGGAAATTTTCCAAGTCAACGAGTATACAATATTAAGTTGAAACGGCTTTCGGCCAGAAATTTTTGCTATTTTGTGAACAAAAATTTAAACATCACGTCAGGAGACGAAATAGCAACTACCGTTCCAAATTAAATTATTTGCATTGTACATTTTAATTTTAAAATGGATCAAACGAATAGTATATTTAAATTACATTGAAATTGTATAGAATTAAATAAAATTTTCAAACAATGTAATAACATTTGATTTTGAGTAACAACCATTCAAATTTAAAATCTGTAATTGTAATACCTACCTATAAAAAAAATATGTATCTCAAAGCAGGCTATTATATTAAAAAATATATACTGTAGGTAAAAGAAAACCTTAAAGGGTTTTCAACTATTTATAAAAAAATACGATAAATTTTTCTTGACAATAACAAACTAAAAATAATATTATTTCAGTCTTTTCTTTTATTGTACGGTAAGTAATAATATCGCCTTTGTTATCCGATTATATCGAAGAAATAGAGCTTCAACTTCTCTTTTATGTTTCATATTTTTCCGCTACAAACAATTTTATCTGAAGAGGGAAACATTTGCATTATATAATAGAACGTCACCAGGAAGCAAGAACTTTCGACTGACAGGTAATCAACTTATTTCATATCAGACTGAAATTATGAAACAGATTTATGGGTCTAATTTTTTAATAAATGTCTAGGACACGAACTGTTGTTGATTTACATGTGTAGCTTGTATAATATGACCATTAATTGTAAAAGTGATGAGGATAAATATAAGTGCCCCCAATGCCATTACCTTCTGTGATCTGATATTTGAAATCAGGTACTACATCTTCCCACAGTTAATAATAATTCATTGAACAGACTTTTACAAGGATGGCATGTTAAAACCATTGCATGCTCAACATCTTCTGTTTAAAATGTATTCAGAACATTTACAATTTTAATTAAAAGATTTGGTGACTTTAAGGGAATACGGATCAGCTGATCGCCATTTAATTGGCATGTAAACCATAGCAGTGTGACAAAAATTCTGAAATTTTTTTAGGCAGATTTTAGTCCCTAAAAGCCACAGAAAAATTTCAAAAAAATTATTCCAGTTCATTTATTTTAGTTTTTTTTTTTTTTTTTTTTTTTTTTTTGGTTTGGCTCTCCATGGGAAAGCCCTATGTTAAAAATTAAAAAAAAAAAAATTAAAAAAAACTGTCTTTCTGTAACTTCTAAGTCTGTCTAAAAAAATTAAGCATTTTTGTCGCACTGCTAAGGTTTACATGTTAATCAAATGGGATTATGTCAATCAGCTGATCCTTAACACCCTATAGAAGTTCACATTATGTAAGATTCAATATAATATTTTTGCAATGATGAAGGTATTGAAGGTAATTCTATACCTTTTATTGTAACTTATATATATATTAATTATGATGTTTGACAAAAGAACTTTTAATTATGCTAACTTATAATTTTCTCCGTATTTATTTATAGCTGAATGTGCTTTGTGAATTCCAAAGAAGTTTAAATTATAATCACAAGTTAATCACATTGCACTTTCTAATTAATTACTTTCTCTATTTGCACAGTTTGAAAACATAAAATATAAATTCTCAATTCAAATACTTGAAATTTCCGTAACTCATGTATGGTTATAAATATGCACACTATATAATTGTTATTATTTAATATTTATACATATAACATTAATAATATATATTATTATGTATACCACCCTTGAAATTATTTTGAATATAGTTGATTGGTTAACACTTTTTTCTATAAATTGTACTGTAAATTTTCTATGGCAAAAATAAAAAAAAAATCTTGAGCCAAAAAATCGTTAAAACGTTGTATTTTTTTTTTTTTTTTCTTAACACAATTTTTTTCTGTAAAATTTTGTTTCCATTTTTATACCACACCACCAAAAAGTGACAAGAATCTTGTTATAAAGAATTAATTTCATCATTTATTGATTAAATTAGAAATACGATATGAAGTAAGGGAGGAGATATGCTATTTATACCAGCAGAACATGTCGGGGAAGGGGGTGAATATAAAGGATGCTAAACCCTCCGAGCATAAAATATGGTTTCCATGGCGAAATATGACAGCATCTCGGAGGAAACCAGACAGAGAGAGATTATATAATAAGGGGGTGCTTGCTAGCTTGCGTATCTTTATAATATATAAATATATTCAATTTTTATATATAGGAGCGATATCAATAAGTAAATAAAAAAAAAATGTTGTTTGGTATTATAAATATGCATACATGTTTACATTTGATTTTGATGCTCTTTAAAAAATGAAAAACATATTATTAAAAAATAAAGAAAATGTATTTATTTTTTATATGTTAGCATGCTGAGGTATTTTTTGATGTGCTTCAAAAAAGTTGAAAGTTTTTTCAAATAACTTTAAACATAATTTCACGTATCGTTTACTTTGTCTAAAACACAGTCTTTATTTTGTAGATTCTACTGCAATATACTTAATATTATAAGCCTCATTTTCCATGCATTGCTTTTTTTAGTGCATACAATAGCGGCCGGGGTAATGCTATAATATTATATGTCCTATATACTACTAGAAAAGTGTTAATTTCTGTAATATTTGAAGAACGAATTGTGTTCGATTGAGGTCATTGGATATGGTGTCTATGCTGTTGCATTGATCCTACCTAGGGAATCTAGGGATGAATGGGTACTGCGTGGAGCTAGTAGGTGCCAACACTGACTATTTTTTCTTTTTTTAATGTCGTCTTCTTGGGCAATAGAGGCTTCAAGTGTTCCCCGGCGGGAAAATTTTCTCCATAAGCCTCCTCGTTAGAAAATTTGAATTTTTTCTCGATAAATATTGAAGTAACCAATTTGAAACCATCTCTTACCCCAACCCCCATTTAGGGGTCTTCTGATAATGAATGTTCCTCCAAAAAATTCTTCTATGCCAAAATAGCGAGTTTTTAATTTTTACATAGGTTTAGATAAGACGCTGGGAACACCGCAAAATCAGCTGACTTGAAGCTTCTATGATATTATTATGCAGTTTTGAACCAACAAGTTTGTCGATTGAACGAATAATAAGATCAGTATTATAGTTCATCTACTGTTTATTAAGCTTTTATTAAGTTTATTAAGCTCTGTTTTTTTTCTTAAATTTATAATATAAATATAACATATATATATTTTTTAAATCATATAAAATTATTGGCAATTTAATAAGTAAAAATACGACAGTGTTCCCAACTACCGGTGCTAATCATAATGAAATCTTTAACAAGCATCTAAATTTGTTGACTTGAACATAAACTTACGCAATTTTATATAGTTTGACTTGAACTTGTAATTATTTTTCCACGTTTTTAATATTGCTGCTTGGGTGAATACATTAATTTGATTACAATTTACCAGTATACTTTCTATCTGCAAAATTAATGATATGAAATTTAATATATTTTTAAAGTAAATATAATCAACCATAACTGTATATTATATTAATGAACAGCATGTCAAGTATAATATATAACACTACAAGAAAAGAGTTTATTTACAGCTACAAAAATAAATAATAAAAAGCGAGTTTTATTTGAACACGCATTCATATACTTGACCTACCACAACAAACCATTAACTTTATTGATGTAGTAAACACGATTTTTTTTTTTTCCCTGACTGATGAAACATGGTGTATTTGTAGCTCTCTCGCACCCACTATACTCAAATGAGTTTTAAATTCCCCGAGGAAAAAGTTAAAAATTATACATATCTTATTATAAAATATATATTTAAGTTATGAAAGCGTACTAAATAAAGCTAAAAATTGTTCGGTCTAGAAAATTATATTTTAAAATTGTTAAAACTAGTTATTTCCGGTAGAATCTTAATTAAATTAAAGTATATAATTGAGGCCACAGAGTGATTGATGTGACGTCATTAACATGGCGCCTGGCCGCAACCTCGAGGCGCTAGCTGTGTTGGCCATTAGTCTTGTCGCTAAAAGTACGACATGAAAAACCACCGAGGACGCTGAGAATCGAAGCGAGAACTTTCCAGAGTGAAATCCATTCTCGTTGTCACAATTTTGGCATCAGTACCATTCTGCTGGACATAATAGAACGAGGAGGTACACTGGCAAGGGAAGACGCAGTGCGAGTCAGATCACCTTTGAAGTCAAGCCGAGCGTGGTTGGTAGATGAGGAGTTTTTTTTTAAAAAAATCACAACTCTCCCATCCAAGGAATAATTGTTGTTCTTTTTTACCATGTGGTTCTCCTGACTTTAAACCATTGCACTTTAGGTTTATTGCTGTAAGCGTCCATCCTAACTGCGGTTTCCACGGTTCCCTCAGCCACTGGAGAGACAGATTTGTTAGCTAAGAGGTAAATAGAAGTGCCTTTTGTGGTTTTACAATAAAATTACAAAGGGATTTGAAAACCATAAGTTGTATTTTCTAATCAAATTGGTTGCCATGAGAAAACAATGGAAACCCATGTTATGACGGTCGCAATTGTAATCAGTCAATGAAATAATGCCTGTAGATCACAATTGAAATATTGAAATTAAAGTTTCTGGCCCATGCATAAACCACTGAAATAATTATATGAAACATCATAAATGGAATTAAAGATAAACTTGTTTTTTAATAAATATATATTTTTTTATTTCCCATGTGTCTGTTAGACAATAAGGTAGTTTTATTTTTTTTTATTAAATTTTAACTTGAAATTGTAGAAAAAAATAATCCCTGTAGAATTTAATAAAACACAACAGTTGAACAAATAATACAATTTCATATTTAATATTACAATTTTTACAGAGCCGGTTTGTCACTTTTGTTGAAACACATTTATATTTTAAAAGCTGAATAATTTGTATGAAAAAGTTGCTTATATTTAAATAATACGACACATGTGACTTTTGTATAATTTAAACCACCTATAAAAATTGTGTTATAAAAGTTACAACATTCGTGTCATACAACATATGAGACAAATTTTTAATTATATTTAATATTTATGTTAATGAAAGCTTAGTTCTCATCAGTTTGAATGTTAAATAAATATTTAACATGCACAGATTGTGATTTGAATTTTCTTAAATGACTTTAGGCTAATAGACTAAATAGCAATCCACAGAACATCGGCTTATGAAGATGGACCGTATTATATTTTTCCAAAAGTTATATAATAATTTCTCCAGTCTATTAAAAAATAAAAGTGATATATATTGTGCAGTTTAAAAAGATTACATTGCATTTACTCGCCATGAACATAAATATAAAATGAACGATTGCTACATGTAAATATTTAATGATTTTTTGTTGACATGTAAAGCTGTGAGATAAATAAATTTTTGAATTTTAAATTTTAATAATATAAAAAATTATAATATTTTTTTTACCTTTCCTATCTTTTTTTTTTTTTTTTCAACGTAAAATTTTAAATATTTTCAAACACAAAATTGACAGATAAAATTACTATTAAACTGGTAAAACAAAGCATTATAATAATCAGCTTTTTTATGTACAATATAATTTTTTATTGTGTGATTTGACTAATGTTCTATTTTGTTTTTTTGCCGTGTTAAATCATCATCTCTTGCTTTATTTTCTTCACTTAATATTGATAATGTCGCGTTTGTTAACAGAGTGAAAAAAATTAATATGGTCGACTGTGTTTGATTTTATAATCAGACAATAACATAAACAAGGAGCTAAAATGGTAAAAAGTACTTCTTTAATTACATGATATATTATTGGATGTACAAAACAAGATAATTAACATTTACGATATGGGTTATTTTCAATGAACAGAGATACAAAACTAGATCTTACCGGAAATGTAGATTTAACTTTTTAATTTAACCTTTGTTTTACTGTATGTACGCCAACTTCACGTCTGGTTACCATTAATAACTCTTTTTCACATTAAATTATTCTTGAGAATCACAAATATACCACATTAGCAGCTTTATACATTAATATGTATCATGTGACCTATTTCTTATCCTTCTTCGTAAGTTAAATGCATTATTTATCTGTCAAATACATTCTGTTGCAACTTAAAGTGCATTAAATCTCTTCAGCTGAATATATTATCCATATATATATATAGAACAGATTTTATCCCAGGAGATAATATATTTTATCTTTATGTCTGGTTATTACAAATCAAAATAAAAACATTTTTTTATAAGCTTTACGATTACAATGTAAAATTAATTGTAATAAAAAACTTTTAGTCATATTTCATATAACTCTCATTTATTTTTAATTTTTATAACATTCGCAACTACTGCGTTGGTAGAGCTGAAAAAAAAAGTTATCATTAATTCCAACTAGTTTGTTAAAACTTAGGCAATTAACAAGAATTATGAAAATGACGTAGGATGCGCTATCATTTTTTTAAACTCGTTTTTTTCTGATTCCCAGTTGGATTTCTCGCCATAGCTATGCGGTTGGGTGCTTGATGAATAAGCTAATTTTTAGATTTTTTTTTTTATCTCCGAGAGCACCGAGGGAATTTCTCCATGCAGATCTATATTGCATTAGTTTCTACCTCTTTTCTACTCGTTAATGAAGATATATTTTCTAAGGGAACAAACCAAAGCGTTCATATATAAAATTTATGTAAACTTTTTTTTTTTATTATCTGATATAATTTAGCGTTTATTCTTATCTTTTTTTAGTTTCATAAAAAAAAAATATAGATCTAAATATAGAATTGCTTTTTTTTTTTCTACGTGTATAAAAATTGTATTAAATTTGAATAATGTTGATTTAAATTTGAATTTTTTGCAATTTATTACTTCAGTCAGCTGTAAAATATTTAAGTTATGTAAAATTGTATGTACAGCACAGATATAAAATAATTTTATTTTTTTTATTTCAATTTTATTTCTTACGTAACTCTTGATTGTAATTAAATTAAAATACAATATAATTATTTATCGTCTATAAAATATAATTTTGCATAATATTCTATTTTATTTTCTATCTAAAATTATACTGTTAAAATTTTAACTAAAAATTATTATTGTATTTAATTAATTATTATTAAAATACAAAAACAAATTTAAAAGTTGTCACGTAAAACTTTCTCTTCTCATTCAAATTAATATTTATAATTGTGACATATAAACTTTATTAATATCATTCGTCACTAGTTTACTAATTACTTAAATATAAGACAAACTTTTAGATTTACATTCATCTTAAAGATTTTATAATAAAATCCCATATTTTCTAAAAAGCTATATACAAACTTCTTATTGGTGTGTATATAGTATAAAAATGAAAAGCTGCAGAGTAAAAACCAAGGGGGGATAAAAAGAGCCCACCACGCTTTCATCTACGGCATAAATTTGATGATGGTACTCATGAATATTCTATTTGTATGCGTGTAGTAGTGAGAAGTAGCCAGACTTCATCTTATTTACTGAATAAATAATACGCACACAAGGTAACTAGTGTAGTAAGGTACGTTTTTAATATTTTTTATCACGTGTCACTAAAATTTGGCTGAATTTTGACATCTTATAATCAGTATATTTTTAACGCCTTAAATCATGCTTTTTTCAGGTGTTTCGTAGTCAATATTCAGTAGTCAGCATATACTGTCAGTATATAGCTTATATACTGACTACTGAAAATGCGCAACGAAACACCTGAAAAAAGCATGATTTAAGGCGTTAAAAATATACTGATTATAAGATGTCAAAATTCAGCCAAATTTTTTTAAGAGTATAAATCTCTAAAGTTCAGAAAAAAACACTCGTAAAATTTCATCACGGAGAAAATCAAATTCCCATCTGTTTTTTTTTTTTTTTTTTTTAAATTTATCCTCTGTGAAAGGCTTGTTTGTTCTGGGGGAAAAACCATTCCTCTGATGAACTGGTCATTGGTTAAACATATTTTCAGGTGTTTTAGTTGATAATTTAATTAAAGTGGGTACGACCGTCCTGAATCAGTCTACATGGTTCCCTCATTCAAATGAGTAAAGTAGGAAATGTACTGTGTCATCTAAACTTCAACTCTGCAAATGTGTAAAATTATTAAGAGGGTTTTAATTAAAATAATTATGTCTCAAGGCATGCATTCAAGACGTTACTGTCATGACAGTTTAACCACTTTGTGATTGCATTATTTATAACACAAGAACTTGGAGGCTTTTAATTTACTAATATCAACCACATCGTATCATAGGGCGACGAGACATCTCAAATATTCAGTCATGATTGAAAAATGTTTAAAATATTTTTTTGAAAATTATAAACAACTTATATTTTATCTATTTTTTTTAAATGTGTTTTTTTTTATATAAATATAATACGTATTTGGATATTATAGAAGATTTTGAGTTATATATTGTCAATTAAAACAGATTTTTTTTTATCTCAATAAAATACCCCTAAAATTTTTATGTAAATGGATGACAGAGTGAAGTAAAGCAATTTTCTATAATGGACAACCTACATGAACAAATTTTATTGCAGAAATAAATAGAGGGTACCAAATTAGACAACTTTGAATTTTTTTTAGAATTTTCTGAGTCCCGGAACTATTTTTAAATAATTATTGAAATTGTTGCCACGTCCTCTGGAGACGTCTTACATTTGTTAGGTTAGGCTCTATCCATTTTATTAAGGATCCAGGGGGCCAACTTAGCTTACGGAACTTTCAATAATTATATAAAAATAGTTACGGTACTAAAAAAAAAAAAAAAAAAAAAAAACAACTGAAAATATTCAGAGTAGCATAATTTGGTACCCTCTAATTATTTCTTCAATAACAAATTTTCCTGTCGATTGTCAACTATATGGCGCTTAGTGACGAGTTGTCCACAAAGTTTGACTGCAACAAGCTAAAATTGGAGTACCTGCCTCTGTAATTGTCTTGCCAGCACTGTCTGTCGTGACGTTAAATTAAAGGTAGGAAAGCATTGTACATCACCGACCGCAGCTCTTTTGTAACTAAAGTAGTGGCAAAGAAAAAAAAGTGCTTTTACTTGTTTAAACTTTTGTACGTGGTCGTGTATATACAAAAAATAGTTCGTAGTTCGTATAATTTATTAATTTTTGTTAAAAAAAAAATAGCAAAAGGTAGAAATTTTCTTAGAAGAAATATTTTCGGGTTTATTTTCGAAAACTTGTATTAATAATAACGTTTAAAATATGGGCTTTTAATCAGATTAGAAATAATATATATTGACTCAAATTTGTGAATCTGAAAATCTATTAAAATGTTTTTTTTTTTATCCTTACCCAGACAACATTCAGTTGTTTTATTCTTAATATAAATATAATTAAAATATATATTTTTTTAAATTTAATTTGTACATTTTTATACGTTAGCAAAATAACTTACTCTTGAATAAAAAAAAAATACAAGTTCAAGGGTTATAAACTTACACAAACAATTCATATTACAAATTATGAGGAGTTATTTTGTATTTTAGTTTAAAATAAATTTTAATTATTAATATTGTACGTACTTCAGCAAATTGAGGCAGAGAGAGAGAAAGAGAGAGAGAGAGAGAGAGAGAGAGAGAGAGAGAGAGAGAGAGAGAGAGAGAGAGAGAGAGAGAGAGAGAGAGAGAGAGGAGGGAGAGAGAGAGAGAAGAGAGAGAGAGAGAGAGAGAGAGAAAGAGAGAGAGAGAAAGAGAGAGAGAGAAAGAGAGAGAGAGAGAGAGAGAGAGAGAGAGAGAGAGAGAGAGAGAGAGAGAGAGAGAGAGAGAGAGAGAGATATGCAGAGAGAAAGAGATGAATAAAGAAAAATATAAAACTATTCGCTAATTTAACTTAACAAAAATAGTACATACAAAAAGATGTTCTATAAAAATTAATATAATTAAGATACTTATAAATGTTAAAACACACTAACGTCAATGATATGAAAATTTCGCCGAGTTGAAATTAATTTCATCTTTTATTCGTTATTCGTTTAATTTTCTCCAATATTGCGTCATTTTAGAGGAAAAAAGAGGGAAAAAGAAGAGTAAAACGCAATTTTTCCTCTTATTGAGCATAAAATGTTAAAAGTGTTGTTTCCATTTCATTCTCATTTGAGCGAAGAAAAAATAAGATGTGTTTTTGAAGTAAAAAGACATAAAAAGATTACGTACAGTCGTGTAAAGTAGAGTTGAAGACATAATTTTTCAACTAGGGTGTATAAAATAATGCTCGGCAGAAAAGTTGAAGCTATTTACGGTAAAAATCACAAATTAAGAGACGAGTGGGAATACAGTTACAAAATATATACCCTCTTGAGTGTTGTTGGCTGCTCAGGGTCGGCGAGGAGGGAGGAATGAACCCTTGGGCACACAATTAACACTGGAGGAGCTTGCTGCTCAAAAATTTCTAGAGCTTTCATAAAAAATAATTAAGAGACTCAAACATAAATTAATTAGCTTCAGAAGTAGTGACGTCAATATTGTAGAGATTATAATATTTATTATAATTAAATAACATTCTTGTACATTACGTGCTCGTAGGAGGTACTTCAATAAGGAAGGGTACTTAACATTTTCAATAATTAAACATGATCAACTCAAAAAGCCTGATATATTACTACATATTATTGCAAATGACCAACGCTCATTAAATATATAGTAATAATGTAAAATATTGTTGTTTGCTTTCTTCACTATCATACATTTATAATTGCTATTTATCTAATTAAGATAAAATATATTAGTATGAAAGTCGACTGTGGGAACATTTGCAGATAAATCTACTGTCATTGCTAGAGAGTTTTTTCATAAAATATAATAATTCTTTTACATTTCAAGTATAACATAAAAGATAAAAAACAGTATTTTTATGAATTACATCAATTTTTTGTTTATTTATTTTAATGAGATCACATCAGTACTGCATGTTGCACTCGTGCAATAAATCTAACAGCTGCAACGTGTGCATAATGCAAGCAGAATTGCAACAAAAGTGACTTTATATAACGCTACTTTTACTTAAGGTTTATTTTTGTATGCTGCGGAATTAAATTACATTTTAAAACTTGAACGTGACTTCAGATACGTGACATTGCTAACTGCAAGCATACAGGATGCAATTTACGATGCATTTTGTTGCACCATGTCAGCAAAGTACTTGCAGGTGACATAATAACAGTGAAACTTTTTCATTAATTTATGAACGTAAAAAATTAAAAAAGAAACAACGTTCATTGTATTTTTAATATAATATATAATTTGGCAACTAGCAATATGAAATTATCAGCAATTTTATTTAAAATTTGGATAAAGTCAATCAATGTACTTGTCATTCTATGTTTTTTTTTTTATTTTTTTTCATTCAGTTATACAAGTTATTTTCCAGCCAAAGCTTTAACAAAGCTTGCCGGCCGGTGCAAAAGATACATTCTTTATTTAACTTCAATCAAGCTCATTTAATTACAGTGGACATTTTTAATTTTTACTTTAAGTCCAAAATAATACAAAAGAAAAGAAAACAAAAAACATAAATATATAGTCCCTAAGATTCTAATACATTATCTCACACAGAAAAAAAGCAACAACTTTTAAAAAGAATTCAGCATCATATTACTACATTTCATAATTATTTTTCCAATTTTATACAATAATACAAGACAAAAAAATTAATTACTTTTTGTAAGAATCCTCTTTATAATTGTGTTTTTTAATATGCAATACACCAATAATAAGTAATAAATACAGAATATAATAGCACGAAAAGTCATCCAGGAATGATATATAATCATGGAGGTCCATAACCATGTTTATTTCATTAGGCTGATGTTAACCGAGAAACCTGTCCTTCTGGAATCTTATCCATTATTTATACCATACATGTATAATATAGTGATTTATTTAAATAATATTAATTAACCTGAACATTATTTAAATCTATTTCATTAAATTTAAATATAAGAAGAGATTATAATAATATAGTCTAGTTCATTATTATTTATGTATATAAGAAATTACCTAGATATATACTTATTATATTTACCATAACGCTATATTGTAAAGAAAAGTAGGACAGTTAACTTCATTCTACAATGTATATTCCGGTAGAATAACAAATTACTACCGCTTACCATTGTAACTTTTTTTTATATATGTCATCACATCGTTTTATAAATAAAATGTGATACACCTGATAGCTTCTACAGTAAGGTAGATGGTACTTAACAAAAGTAAATGATCCAAATACTCCACCAGATCGTTCTATATATAAATACTGCCAAGTATCGTTACCAAAGTAATAACAGTCTATGAAATTTCAAATATAAAGTATCAAATGTTACAGTATTATAAAATGTTCTACTTCATTTTATTACTACTAAAAATAAAATATACTTATTGATTTCTCTATCCCTCTCTTTATGATAAAAAAATGTTTTGTCTACCAAATGTAATTTTATATTTTACTTTATTACTAAAATGACTGAAATAATTTTAAATATAATTGTTCAATACTTGCATCTAAATAAAAAAAAATATGAATGAAAATAATACTTAAATGATAAAATGGAAGTTTTTGACTCATTTTAGGAAAATTTGTGCAATTTGTGAGAAAGGGGACTATTTTTTTTTTTTTTTTTTTTTTAAATCCAAAATATCAAACTTGAGAGCTTACGATTTAGAACCATGGGTGGTATTCACGAAGAGTTAAGAAGCGTTTTAGGGAGAGATATTTTAAGGAGCGTTTTTCTTTTACCTGTTACCTGGTATAAAAAAACGCTTCTTAAAATTTCTCTCCCTAAAACGCTCCTTTACTCTTCGTGAATACCACCCCATATTTTCCAAAAAAAAAAATAAATAAAATTAAATCATGTAAAACAAAGTTATATTAAATAAACGGTCATTGTTTTTAGTGTAATTATACAAAGCCATTAAATAACGTTTCACTATTTTTTTTACCCATCAATTTAATTTATAAATAAAACGCAACCTGATTTACATAAACGTTAAAAAAGTTGCCTATATTACAGGATGATAAAAATATTTTTGTTTACGTTTCTCGACTCGTCGCGATGAATATTGATGACAATGGTATAAAGTCGTTAGCACCAAGTGTATGTTCAGTCTCCGGGCGTGTCGGGTTCATCGACGCTTCGTATCTCTTTCTGGGAAAACAGCTTCGTTCAAGTAGGAGGTGAAAAAATATTTATAACGATCGAATTTTTTTTCCTGCTACATATCATGTATCAGATTTGACGTGGGTGTGTAAAAATTGAAAAAGACTGTATTAATATTTATATATTTTTCAATGTTAAAATGATCAACAAAAGATTTTTGGTATAATATTTTAAATTTTAAGATCTTTATGGAATTTTGGATTGAAAATCATTGGATTTTAAAGAATAATGTTTTGATTTTGAAAGACGAAAATATAATATATTCATACATTTTGTAAATAAATTATTTGTTAATATACTGTATAATTTTAACAATTATCGTTTTATACGAGTATGCTCTATTAATATTTAAAAAAAAAAAAGAAACGTCCAATGCTAATTAATTGTAAAACAACAGATTTGTATTGTTTCAATAACGGACAACAGCCGTTACAATTTTAATTGCATATTAAAATAGAAAACATAATTATATAAATTTAATAAGCAAACATACGTTTAAGAGCGTTACATGACTATGACGTCACTGCGATTTGCAGCATGATTTTAAGAGTGACAAAATTGATAGTAAATAGGTCCTCTTTCCAAATAACATGCAATATAAAATGTATGAAATTTTTCACTCTAACTGATCCAACAGTAATATAATCTAATTAAAAGTCATTATTCTTTAAAATTACAACATTATATACAAATATTTAAAATGGTTCCCATTTTATTTACTTCCGAATTACATGATTATATCAAGCATGTAACGTAACGTTTTGATGAAACTTGAAGTATGTTTGTGTTTCATCTGGTGTCTTCATTCACGGGACTAAAAAAAAAGAGAGACGCTGGTCGTTTTTGTCGATCTCGTGGGTACTATATAGCAAGGGTAGACTGTTAGATGTGTGACCGCCTTACTGAATACTGATTCGGACCGACCGCAAGCTGTCGTGGTTTCCCAAGGTTCTCACGTCTAGAAGGTAACTTTACATCAAACTTTGTAGTAAATAGGAGAATTAATTGTAAACTAGAATTGATCATTTTTTTTCTCCACGTTTATTTTACAATAAAGTTGGGGCCAAACAGGCGCGTATTCAGGGGGCGGGGGTGGAGGTGCTGTAGCCCCTTCCTAAATTTTGGATTTAACATAGACAATATAGGCATTTTCCCCACTCCAATTTGTTTTTTTACCATTCGCCTCATGGAGACAGCCCCTCTTGAAATTTGGTTTTGGATCCGCGCCTGGGGCCCAATAATGAAAAGAATATCGGAGATAGGTCAAAATCTTTTGAAAATCTTTAATTGAGTTGCAATTTTGACATTGCTGTTATTTCAAAATTAGTGATTTTTTTGAAGACAGTAGCAGGAAGACATAATCCTCAAATGTTAAATACAAAGACTTAAAGGAATTACGTCTATGGTTAAATAGCTTACATAAATATGATTTATAATTCCAAATGCAAATTAAGCACTAGACACAGTGGTTTGCGCATCTGACTTGAAATCTGATGGTCTTGAGTTCGAACCCAGGTATCATCGGATATTATCCAAAGATATTTACCAAAGAACACCCAGTCGTGCCTCCAAGAAGTATATAATTAACGACATCCTCTTTAAAACTGCATGCCTGTCAACCTGATTGAAGTTTCCATGGTTCTTGTAGTAACAACTAGGCAAATACTGGCATGGAGTAGACTGCTAGCATGGCCACCTCGATTGTAAAACAAAAAGAAACACAATATTGTGTATGTTACCTGTCTTATCTATACACTCTTCATTTTTAGACTTCTGTTCCATATTCCTAAAGTTATAAAGAGATGGGTCATAGTACAGAAAAGAGAGAGAGAGAGAGAGAGAGAGAGAGAGAGAGAGAGAGAGAGAGAGAGAGAGAGAGAGAGAGAGAGAGAGAGAAGGGGTGAAGAAAAGGCATCATCCGGTTTGAGCTATAATATGCGCCTTCCCTTGGATATTGGCACCCGTCAAATATGTATACCCGTGCCTTCCGCCCTTCATCCTTCCTTCTCATATACCCCCCTGCTCCTGAAGAGTGGCTGGATTATACTGCAGCATGGTTATCGTAATAACTTCATTCCTCACTGTAAAATTGAAGTGTGTATAGAAGGATATTGGATTTAGAAATAGAATGCAATATTATATGCTGAATATATATCATATTTTCATACATCAGTATATTTTGAGTAAATTACAACAAAAAAATTCAAACAGTTTTAAAAAAAAAATGAAAGTTTACATGAAAATAAATGCAGCAAAATTTATATATTATGTACGTACAACAAAGTCAATATTATCTTTTTAGAATTTAAAAAAAAAAAATCATGCTGGGAAAAAATGTAAACAAAAATTAATTATGAAAGAAAGCAGAACTTAAATTAAAAAAAAAAATATTATTAATTTAAAACGAAAATAAAAAATGCGAGTTGAACAAAATATTGTTTTAAATTAATAATTTTTCTGATGTCCTATATGACATTGCTGTAGCTGCACCAACAATGTTGCAGATATTGAAACTCCCGATGTGACGTCACACATAAGGGCGCCTTATAATTTACACTAGTAAACATAATATGTTAGTTGAAAAGAGTTTAAATGCCAGCAAATTCGCTTCATCATGCTATAGAATTTAACTAAAAATTGCGTCAAAATAGCGTCGCATCGTGGCCGTCACTTTTATCCATATGAATTTATTTTATAAAATAAGTAAAATTGGCTTGATTGAATCACAATCTTTTTTTATATATAGATTATTGTAAGCTAATTAGTACCTTTTAGAATTTTATGTGTTAAATTTTTAAGAAATTGAATAAAACAGAATTTAATAACATGTGTTGGTTTTTAAAACCATTAAAATTATTAATTAATGTACTTGTTTATAATTGATCAATTATAAACTAAGCTACCTGTCCATATTTAACTACTTTGTACATAGACAAGCTTAAAGACTATAATGCGTGCATCGTTGGTAGGCCAGACTTAAGAGGCATGCTCACTATAAGCATGTCGATCAATATTTAATCTATCACAAATTTGCTCTCTTGAAACTCGACACCTCCTCTTTTGATGACGTCATATGTTGAGGGGAGGCTATTGTTACTGCAGATTAAAGTGACTTAATTATAACATGATATAAGATACTGCTGCTGCATACAACGATAATGTTGTTATTATTATCAATTATAATATAATTAATTGAAGAAATGGTACGTTTTATTGTCTTCAGTTTAACTTAAAAATTTAAATATCCAAGTCTTAACTGATTATATACATGAACTTAAATACATGATTTTATTACAAAACTGTTTAACTTTTGTATTAATGAAGAAATTGAAATCATTGTTGCAAGTGTATACAACAAATTTCAACAATTTATATTAAAAAAATAAGTAAATTATACAGTATATAATTTTAAAAAAATAGTCGGTATTTCAGTTGTAATTAAATAAAAATAAAATGAAGCAATAGGTACAATACATGACGGATGTTGAACAGAATTTAAAAAAAAAAAGTTTTATTTTTCATTAAAATAATTTATGACTCGATTGTAAAATTATTTTGTTGTTTTTATGATCAAAACAAGAGTTTCTTAAATTTCAACTAAAAATATGTATACTTAAAGATTAAAATTTATCAGCTTTAATTAGAATATATCAAAAAATAACTGGAGTAATAATTTAATATCTCTAGTCACAATTATACAATAAATTGTGAACCTACTCATTCTAAATCAATTGACGATTTTTATTGGGAGTAATAATTCAACTGCAGAAGTGGACATTGCTTGTGATTCCTCGGGCGTTCCACCCACGACGTCTAATGCACTCGTAAAGCTGCAGGGAGGCTAGACACGCAGGTAATATCACCCTGGGGTGTCAAATCGTTACTAAACTTGTTAACTCTGAGATTCAAATAAGTTACATTATGGTTAGTAAAAACTTTTCATTATAATGATATAATTCACTGATTATCAATGTGTGAGGAAGAAAACATATTCTAAGTGATTTAGAAACAGGATAACCCTGTAGATTTCTCATTAACCACGGTTAATCATACCGTCATATCAGGTCCCTTTGGCCTAATTTAAAGATACTCCGTGATTAGTGAAAATCTGATTAATTTTGTTAGATAACTATTTCGTGAATCGCACACATATTTTAATTACTTTTTTAATTCTGTTTTTAAATGCACACTCATGAATCAAGAATCAGATGGACCATCTGTACGGGAAACATAAGAAAAAGTTCTCAATTTTAATTTTTTATACCTACAAATTGATCTATAATTGTAAATAATATTCTCCTGTATTGCAAACCAATGGTCACATCCCTCAGCAATTTTGCTGAGATGACGTCATTGGTTCACACTGCCATCTTGGTGGTACTTTGGTCCACCCTCCACACTACGTTCCTTGGTACTTGATCTCGGACCAGTGATACGCTCACCGCCTTCTAAGTGCCCCCCCCCCCCTTACTCCTTATGCCCTAAGCCACCCACACTACTATGATAAAAGGTGCTTTATAATCGGAGGCAAAAACGACCTCATAAAATAGTTTTTTTTTTCTGAAAGTTATAGTTGAGTCTACACACTTTAAAAGTACCTTTTATACTATAGATGGATATATATTGTATTGATGTATGAGTTTCTAACCTACTAGATAGATTTGCGTAACTTTTTTTTTATTCTTTATATGTTGAAAAAATGAAATAAAAATAACATATATATGAGTTAAAAACTTTTTTAAAAGAAGAAAGATAATATAATTTTTTTATGACTTGACGCTATAAATTGATAAAAAATAATATAAAAATGATAAAACACTGTCATAAATTTGAGTTTTGAAACAATACACATAACCTGAAATGGTATAGTAAAATTAATTTATTTCTTCTTTTATACAATTCCACGCAAACAATATTTGAGCCTGAAAAAAAGGCATTATAATTTCTGTAAGCTTCAAGTTAGTGCGCCTCGCGATGTTCATTTGTGTCACTATTGTCCATGGCATCTTGCACTTGAAAAGGAAGCAAAGTGTTTTTTCAACTTTTCTCCGTTATAAAGGACGTAACAAATTTAATTCTTCAATTATCAATTGTATTTTTTGGTTTTGACCAAAACCGTTAAGGAATCTTGACAAAAAAATCTTATTGGTGAAAAAAACAAATTCACGCTTCTTTTTTTTTTTTTTGCATAGATTTAGATAGGACGGTGAAAGCACCGAAAAATCAACTGACTTGAAGCCTCTATACAGGCATGGCTAAGTCTCAATAATTTCTCAATATTATATATAATTATATATATTATGAAGGTAAGAAAATTTTAGGTTCTACCCACTCATCACTAATTCTCTCTCTCTTTAACATAATTTTGAATCCAAATGTGATTAAAAACTTCCGAAATCGCCTCTTTCTTATCCATACATTTTTATCACATTATGGAGGTCAACCTCTTTTTCTCACTACAGGTTTGAAAAGTTTACGCACTAAAAATAGCGTACACACTACGAGCGGTGCGAATGAATGACCATCATTGCTACTGGAGGCAGCACGCTGAATAATTTGGGATGTACACTGGAACACTATAGTAAATAGAGCTCAAGTGTTACATGCATGCTGCACGTAACAGAATATTTAATAGCAAAAATATAAAAGAGAGATTAAATTCACTTTATAATGTTATTCATTGCCTATTAAAAAGTTATAATAATATAATTTAGTTTTTGTATAGTCATAAAATTGTATAATATAAATAATATTATTAATAAAATTTTAGCTTGCTATTATAAAGTTATATTACTGTTATTAGTTTATAGCTATATTATCTGCATGAGTTAAAATACGTTTTGAATATTTTGGAAGTAAGAAAATACACAGTGCTATGTAAGTGGACCCATATGTTTCTAGACCCTGGTTATAGGGCCAATCACAGGTATATTACGAGAAGTTATAAAACTATACCTTTATAAAGATGACTTGACCTCGTGTTAGGTCCTTTAATAATTGTTAGGATATGTTCGAATTTCTCTCAGGTGAACATTACAAATTAATTATCTAATTATAAAATATCATGTGTTGCAACCCGATGTTTATGGATAAAGATCAATTATAGTAAAATATCTGTAAATGAATGACATGCATATGAAAAAAACAAAATGAAAGAATTATTGAATATTTTTGTTTTGCCATTCGCGCATTACTTTTCTCTGAACCCTTGACTATATATATGAAACTGTGATGCTGATGATGTATGATTGTTATAACAATTGTTTATACTGTATGAATTTCATATAGAATCCATATAATTATTTTATAACGTTTTTTGTATTCGTTTCATATAGAAACCATATAATTATTTTATGATGTTTTGTATTCGCTTTCATTTAAACCTATTTCCACAAATTGAAATTTCATGTATTTCAAATCAATTAAAGCCATTCAATTGCTGAAAATAATATTTCATTTCAATTTGATCCATGTACAATTTTTGTCCAATGACAATTTATTTAGCAACAAAGTTAAGCTCGTTGTTATTAAATATGAAAAAATATAAAAATTGTAGGCACGAGTTACAAAAAAATATCCAAAGAATAATTCGGCATCTCTTACTATTAGTGCAATGTCATTATTAATTTAGACTGATTCTAACCACGGGTAGCGAGAAACCTGGATATCTTATATTACTTGAATTACACCTACTATTTTAAAGATAAATAAACTTTTTAATAATTTCTGTAATCACTTTGTTGTGATATTTTAAAAATTAAAAACTGTTTTATTTAAAATAAAACTGATACTTCATTTAATACTCCAATAGATAGAAACATCATAAATAGATTAGCTATTTTCTTCCCCTCTTTTGGAACTTCAAAAAAGGTATTTCTAACGTTTGAGGGCCGAATATTACGTTATCACATATTAGATCATCTGTTGACATTCCCAGGGTATAACAGCGAATGGAGATATCAATCACGCATCGATTAAAGATTAGCATTCATCTCTCTTTACTATTCTTGTCGCTGTCGTATTCAATGACATATTATATTGACCTCTTATTTATATGAATTTCCTATATAGTACTAAAATTTTGATACAATATATTTCTCAATTTCAATATTATATATATAATATATTAAAAATATCAAATTATTTATTACCATTTTTATACAGAAATATATATTTTAAGTTAGTGTAAATAAATTTTATGATCCAATTTTAGTATACCTATAATGTAAAATCAATATATAAATAAAATCTATTTTTTACCCTCATGAATTATTGCATGGATCGATTTACAAACAAAGTTTGGTTGAATGCCCACGAATTATTTATATATAGCATCCCAAATGTGTGTAGGGGTTTATGTGCATAACCGGATACCTTGTTGGTTATATACATTGAATGAGCAACAAAAGATGTTTATGTTTAGACGTATAGTAAGGCCTACCTAACACATTCATTAATCCATTATAGATCTGGAAATAGAACAACTTCATCCCACTAATATATAAAGAACACTTCATCCTGTTTGGGTCATTGGGGCGGCTATATATCACACTAAATTTTTAGATGCTGAATTGATTTCAGTACTTTATGTCAGTACAAATTTGCTCCAGTTTCGTCTTACATCCAGCACTTTTGACCTATAAAACACTTAATCCAAGTACAAATTTGGTACTGAAAAAAGAGAGTAAATTTTTTGTACTTTTTTTGACTCTCTTTTTTCAGTACCAAATTTGTACTTGGAATAAGTGTTTTATAGGTTAAAAGTGCTGGATGTAAGACGAAACTGGAGCAATTTTGTACTGACTGGAGCAATTTTGTACTGACAAAAAGTACTGAAATCAATTCAGCATCTAAAAATTTAGTGTGATATAATTGTATATTAGTTACTTCCAGTAGTTAACCTTGTAAGAAGATTTATTATTTATTTTTGTTAAAACAGTCTGAATTAGTTTTATTGCTGTTTTCGTTAAATTCGTATATTTATGTGCATAATAAATGTAAACTGGATCCTGATTGAAAACTTAAGTCACAATTTCACCACAATTGTGACCCATATCAATTGCTTGTAAAATAGTGTATGTATTTCTGTATTTTATAAATCATATTACATGTATGTACAAACAAAATAGGATAAAATTTATTTAGCCTAGAAAAATTACTCATTTCTAAATAGCGCTCCTTATTCAAAAATATATCATGATTAGAAAATTAAATTTCATTTAATTAATTTATTTCATTTTATAATTTCTTTTGAATTTTGAATTAAGTAATCCAATAATCATAAAAAATCTTTGAATTTACAAATTTCATGGTCTACGTATAATTTTGTCCATGCAGGTAAAAGATAGGTAATACATTATAATCACAAATGCCACTCACGTGACGCTAAGCTTACAGTGCAGAGAGAAACGTCGTGATTAACGATAATAACGAAGATAATGCCGTGATAAATCTCACGGGATGACGGTAATAAGACTGGATGGGACGCAGAATTAACGCTGCTGATGGTCGCTCGGACGCGCTCGTTACATGCTAATGTTGTGAGCCGCCACTGAGCAAGATAAATTGTCGTCGTAGTGACGTCACTGTCGATCAGTTGATTTGATTATGTTTGTAAATGAGAATCGAAAAAAGACGTTTCCTGTATTATATGGTTCATCTCATTCTTGTTTCATGATAGTGTATACGAACAGACCAATCCGTTAATTGTGGCCTACTTTAGCTACTTAAATGTTTTTGTACGGTCAAATTTATTAAATTCCATTTTTTCAAATAATTGTTTGAATAATTACAATTAATAATGATAATTTTATATAAATAATAAAATAATAGTTTTAAATGTTTGAATTGAAAGTATGGATATTAAATCATGACATTGCTCTTGCTTGAGTCATGCTGCAATGACAAAAATATATTAATATGTCATTCAGTATTTCAAATGTTATAAAAATTGAACATATTTTTTTATACCGGCGTATTTTCACGACCAACGTTGAAGTGTAAGAATTTTTTATTTTTTTAATTAAAAAATAATCTGACGTTTTTATTTTTATAATTCGTATGGTTTAGATTAATTTAATTACAAGATCGAGTTCATCTTTATTTCATTTTATATTAAGTTTTCAAGCAATCTACATATCTCTAATAAGTAAATACAACTCCGTAATTAAATGTACATACCAATTAATTATTTGATAATTTGACGTGGCTGCTAGAATGGTGTACAAATATTAATTAGTCTATTTGCTACTTAACAGTCTTCTTGTCTTTAAATCATCGCATACTAGAAGGTATAATCAAATCTTAATTTTTTTTGCATCCTAATATTATATTCTAATCCTTCATTTTTTTATCTACATATTAATTATTACAGTTATTTTTGTTTATTAATTAGAATTAACTTGCAATTAAGACATTTCAGTTGTCTTTTTTTATTATTAATTTCATATACACACAGCAAGTATAATTAATTATAATACATAAATTGGATGCGATTGTCTTTAAAACTGCGAAGGAAAACATTATACTTGTATTATTATTAAAATATCTCATTAGCTTAATGTTAATCGCACTGTCAATTAGCTTCTTTTGCTTTAATAAATTATGCTCAAATCTACATTTTATAGTCCAAGAAACAAAAACACCCTGCCTTCATTAGCTAAGGGCAGCCTGAGGTCAAATTATTGTAATTAAGTAAAAACATTGTTTACATTAACGTAATATGTTAGTTGGCCGTTACTACGGGATGTATCATATTTTTACACATCGAGTAAATTTCCATTCATTAATGTTGATATGGACAGATTCACATTAAAAAAAAAGTTATTACTCAAATAACACATCAATATAAAGCAATTGAACCCTATTGTTGTACATACGCTACATTTTTAGATACTCAAAGGACATTTGTTTTTTTATATTTACTCTCTTTAATCAGTACAGAAATTGAACATAAAAATGCAAAAAATACTGGAAATAAGGTTCAAATTGCCAATGTAACAAATCGTTAAAAGCCCTTATTGTAAGGTGAAACAAAAATACTGAAAACCTTTCAACGTGATAACTGAAAAACTAACTCCATTAGTATTTAGGCTGTAAAAAAAAATATCCTAGCTCCATTAGTAAGCTGGGAAAAAAATATTGTAAGTCCATTTTGCTTACCAATGGAGTTAGGATGTTTTTTCAGCTTACCAATTAATGGAATTAGGATATTGCTTGCTTTTATGCAACTAGATTGAAATGTATGCCAATTTCTGTGCAGTCTTTTTCTGAAGGTAAAGTTTGTGGCCTAATACTCGGGGTAATTTCAATTTTAATGTTCGCCAGTGTACCTCAGCTGTGATAATATGATACATTAGACTATATCTTTATTGAATGTAAATAATGTTTTTACTTTAAAAAGTTACGATAATTTGACCTCAAAGTGTTCTAAATGTGCTCGAAACTCCAAAGTAAAGAGAGAAAAGAAAAAATGGGTATTAGCATACTTCACCCCAGTAGAATTTTGTATATAAAAAAAAAATGTTTAAAGGTAGAGGACTAATGACTTACTAATAACGTTCAAAAAGTTATTACCACGCTTTAGGTTAATTAAATTCAACTTAGCACAAGTTTACAAATTACTTACTGACGGTGTGTAAGCGATGGTAGCGCCAACTGTCAACAGTAGGTGAAAACACTCACCTCGTAATCTGAAACAAATTACAAATATTTACATATTTGTAATTTGTAATCGGAAGACAAAGAGAAACTATATACTTAAGTAAAAAAATTGTCTGATTTATACATTATGTCAAGTATTAATATATTTTATGATACTTTAGAATACCACATAAATTAGAATTCTAAAAACATGTATTATCGATAAATAAATGCGACTATCGACCTCACTTTTTTTTACTGCAGAAATGGATATAGGGTGCAAAGTTATGCTACCCTGATTTTTTTCAGATTTTTTTTAGCCCGGGAAGTATTTTTAAAAAAATTATTGAAAGTTATTTTTGTGACGTCACGAAGCGCTGCTCCTTAAAAGCAAAAAATAGGACTTACCGCCGCGTGACGTCACAAAAAGGACTTTCAATAATTTTTTAAAAATATTTCCCGGGCTCAAAAAAATCTGAAAAAAATTAGAGTAGCATAACTTTGCACCCTCTATCCATTTCTACAATAAAAAAATTTGAGGTCAATACTCCATTGTGAAACATTGGAATATATGTATGTTTGTGCCCATGAAAGAGATAATAAAACAAAATAAAAAATAAAATAATGCAATTAAAAATATCACTTGTAAAAAATAATATATATTTAACTTATTTTAATTATTTGCAGAGTTTTGTAATGCATATATAAATGCTGGGGGGAACAAATCGTGACACTCCTATGTAGATATATATTGATTAAATTTAGTTTCAACCCATGACATTTTATCAACATGCTTCAACCTTATAAACACCTGACATTTCCAATCGTATCCTATAATATTATAGGCATAAGATTTAAAAATATTATGTAGCAATAATTTCTGTTTGAGTAAATATTCATAAGGGTAAAGTCATGTAAAATGTAATCACAAATTCCTACATAAGTACAGCTAAAAAAATTGTATTTAATTTATCTCGATGATAAAAATAAATACAACTTCGTCATTTAATTATTTGTTGCTTTTATTTTTTAACGTAACTGCCGAGCACATAAAGCTGTAGGTAATTCTTCCAACTATAGATATAAATTAAAAAAATAAAAGCTCACTTATCGTATTTTATTACACTATATAATATAAAAAAAATGAAATAAATTAATAACAGAATGAGTTACCGGTAATATAGAAATAAGATATATCATTAATTTTAACCTCGATATGAAATTAAATAACATAGAAGAAGATAATTTTATTTCAACTTGGTAATTCATTTAAAGTAAATTCATTTTAATTGGTTAAACTTTGCTAGAATATCTTGACCTACTTTCCAGTTCTTCAAGTAGCTTCATTTACAATTAGATCAATGACATAATGTTGATGTTAGTTTGACTAAACTTGAACGAATGTAATGCGACAGTTATCTTGGCTTAATAGACGTTAAGACAACAGCCGCTATATAGCAAAGACAAAGTTGCAATAGCTTTTAATGTCCGCTTTACTGCACTTGATGCATACTTTGACTATGTACATATAATACACTTTAAAGCTTCACTGAATTTAATTAGCACCTGCATGGATAATTATATCATCTTTCTTAAACCTTCAAGTAAATCAACAAGCTATATTGTATGTAAATTTAATAATTCCTTACTTAAAATTATCTTGTACAAATATATCTAATTCGTTGACGTTCATCCAAAAAACATGTAATTTATCCTCGCTAAATTATAAAGGGTTGTAAATATATACATAGTTTCTAAAACTTTATCTTCAGTAAGACGTAATTAATTCTGACTGTCTGCATCGTACTTTTGGGTGCATGGCTATATAATTACGGATTATTCTTAAAAACGGGAAAACGGAACAAAAAGAAGTTTTTTTGCATCTTCAATAGGCAATAGTGCAACAAAGAATATAATGAAATTCATATTCAAAGAGATGATGAGGAGAGACGATAAATTCTTGATATTATTTATAATGTCCATATACATAATTTATACATCGAATTATTAATAATTATAACATGAATACACAAAAATTAAGAATATTAATACATTATAAACAATATAACATCATTGATTGTAAGTATATACTACTTATTTAAAATTTTAACTAATTCAACAATTCAATTTCCATATAATATTATATTAATCATAATTTAATTAATATAACATTGCTAAAAGGATTTAATATCAATTCTCAACATATGATATAATTGCATGCTTGCATACGATAATATAAGATTAACATTGCAATATTCCCTTACACAATCTGTTGTTGTTTTTTTAATTAGTTGAACATATGGTTTAGATTTACATTACGTGATTGGAGCAAGGAAGATGATGCATAATGATAGTACATAATACAATATCATAAGTCCCGGAGGGTTTTCTCTGGATGCACTCTTAGTAAGAGAGTTTGCACTTTGTTCTCAAGTAGTTTGCATTATAATTAAGTTGGTAAGCAGCGCTAGAACAAAGCGACTAATTTATAGATTTGCCTCTGGCTTTGCATAAACTGTCGTCTAAGAACAATGGATTAGCAGAGAAACTACCTACCTGGCAGGTAACAATGCAATGAGGAAGTTTTAAAAATGGAGGACATTAAATTCAATAGAATGTGAGGTAAATCTATGAAATTATAGCAATGAGAAGCTTCAACATTGACGACACAATTCTCTCAGCCAATGAAAATCTAGCGCGCGAACTGCGCGCGACGACATGTTCTATCAAGCTTTCTATCCTTTAACCCAGCGGTACCTGGTTTTTAATTTTTTCCGACGGTTCTTATGAAGGGCAAGATTAATAATTCATATGAGCCACGGGAAAGATCACCTTTACACGACATAAAAAATATTCGAGATTTTGTGCAGCATAGAATTTGAATGAAAAAATAAATAAGATTTTTCTCCTAACAAACTTTATGGAGCGATGTCAGAATGCGGCGCTGCGGCATTTTTAAGTTGAAGCTCGTCATTAGAAATAAAAATCTAGTATTGATGTTTATTATATAGGTTAATTAACGTGTATCTCCAATTTTTCCCTACTTTTATAAAATCCTGTTGTTTTAATTTATATGAAGTTATTTGTGACGTCACCACGGTTTTAAGAGAGTTGGCAAATATTAATAACAATAAAAAAAAATTAAAAAATTCACCAATATACATGCCATGCGCTATCGATATTTGATAATTGTAATTTCTAATGTAGTATTTTACAGGTATGAATTTACGTATACATGCTTATTATAATAAATATGTACCGTATTATATGCTACTTTTTTTCTTGTTTTTTATATAAATAAAGTAGTTAATGAAGTCTGATTTTTTTTTAATGAAAATAATATTTCAAACTGTAAATAAATGTCAATGCAAAATTTCTGAATATTCATTTTGTTGATTTAGTAATTAACCATTGAATTAATTTAATTATAATGTAGTGTTTGAGATATTAAAAAATCTTGCTTTATTCATATATTATTAATTAATTTACAACTATATGTAAGACTAAATTTTAGATAATTTATTTCCATTAAATTAATTTGTAAAGAAACATTTTCTAGTAAACCAATTTCACCATTATAATTACATTAATTTAATTATACGTAAAGTAACTACAGGTTGTATAGTAATTAAAATCAAATCATGTACGATGAAAATGAATAGAAAGGTAAATCTATTCAAGTTTGTAAGATTTAATTATTTTTAAATCTTGTGATGACATAAATTATCCAATAATTATAACTTGTCTTACAAATGTGTTCCTTCTCTAAATTTATACTTCAGCATGACATTATAAAATATTGCAAATTAAGGTAATGATTTAATGCTTATTTAACCAGTTACAAAAGTATTGTTAAAAAAATTATAATTAAAAAAAAAATATATTGATCAATTAAATAAACAAATAAAGTCACGCCCACAAGAAGTCCAAGAAGTCCAAGTATACTGCTTTCTGATTGGTCCACGGCTTCCGAATTTATTTCCCGCACGGAAAATTTGCGAAAATTTTTTAACATGCCGAGGAAATATTTTTCCGCGTGAAAGTTTTCAAAGAAAAGCTCTTGGGTCCATCTTTAGTGTAACCTAAGCTAAGAATGAAATATGAATAAAATGGCAGTATATTGCTAAAAATTTCATGAACTGAAATAACCATAGTACAGATTTCTCACTATATAGCCACGTTAAGTTCACCCTAAATCAATGACCCTAACCGTGGTTAATGGTTAACCTGGATAGCTTTCTGGCAAACTCCTTTATAAATCGATCCCATATATACTAAGTTAGTTTTTATTTTTACGAACGAAGAAACATGTATTTTGTCTTCATAATCAATTCAACGTATATTTCAACCTACAAGTTCTTTTATTTTCATGATAAAAAAGTTTTAATAATCGCGATCAAATTTTTATTATAAACAGAAATTATTAGTTTGTTCAGCCTAGAAATAATTAATTGTCTGATATTGAAATATCCTAAATAAATGAAATTTGATAGCAATGTAGCTCTTTGAGCTGCTTTCCTATATAATTCTCCATTACATTCTGAGAAATATACAATATAATATGCATAATATGACTTATAAATAACATTATAATAGTTATTTTTTAAACAAAATTCAAATTTTTATTGCAAGGTAGCATTAAAATTTAAATATAGCACAAAAACATCTAACTATATAAAGTTACATTTTATTATTTAAAGATAAAATACATTTTTAAATATAATAATAATAAAATATAATATTTAATAAATATTTATGTCATACATATTGTAATTTCTCAAAATCTTCAACTCACAATGGTTATAACAAAAACCATTGTTTAATAATGTCAGACACTATATAGGTACGCAAAGGTCGAGATAACGTCTCAAATTTTTTTTTGAATTTTTGTGAATTTGCTAAGGTTTACATGTTAATCAAAGAGACCTACGTCGGCGTTGTCTCTACCTCAATCATGCATTATTATATATGGTAAATGTTATGCCACATATATAGAGTTACTGATACCGACTCTTCTAACAATGGTTTCCATGCTCCTTTAGTTTAAACATAACAAAAGGATGAAAACAGGTCATTGATGATGTACCCACAGTATTATATATACTTTTCTATAGTAAATACATAAGTATAGAGGCATGTCAGCAGTTCTTGAGTAAGACGATAGTGAGAGAGTTATATTGACTATGTGCACTAGTGCATGCATCCTCTATCAGACTACATTAGATGTATTTGCCAGAACCACCATGATGGCATCTAACCAAACATTATTCAAGGGTTTTGCATGCTGGACATCACGGCAAGGCAAATACAGTGAACATCGATGGCAAGTGTAAAGCAAGCACTGCACTCTAGCCACAGCGTCACTATCTACTATCAGTTTCAAAATAAAAGCCCCCCACATTGCCATTGAAGTAATGTAAACTTGGGATCTATAGTTTTGAAAATGTCTGTAAGGCTGTTCTGTAAACCAATGTCACAATACTACAGAGAAATATCTACAAATGTAGTTATAGGATATTCACATTATTGACAATGTGTTGTGAATTGTTATTTGTTGTATTTTGAATATTGTAGTAACATTACAGTATTTATTTAAGTCTCTCTACAAATATGAATACAAAAAATATTCTTTCATTCATGCCCCTTACCTACAAAGAACCAATAATAGTTATTTGTGTTAAAAATTGTAGTATAAAAATTGCAAAGAGAATATTTAATTTTCAATCAGGTCCTGCATGCAATCTTTTATTCGAAAGAGATAAAAAAATACAAATCACATTTTGATTTTTTTTTTTTAGCATTGCGCCAAAACTAAAATGCATTTTTTTAAAAGAATACGTGGCCTATGACGTCATAGGCAATGCAGAAGGACCATCCAAGTCACGTGACCATTTTAAAATTGCATTTTAGGCATCATCCATTAATTGGCAAAAAGCTCACAAAAAATTCTTAACATGTATTTTTTCAACCTTCTTTTTATGATTGAGTCAATCCCATGCAGAAATCTCATTGATGATAAAAATCTTTTGAATTTTCTCAAAGATAATCCCGAAATTTGGTACTAAATGGTATTAAAATCTACAACGATATATATGTCAAAACAACAAAGTGAGTTCACTGTCAATCGAAGTAGATTTGGTCCAGAGAAAATAATCCTGTCTTTGTGAGGGTTCACCAGAGTGCGGTGGTTCTCCAATTAGATTAGAGCAGATCAGACTGTCGCCATGGAAACCATTGTTGGCGCGTGGAGACAACAATAAGGGGATTAAGCCAACTTTCCTTTTTACAAAATACTTCTTATTGGATGACCGGCAGAAACAAATTTACAAAGCTTCATTTAGCTTGTTTTATCCAACCTATATGGGATTTGAAATTAATTAGATATATAGGAAAAACCTCATTCATTTAGAAAAGTTTGTTACTATAAAATAGCAGCTAATTTAATCATCGGTCAAATGTATATATGGAAAGTAAATTATTTTGAATTAAAATTTTTAAATCAAAGCTCGTCTTACGAATGTAGTTTAATTTAGCACACTTCTTATATTGGTATATATACCTTAGGGCAACATGAAATTTACCCCTGCTCTCTTTGGGGGCGCTTCAACGCAAAACAATTTGAAATGGCTATAGTCTGGGTGCTCTTCCTTTCTGGAATTGAAAATCTGCCATATTTATGTATATTTTGAAGCTGCAGTAAATTATATTGCGAGAGGAGAAAAAGAGTGAGTTAGAGAGAGAGAGAGAGAGAGAGAGAGAGAGAGGGGGGGCCGGCTAGGTGACGGACTGTTGGCGTGCCCAAGTGGCTGGGAGCTGACGTCGCGAAACAAGTCCCTCCCCTCCCAGTTGTTGCAATTACTTGGGTGATGTGGAGGCATAACGCCAGCTAAACGTGTTATATGCGAACCAGGGAGAAAAGCCAACTCAAATAATCAACTTAATGGCCTGTATCAGCAAAAATGGTGTATGTATTATATAGTGTATAATATATATTTATACTATATAGTAAAATGAGAGATATGGCATAGAAATTCTAATGTAATATATAAGTGTGTTAGAGTTTAAATATATAATATAATATCATTAATAAAAGTTAAAAAAATATAACACTTGTTTAAAATGATTGTATAAAAAAATTCTGGCTTTATAATTTCATTAAATATTAATTTAAAACATTACATTTTATTTTGTAATTTAAAAGATAATGTGAATCTTATGGTAGATAATGGATTCTGTATTATGCACTGGTGACAATTTGATTAGATATTTTTGGCACGAACAAAGATTTTATTCTTAATCTCTGTCTAGACATTTCGTTCCACTTCTGTTACATTATACATATTACATGAACTTTAGAATACAAATAACATATATCTAGAATTAATCTTGCAGTGTGTCCCGCCCCCTCCACGTGACACTCGAATCATTTGTTATATAGAGACAAATAAATCTGGTAGACACGTAACATTGAAATACGATGTCGTTTGCTTGTCCTAACGTAAATCCGATGTGGCAGAGATTAGCATCGACTGCAGCGACACGTGTCGCCGCGGTGTGGCACGTGTCAGGTTCGAGATTCATCAGCGACTTTTTTTTTTTTTTTTTTACAAGGTTACACCCCTATGAGCTTGGAGCTCGAGCCAAGGTAACGAGTAGGGAAAGGATGGTCCACGGCCTTTTACGAGTCCCAGCATTCGTTGAATTGAAACTGAGGGAACCGTGGAAAACCTCAGTCAAGCCGGACACCTCTACTCTTTATCAATGGACTTTATATCATATGGTGAATTATATTGTTCTACTTGGTATCAAAATATTATTATATAAATATGGGTACCACCCTTCTCGAGACATTACAAACTTAACTTCCAAAATTTGTGGGCGTTGTATCACAGAATAAGGAAGTATGGTGGAATTAGAAACTTACTCTTTAAGGATTGTTAAACTGGATGCTATTTTTACCTGTCCCAAAATTTTAACTCTTCACATCGCGTTGTCTCCAGAGGTATATACAGCTGCATTGTGGCAAACCAGCTAATATAGGGATAAAAGTCCAAAGATGGACAATCTGTATATAATTGCTAAAAAATATGTATGCATAAACTCATCGTTACTTAAAGTAGATTTGACGTCACGAACCTTTACCTTTGTCCTCCAATACAATACTAATGGGAGGGTCTCGTGACGTCACATCAACTTTAAGTGACGACCAGTTTATACCTTTAAAAAAAAATTAAAAGGTATAATATTATACAGAAAATTAATGATTTTCATATACTTAAATTTAATTATTTTTTTATGATACTGATACATGACAATAAAAATACGTAATTAAAATGTATGATATTATTAACAAAACCTCTACGATGAGTACTGTAATGTTATATTATTATAGTGTTACCTATTATTAGAGTATAATTATTTCTCAAAAATCCAATTTTTTATACAAGCATTAATAACCATACAAAAAATATATGCAACTTTATTTTGTACATTCATACTTTTATCAGCTATATAAAATTGAAATGCTATTATTATATTATATTTTTTTTTTATCCAACGTATAAAATTGTAATGCTATTATATTATCATTTTTTTTATTTAGCATACTCGACAAAATATATTGCGAGTACATACATTGGCTGCTCAATTTACATACATTGAAAATGTACGGTTATTTCACGTAGCTCTTCACAGAGTGGCGTTGCCTCTCATTATTTGCTTCTGAATGGCCGACTCACAAAGCATCACGAGGGACGCTCTCTTGATTGGAGTTAAATTCGCTTTGCCATGGTGAACATTCCCAAAACTATTTTAAAATATTTTTTTTTTAGTGCTAATGTATAACAATAGAATATACACCCCCAACACTTACTAACGTATATAGGTGTAATTTATTATTGATTCCTGAAGAGTATAGAGAGTTTAAATTTAACTTGAATTTTGTTGAATATACGTATTGATTGCTACATTTCTCTCTAAACAGTACGATAATTCTAAACATTATTATTGAGCATTTTGATCAAAAGTCTGTTACAACAAAGCATGAAAGTTTAGAGGGTTAAATTCACAAAGTTGACTGCAAAAAAATACAAAAGGTATAACGAAAAGCAAAAAGAGAACTGATGGTTGTTAAATATATATTTGGAAGTAATAAATAATGCAAATCGATTAATATCACACTAGCTTTTATTTATAGAATTCATTCAAACAAATGGTATTAAAATAATAAAACAGTTCAGTATTTCTTTGACAAAGAAAGTTGACAGATTTCTGTCTATAGAAATGTTAATCGTCAGATTTAGTATTGAAATTTTGGTATATTAAATTTCTCTGATAACTTCCTATTTATAATATCTATAAATTTCTGTCTAAAATTTAATTCCTGATCCATTAAATTCAAGAAATAATAATAATAATATTGGTCAAAACTAATATCAAACATTTCTCTTTACTATAGGAAAGTGATTAAATTAATTTGCATTGTTTCTTCGTTCACCACGCAGAGTTCATTCATGAAGCGCAGACACATCATTGGCGTACCTGCACGCTTATATTTTGTGGAGCACCCTCTGTTGAATAGCCCACCTGTTCCAGCCAGTGATATGAAAAGAACGCTTCAATATTATTATGACTATATATAGCCTGTATATTCAGGTGAGTGGTTCAATTTTATCTTTCAAGTCGCATCATCACGCCTAAAGTGAACTTTTCCAAAGTTAGACCATTAAGAGCTTAATAAAGAGCATAATATGTACACCTATATTTAACGTAATTTACAGAAAAAAATAATTAAATTATTAGTATTTTTCTTTCCCATTTTTAGGAGAATTTTATGAAATGAAAGAAAGAAAAAGGCTCACATTAATATAATTGAGCAATAAAGTAAAATATCTGTTTTATTATCAGAAATGATCAAAATTAAATAGTAAAAATTGCATTAATTGCTGTCTCTACTGAATAGTACATCAATATACATTGAATTATAGTTTTTTAGATTTTGCTCAAATTGGAGCTTTGGCGCTAGCTTATTGTAATTTTTATATGTATATTATATTTTAATAATTTATTATATTTAAATGACAACTTGAAAATTAATTGGTCAAAAAAGATGAAAATTACTATTTATTTATTTCATCTAAGTTACAAAAAATAACAAATATATATAATATATAGACAGTAAAACAGTATGCAGATATCAACAAAGCATCAAAGGCACCATTTCACAGTTATGACTGGTACCCTCAATAATAATATAGGTTAATTTACTCATCATCTGGTATAATATAAATATAATTAAAGCAAAGATGATTGTATTATCTACTTTTTATTGAGACTTTGGGGAAAGAAAATTGCTGGACATAAACACGTTTGTCCCGCGGTGACGACCATGCTAACACGCTATCACCACCACTTTTACGTGAGAGAGGAAATAAATGCATCTCGACATGGCAAATCGTCCCCAGGCCACACGCAATCATTATTACACGACACTAAAAAACATACAATCTCTCATCATTAATCTAATAATATATACTACAATTAATTATTTTTTTAATCTGTTGGTTTTAAATTATTTAATAGCGAGTAGAGAATAAAAATTTTGGTGTGAAAAAGCGTTACATGTAGTCAACGTCCATGGTTATACCACCTTTTCTAATGTATTTTACTTTATGGTCCGTAATGGTAAGAGGGACTAGCCCCCATCATGAAATAACATTGTAAATCTCCCTTGATGAGAAACATCGTTAGATGAAAAGAACAGTCGAATAAAATTCATCTAGTATTAAAAATACATTAAATATTGATAATGGAGTATTGTCCTCAATTTTTTTCATTGCAGAAATGGATAGAGGGTGAAAAGTTTTGCTACCCTGATTTTTCCGATTTTTTAGAGCCCGGGAACTATTTTTAAAAAAAAATATTGAAAGTCCTATTTGTGACGTCACGCGGCGTCAAGTCCTATCTTTTTCTTAAAGAGCGGCGTCTCGTGACGTCACAAAAAGAACTTTCAATAATTTTTTAAAAATAGTTCCCGAGCTCTAAAAAATATGAAAAAAAATCAGGGTAGAATAACTTTGCACCCTCTATCCATTTCTGCAATAAAAAAATTTGAGGTCAATACTCCATTTGACTAAATAAATATAAATTATATTATATTGATAATTTGGGTGCATGGTCATATAATATTGACCTATTCTCAGTAAAGAATCAAGAAGAAGATAATTTGACTAAAATAACAGCTATTTCTAACACAAAAATAATCTATTTTAAAAAACAGTTATTAACAGTTGGACTGTTTACAAATAACTTAGCACTTAGCATAATTTTATTTAGTTTATAGGCTAATCTCACGTGACGTCACTGCAACGCAAATTGCATACTTTACAGGAGCCTGCCATAGTGTTGTGTTGCATCAGCAGCGTGTAAGGGAGAAAAATGTAGTAAATTATAGACGGCCATTATTACACTTGCATCTTTCCCATATCTACTAGTTTATAAAAAATACACAAACTGCATGTATTTTTGTATACTTAAATAATTATATACCTGGCAACAAAGTCAATTTTTTATTATATTTCTATTTTTTTTTAATGCTTTTAGTATAGAGCGTACGATTTGACAACAGAAGGGGAAGGGAGGGGAGTTAAAGATCTTAGCGTTATCCTGTAAGCAGGCAACCCAACAATCTCGTGGCGCTGCCCTATAGAAAATTTAAATAGTTATTATTAGTCTTTTATTAAACACAGAAAGTGTACATATTAACAGCACTAGAAACATACATTATAGAAAAACATTACAATAGAACACATAAAACATACATACAAAACATATATAATAGTTACAGAATAATAGAACAATAGAAAATAATAATAAAACAATATAAAATAAAATAACAGATGATACTAACAGCCTGTTACATCATAATAATAATATATCATATATATAATCACATATATAAGACAAAATATGACATAGAAAATAGATAGAATAAAAAAAAAAAAACTTATTGCTTCATTGCTATTCAAAATCTATAGACTATATGAAATATGAAATAGTTATACACACTATACACTTATTACTCATTTCGTATAAACTGAAATTTGATATCAAATTATAATCCTCATTTTTTTTTTTTTTTTTTTTTTTTTGCTACTTTTAAGTTCTTACTTTGCAAACAGCCTCTAGCATATAATTATAAATTACATACTGTTATAATACAGCTTCATGTGTAAAAAGATGTGTTTGACCAGTCTAACCCCTTCATAATTATTTTGCTCGTATAGTAAATGGTCTAGACATTAACTATCTGTTTATTTTCCTACCTGTGCAGAGATAGAAGAGTCTAATAGCTTGATAGTTAGGCTAACGTCATCCACTTTTTATAGCAACAGCTACGTAATGACTTTGTGCAAGACAAACAAAGCAATTACTTGGGGGGTGAGAACATTTGATCGCGTGACATCTCTCACATTAAAAAGAAACACGCTCGCTTGTTTGGTCACTTGGATATGTTTACCTTGTCATTAGGAAGTCTCTATCTTTAAAATCACATCAGAAATAAATGCGAGGTTTATTATTAATTTGAATATTATAAAAAAAAAATCTGGTATATAAAAATATTATGACATGGAAATTGTAACTCAGATTAGGTTTACTATTACGATTACAAATTATTATTGAGATGATTCACGAAGGAATTAGGTTTCCCATTAACCGTGGCTAACCGCGGTTATAATATGACACTGAGTTACTAACCGCGGTTTTAATGTCACTGCCTTAAGGTGGATTTTCATGGGCGGCAACGGCGACGCGGCGCGATTTTAACTTAAAAGCTGTGAAATCCTATGCGGCGGCGAATTCGCAGGTAATCGCGTTAATTACGATGCTTTTTTTCTTTTAATCGCCCAATATGGCCGCCAATGGATGTTACAGCAAGTGCGCATTATTCGCGTCGCGTCGCATGGTAAAAATCGCCATGTGAATCCACCTTTAAAGTATATGTATAAACCATGATTAGTGACAAAATCTCAAGTTATGTATGTTTCAAAAGTAGTATTTAATCACCTAATTTAATATTTATTTTTTTTTAGTATGTAATAATTCATAGATCTCTACAAAAATATTGAGCATTCATTCAGAGTATATCCAGTGTTTTTTTTTGTTTTTTTTTGCATCATTACATGGTATAATACGTTTTAGTAAAGTCACACATTATACATTTTTGCTTCTATGAGCTTTGAGCTCGAGCAGTGGGAAAAAACTAAAAATTTTATTGCTGTTATTAATAAAAATATTGAAACAATTAGACATTATGCCAATATAAGATTAAATTGTATAAAAAAGAACTACCCAAAATATTAGTAAAAAACTAAAACTTTTGATCAATTAATCAAAAAAAGTACTTTCGGGATTGTAATATTTTTTTACTGCTAAAGTTATATTGTGTACGATAATAAAAAAAGTAAATAATAAAGAAAGGCGGTAAAATTAAAATTGTAAAATGTTTTCGAGAACCTATAAAGTCAATTCGGTATTTTATAGTTTGTGCCATTTCCTCCAATGCATTTTCCAATAGATCGAGATAAAGTAAAAGTCAAAATATTTTTATACCTTATTCCTAAATGTCGTAAACAAGAGTAAGAAAGTGGTCAAATCAATCGCTTTTACCAAACCTTTCTTCTGAGGATATAAAATAACGAATAAAAAAATAATAATAATATGAAAATGTCAGATCATATATATACTAGGGATAAAATATTATTCGTACGGTTAAAAACTTTTTGCTATATTCTCTTGGCGTGTTTTCAACCCCTATATCTAAAACATCACTTCCTAGTTGTTTTTTTTCCATTTATAACGTTGAAGGTAAATACTGATATTTTTTTTTCTTAAAATAAATCGCATATTGGTAGAGCATTGTAGTATCTTTCCCGCAGCTATATACAGTATTTTAAGTATTGTTAAAAGAATTTTATCAATTCTGTGTTCAAGGCTGTTCTATATTGACATATTGACTATATACACTTCTGGACAATATATAATTATATTTATATTATTAAGTTGTTTCTTTTTGTAATGATTTATGCGGTTTGTTCTATACTGTATGCATACTGTATGGCCTATGGAGAATTTAATAAATATATTTTTAATCTATTCAAGTGTTATAGCTTAACAAGTCCTCTTTTTACGTGCTCTAAAATTGTAAATCTGTATTTTCTTGCGTGGAAATGTCCAAAAGCACCAAACGCCCATCCCTTGATTGATTAATGATTAATCTTTATGGGATTGTACTTCCTTGTAGCTCTAGGACATCATAGGCAGGTTGTATCAAGGTATATTATGATTATAACAGAGTGACAAAATCCAATCTTAATTGATTGCTTTATGTTTTATCGTTAAGGTATAGATAATACGAATCAGCTGTTTGACGTACTCCCCTTTGATTAACAAGTAAACCTTAGCAAATTCACAAAAATTCTGAATTTTTTTTAATAGGCAGATTTTAGTGCCTAATTATTAAGCCATGCATACAAAAATTTCAAAACAATTCAACGAGCTGATTTTTTTTTTATTAAGTTTTTAGTTTGTCTCTCCCATTCAATCGAAAGCCTCCTGCTGAAATTTAAAAAAAAAAAAAAAAAACGGTTCGTTAAATTGTTTTGAAATTTTTTGTATGGCTTTTAGGCATTAAAATACTAAAATCAGATCTGACTCTCAAAAAAAACTTAAGATTTTTTGTGAATTTGCTAAGGTTTACATGTTAATCAAAGGGGAATACGTCAAACAGCTGATTCGTATTATCTCTACCTAAAATTAGGAGATTTTAATAAATTTTTAAGGTTCATTTTATATGTATACAATTTTTTTTACTTCTTTTGAGGCTTCTTCCCCCTCTGTTATAAGAGAGAAGATATGAAAATCGAAACCAATTTTTTTATTACGTACACGAGGAGAATATAAAAAGTTACTTTGTTTTTGTTTCCATCTTTCTGGATTCTAGGACTTTTTATGACGTCACAGGTGTCAAAGCTGTATTTGCTAAAGAGTTACGCTTATGGTGACAGCTGTTAAATAAAACTAATTAATTTAAAGTTAGAAAAAATTAATAAGAATTTCACAAATTTGATACTCAAAAAGTAATGAACAAAGCAAAAACGTGTCCATCATAAAATTCATTCTAACTGCATCTCGAAATATCATACAACCATGGCTTTAGTAAAACAATTAATATTTTGTATTTACATTGTTGAAACTACTGCTCCTAAAATGCATATATTTAAATACAAAAAATATGTAGTATATATACATATTATGTATTGTAAAACATACGTCGAGTTCACTTCGAAAAATCTGTATTAATATTTCAAAAAAACTTTGTTTACATATCAAGCAAGTCAGATTTTTTATGTAACATATTTCAGACATGAAATGTTACATTTTTGTGTTCACGAGAGAGAGTGTTAGAATATTTAACGAGCTGACACACTGAATACAACGTCTGCACAATTCGCAAACTTTTTCCTAGGGACGAAATATATTAAAATACGGCCTCGACCATCTGCGTGAAAGAATATATAAAACATATCTCAAGAAACGTAAATAAAAAAGATACAACAGCAGTTGAAAATTTGAATGTCTGAGTTTTGTTCCAGCTCTAAAAAGAAGAAAAAAAAATCTTAGGTAAATGTGCAAAAAAAAATGTCTTTAAGCATTCGGTCTATTAATAATTCATAATTTTTTATTGCCTTTCGATTGCATACAACAATATAAGCACGTCAATAATGTTCATCAATCACATGTATATTGCAATGTACGTCCATACTTAATAAATAACACATTTAAACAAGAAACATTAACATGAAATAAACAATCTGGCCCTTATCAATACATACAATAATTCATTAATAACCATTTCAGTTCAATTCAGAAGTACACCATTTAAAATTTAATGTTGGTTTTAGGTATAGTTTATTAAACTTGTTTAAATTGGAAAGTTTTAAGTGAATCGAGTGTACAACAAGTCTCTTTCTCTCACACACACAATTAAATGGTTCCATGCAGGCTCGGACTGGCCATAAGAGTTGGTGAGCAATCGCTCAGTAGGCCCCCCCGGTTGGAGGCCCCCAAAATGTTAAAAGTAGGCCCCCCAAGGGTGAAATAGGCCCTCCCTACATCGCGAAGCGATGTAAGATTTAATGTAGATACAGTGTTCTGAAGATGTAGAGTAAAACAAGAGGCTTAAATCACAGTACAAAGAACTGACTATTATATTTAATAGGTATTATATATTCATAATAATCAATTACTTCTTATACATTTCAATTTATTTACTATGAATTTTCAACTTTGAAGTGCCAGAAATTTTTAAAACAAAAAGACCACAATTACATTATAATCTTCATGAGAAAATATAAGGGTCCTTGGCACAGTTGGAGGCCCCCCAAAAATATAAAAGGTAGGCCCCCATAATGAGGACCTATACCTTTATTATTTTTAGGAGGCCTCCAACCGTGCCGAGGGCCCTTATATTTCTTAAAAAAATATGTTGTGTAATTCTCCTCATTTGACCAAGAAGGCCCTTTATACATCGCGATCGGAAAAGATGTAACAAAAACGAAGCAAATTAATTTTGGAAAATTAATGTAGAGTAATTAAATCAAGATGTAAAGCCTTGAAGGCCCCTTGGTCCCCCTTGGCCCTGCACTAATATAAGTAAAATTTAATATGAAAATATTCTGTTGCGGTAAATGTTTTATTTTTTATTTTTCAAATATACATCATCTTTTTATAAATATAATACATTATAGTGATAAAAATAAGCCAGAACGGTCCGGAACGCCAATACGGAAAGGTGCATGTATTATTGAATTTAAAAAAATCATAAATTTTATTTTTAAAAATACCTAAATTATAGATTAAAATTTATAAGTTTTTATTTTTTCAAAATCTTCCGCTAGCTTCCATTTCGTATTCGTAATCTTCTTCATTAATATGACGAAAAGATGTATAGCACGTACTTGTTTTTTTTTTAATTACATATTTTTTATTTATTTATTTATTTTTTTTTTTTTTTGCTATTATAGTATTTTTGTATCTATTCATGCATGATTTAATGCTCAAATCACTTAAAATAGAGTGAGCGATTTCATTTTTTCGAATAGTTTATTTTCTAAAAATAGTTTAACTCGCCCTCTATTAAAAAATGAAAGCCAAAAAATTCCATCTGAAAAAGCTTTACCACAAAAAATTCCCAAAGTTGGTGTTTCGGAGGCCCCTTAATATGCATCCTTATGGAACAGAAAATAGCTTTTTACTCCAACTTTGTCTGAACTATGGTAACAATTAAAAAATACGTACGTAATCCGTAATCTCTGATTCATTCTTCAATGGATTTTCAAATATATATAATATATATATTTTTTTACGGAGCCGTTTTTCCGGAAAAAAAAATCTTGAAAATCCTTATGGGAATTAACCCGCAAAATTTCAATATTTTTTTTCGAAAAAATGGCTCCGTAAAAATAAAAAGTAATAATAATAATTAATAATATTTGAAAATTCATTAAAGAATTCATCATAGATTACGTACGTATTTTTTAATTGGTACCATAGTTCAGACAAAGTTGGAGTAAAAAGCTGTTTTCTGTTCCATAAGGATGCATGTTAAAGGCCTCCGAAACACCAACTTTGGGAATTTTTTGTGGTGAAGCTATTTGAGATGGAATTTTTTGGTTTTTATTTCTTATTATAAGGCAGGTTAAAATATTTTTAGAAAACAAAATATTCTAAAAAATGAAATCGTTTACTCTACTTTAAACTGGTGCATATCCGGCCCAGAATATGCAGTACAACTACTTTTTTAGGAAATGGGAAAAAAAGAGAGAGTCTAATTTTGACCTCAAAATTAAAATTGGAGAGATTTTAACGTACCGCAATATAATTTGTAATGTATTCGGTCGATTTTCGAGCACGGTTAAGCAACTACATGACACTGAAATATATATAAAAAAAAAATAAACGGATGAAAATACGTGCATTGCGATTAAAAGGTTTGATTGTCCTAACTTAAAACCATTTTTAATTAAATAAAAAGTAAGATATGTATCTGTTCCCTGAAAAAACATTTCTTGGGGAAAACAAACATCCCATGCAAAGTAACAAAATATTTGTCAACTTTTGCTGGCAATATATTTTTTATTCAAAGCTTTATTGATTTTTAATTAATTTTTTTATCGTAACTGTTCAACGCCGGCTAAAACTATACACAATTATTTTAAAATTGATAAAGCTTTGAATAAAAAATATATTCCCAGCAAATATTTTTGTTGGCAAATATTATTTTACGTTGGATGCAATGATTGTTTTTCCAAAAAAAAAAAAAAATCTCTATGGAGGAGGTACACTTCTCACTTTTTATTTAATTCAAAATTATTTTTTTCAAATTAGGACAATTAAACTATTTTCGGCTATTTTTATTGCAATGTAAATATTTCACTGTCATAACATGTTTTATTAATTTTATATAAATTTTTAAGTGCCATGTGCGCAAATCGGGAAAGTCATGAAAATCAATTGAAAGAACCCGAGGTTGTTCTGTCAAAAAAATCACAGAAATTAAAATTTTTGCTTCAAAAAATATGAAATTACTACTAAAATTTAAGAAATAAATTTGCTATGTGTCAGCATGTTTTTTTACAATATTCTGGGCTTATTGGAACCTGCAGAGAGTTACAACACTCCAAAGTTCAGGTGACTCAACTTGTGAATCCGAGATCCGAGAGTAGTAACCCTGATTGAAAATCAAATTTTTAAAGCTGAACCAAAATTAACACTTCTTTTTTTTTTTTTTTACATATTCGGGTACATTACTAGAATTATTTTGGTATATAATTATGTTCCACAATAATTTGATAAGATTATTTTCCTAATTGTGCATTTTTTGACCAAAAGTCACACAGAAAAATGTTCCAATAAGGTTTTAGTTGTTACATTGGGATTTTATACTTGCAAAACTCCTCGATTAAAAAAAAAAAAAAATAGGTGAAAGAAAAAAATACATAGAAAATATGACTAGCGTTATCACCAAAAAAAGTTTAAATTAATTTTTCCTTAGAATCTAAAATTCCATAATAAAAAATATATAAAATCTCGCGATATTTAGACATATTTGTATTAAAAAATATAGGCATGCCACGCCCCCTTTTTGAAAAAAATCGCGCCTGCGGCGGGCTGCTTGGGGGGCTCCGCCCCCCAAACCCCCCGATGGTGCAGAGGCCCCCGCCTTTCATTGCTCAGTAGGCCTTTTGACCCCAGTCCGACCCTGGTTCCATGGCAATTTTATCTCCTCTATATCTATATATATACACTGCAAAAAATCGGTATTCAGACCCTCCATGCTTTTAACATTTACTGAACGTTAAAAGTATTTAGAAAAATAGCTAAATGTCTTTGCTATTTAATCACTGTTTTTACCATTTAAAAACTAACGTTTTAAACATTAGATTTTTGTTAATAGAATTAGCATTCAGAAATTGCATGTTAATAGCATTTAGAAGTATTATATGCGGAATAGATCGTAATATATTTTAGGGGTCGACCCTTAGAGGGTCATTATTCTTACTGAATCAATTAAAGCCAATGCTAAATCCATAATCCTCACAGTTTTTGACAAATTTTGTTATAAATATTTGTATACTTTTAAAAATGACCCCTGTTAGACCCCAAGGGTCGACCCTTAAAATGCGTAAATAAGAGCTCTAAAGTTAATTAAGGACATTGCTAATGTCAATTTCGCAATTTTTCACGAAAAAAAAATTTAAGGGTCTTTTGACCCTTAAGGGTCAAAGGGTCGCAAATTTAAGGGTCACCATTAGAACCGCCATCAAATTTTACCCTAGGGTCGAAATTTGTATAACCTTGTATTGAAATGAACCCTTATCATTTCACCATAGCTCTTATTTATTTTATATACCTCAATAATACTCTTCCTACTAAGAAAGCATTAGCAGTGCAGTGGTAAGGGTATGATCGAAAGTGATTACCGAAGTTAAGCTGGCGAGTAGTTAGATTGGTGATCACTTTTTAGCTTTTTACAACAGGTATGAAGACCGTAAACAATAAAAGCATTGAGAAGCTAAACACTTTTGGTGATGTAAAAGTGATTGTGGAGATTCTCAATGCCTTTGGTATTTAGTTGTTTTTGCAGTGTATATATCTCATGAGTCAATTTTATATATTTTTAAGCTTCAAAACTTACAATAGATCGAACTATACTCTAACCTGTTGCCATAAAAGTTATCTTCGTTGTAATTTGGTCACCATAAAAAATAACATAATTTATAATTTAAGTTAATAATACATTTATTATATAAAAATGTACTATTTTATAAGTTGTTTGATGGCAAATATTTAAATACCCAATTATAGCAGTCTCTCTTTTATTATATAAAAAAAAAATCAATAAAAAGTAAAAACTACGATTATAGAAAACAGATAAATTAATGATATTATCTTTGCTGTATGTGTATGTGTACAAATAATAATATGAAATATTATAAGTCTCTAAACAGAATGTAGAACAAAAGTTTTGATAAATTTAATAAAACTTTTGTTATTCTCCTCATACCCCCCCCCCCATTCCTGGTATTGATAATGAGTACAGCATGATGGATAAAAGAAAAACAAACAAAATGAATGAACACATAATAATGAAGCTGGCTGATTCTAAATTTATGTAACACAAACATATTGATTTTACCATGAAACTTGCTCGTACGAGATGTGCTGGTGTACAGTACGTTCATGTCAACTGGCAATGTTGATTTGGGGAAGGTCAAAGGTTATCATCACATTTATTACTGTAACTGGAAAACTTAAAAAAAAAAACGACACGTGCCAAATAGTTACCTATAGTGGTAAATATTGGAACTGAAATTAATATAAATAAGGGCGTGACTCCCATATTATATTTACAGAAACTCAAAGTTATAAAGTTGAGAAATAAAGAGGGGAAAAACGATGTCTGATCCAGGTACTATTTTTGACCATCACTATTTTACATTTCTATACAGATATTCAGAAACATACATAACATCCATCTGAACATTCTGATGGACACGTTTCCTTAGGTAAATTAGTCAAATTTTGGGATACTCTTTCTCCAGTGCATGACTTTTGGTGTTAAACTTCACCTTTTTTTTTAAGCATATTTTTGTGATTTTAGATCCACTAAGAAGTTTATATGGAATCATTTCCTATACCAGATCGAACTATACATCTCTATATTCCGATTCAGGACCCCTGTCATCACATGTAATGACAGATCTCTCCAAGACAACACACAGAAGTCATCTCCTCACAGTCCTCCCAAGGGTTAGGTTCGAGGGACCCTCTAGACAATCTTCAAACCGACAAAAGGTTTTTTTTTTTTTTCCACGTGTCTCGGAGCTCGTATATTGCATCACGTCTTCCAGAGTGGTGCAAGCATTTCCCCTGGAAACCATGCATCAGACACGCGTGCTCAACGTGCAATATGAGTACTCGTGGTGCTGGGTAACAATATCAACCAGTGATGAGAAAAAAAAAATTATTTAATCACCAAAGTCATGTATTTTTAATTAAAATTGAAAAAAATCTGCAGTCAATTTTTTAACTTTATATTTGGATCTCGAGTTATGGTTTCAAATTTTTTTTAAAAGACCTTTAAAATCGTGCTCGCTGTTACGTCATAGTAATTTAATATCTTACCCCATATGCTTGCGTGCTAAATATTTACAACACTATGAAGTTACAGAATTTTCAGAAAGGGAGGGAAAAAAATGGCAATATATAGAGTTGATGTCTTCTATCCAAACATGCAGTAAAAAATTAATACATGCAATTTGCCCATTTCCTCTACAAAATGTTATTGAAACAAAATTTAATGATGATGGTACTGTCTTGTACTGTACATTTTACGTTAATATGCTAAATGTGTTGAATACAATGTTGGTCATCATTGTCTATAATAAAACAATAGTACTGGTTTTAACAGACATCAACAATAATAAACTCTGAGACAAACTTGTCTGTCATAAATTTCTATTGTCCGACATAGTACAAAGACTTGTAGAGATTAGAATATTGTGAAGCTGATATCAAGTGGCGCCAAGGGTGTTCTCAGAGCAGCCACGCCCACCTCACCACGTGACTGTCATGTTGTGCCGAGGGGCAGAGAGAGATTATCGATCTGAATTATTTTATAGAAACATGAGTAAAAGCAAGCATAAAATATGAAAATAAAAGCTTTTTCAAAAAAATTTTAAGAATACTGCATGAAGATTGATTTCTAAAAAAAAAAAAAAGAAAAAAATCATGGTAAAAAATATACGGAATAATATTTTTAGATACTTTTGTTTTTTTTTGCTTGTGACCAAAAGGACATTTATTTTAGCCAGAACAAAAAAATGGATATAGAGAGAGGTCCACTGAGGGTGTTATGGTAAACACTTCATGTCGTATGCTAGGACCAGCTGTCTGCTGGGGCAGTCTTTCGTTAACTCGACATGACGGCTGCCCTCTCTGCGTCACCGACTTCCTAACGTCCCTGTGGAGGGCTGCTGATGTGACAGAAAAGGTGCTCTCATGTCTGTCTACTGTTGTGTAACATTACCACTCGCTTGTTGCAGCTACGTACACACTAAATCTCAAGAGTATCGTGTCTTAATTTTACTGTAAATAACAAATTACTAAAAGTTCTTTAATTGTTTTAATTCTGATGTTTGCATGCATAGTGTTTCAAAGTAAGTATCGTTGAAAGAGTGGTTTTTATTAACACTGTTTAACTTAAATGGAATATTGTCCTCCATTTTTTTTATTGCAGAAATGGATAGAGGGTGCAAAGTTATGCTACCCTGATTTTTTTCAGATTTTTTAGAGCCCGAGAACTATTTTAAAAAAATTATTGAAAGTTATTTTTGTGACGTCACGAGACGCCGCTCCTTAAGAAAAAGATAGGACTTGTCGCCGCGTGACGTCACAAAAAGGACTTTCAATAATTTTTTAAAAATACTTCCCGGGCTCTAAAAAATCTGAAAAAAATCAGGATAGCATAACTTTGCACGCTCTATCCATTTCTGCAATAAAAAAATTGAGGACAATACTCCATTGTATATCTTAGAAAAATATGACAAGTATCCTAGATGGTAAATAATTTTTTTGCTACAGTAAGTGCACCGGTTGTGAATTCTGACCCGATTATTATATATTCACTCACTTTGAAATAATACTAATAATGGACAACCTGCATGAAAAAAATTTATTGCAGAAACGGAAAGAGGGTACCAAATTATGCAACTCTGATTTTTTTTTCTTTTTTTTTTTTTTTTTTACTTTAAAGTACTCTTATATTATTATACTCGCTATTCTATCATCATCGCTTTATAAAACTACACGAACATTTTTTTTTCTTAAATAATAAAAACGAATAAGTTTTTTTATACTAAATTCTTAAGATATTTTCCACCTCTACTGACATTTTGACGTAAAATATTTTAATATAATCCTCATACATATAGCTGACAAGTTAACTTCACAAGTTCTCCTTTCTGCATGATTTGATTCCTTTGAGATTCAACAATTTGTGCGTCTACGTGACCTCTACTTAAAACGAGTAGACGTGACGTCTCAAGTGAACCAGACTAATTCCCATCACAGATGAAAATGTTACCAAGGATACAAAACAGTCGAATCAGACTTACGTGGGGGTACCACTCAAAACCAGACTCGATGTGGGCGACCAGGTTCTACACTTCTAAGGGGTGTCTCACACAGAATAGAATCATTTCGCATCGTATGATAAAGAACCTATGCGATCAAGATAATATACACGCACACACAGCTTTGTTTCGTATTGCATGCGATCGTACGTTTTTAATTTAGAACCGGTTCTAAATTTTTATTATACGAAGTCATACGATACCATGCGATACGAAGGCAGTGTGTGACCCCCCTAAGTGAGGTTGTAATTGTCTTTAGGTTATAGAAATAATTATTTATGAATTTAAGTACTTGAAAATAAAAACAAGTAACATCAAATTCAAATATAATTTATTTCATTATGCATGAATTCAAATGTTGCTTTAAATTTGTCATCCTTTTAAATGTATTTCACCTTTCTATATAATATGCTTATTTTTTACACATATATTTTTTCACATGCATTGCTACAAAAATTTAGGCACCTCTTTTTTTTTTTTTCGTCCAGTTAAATAAATTTAGGCACCTCTTTTTTTTTTTCCTCCAGTTAAATTTGTAACATAAAAATCATGCATGTGATATTTTAGAAAAATATTGTTATTAGAATGAAATGTAATATACTGAAAATCAGATCACTTATAATTCATACTAGGCAGTGTAATATACGCTCCATGCTTTGTGATTCAAACGTAGGCTAATTTCTGTGCACATCTCTTTGTCTGTATTTCATAGCCGCTCCAGAGAACTGTTGCCTGAAGTATATGTAAAGTGTGTGGCCTAATACTCGGGGTGAGAAACCATAATGGCGGCTGCTTATTAAATTATAATATTTATAATAACTGGCTCTTGTACTGTATTCGCCTAAAAACCTTTCTGCATGTCATCTATGGAGCAAAAATTGAACTTAATGTATGTAACCAAAGTTTACTGTACTGGATGTTTGCACTTGTTTTTTTATGTAGTAGTCATTACTATTTCTGAAATAAAGTTGTCCTTCATAATACACTTTTGTGATTTGATCAGCTGATGTCTCGATTTTTTAACATTTTATTAAAGCCTGTATGACACGATACTATTTTGCCTACAATTTTTCTTAATACGAAAATTTCCTCTCCATACAAACAAATAATGGAATTCAAGTTTTTTTGTGAGGAAAAATTGTATGCAATAATTAAAAAATTGTATCGTGTTTACTTTACTTCTGTTTTTTAGTAGATTTTTTTTTTTAAAAAAAAGACGATAAAAATTGTGGAGTCGGGTGTACCTGTTTGGTTGTGGCCTTGCATCGGCTCTGGTGGAGTGTTTAAAAAGACGATAAAAATTGTGGAGTCGGGTGTACCTGTTTGGTTGTGGCCTTGCATCGGCTCTGGTGGAGTGTTTAAAAAGACGATAAAAATTGTGGAGTCGGGTGTACCTGTTTGGTTGTGGCCTTGCATCGACTCTGGTGGAGTGTTTGGTATTTGTGCCCATTAGTGAGATGGGAAACACCGCCTTGGAGACGGTTGACACCCACACTAAGAAGGAGGGATAGCGTCCTTTATATACCTTTGACAAACGTTGACTGGCCGCCTCGAAACTTCAAAGTATCTGGAGATAATGATCGAGAGTCTCAAACGAGCGACGAAGAGTATGTATACAGAACGTTGATAATTCATTAGACGCGAGTTCAAGTAATATTATGTACTAGAAGCAAAATCTAAAACATGTTTTGCAAGAAACTGATAGTATCATTAATTAATCTAATATACGTCACTGTTGACAAGATTCTATATTAGATAATATAATTTCTCTACTTATAATTTTATATAAGAAACAAGATATAAACCCACTTAAAACATACCTCTATAGAACATTATCTGTGTGGTTTATAGACCATTTATAGGAAAATCTTTGCATGAATAAACTTAAAAGTGGTTAATTAAAATAAAATAAAAAATAAATTTTTCTGTCATAGAATGAACCTTACCGTACCTAATTTTCTAAAGCAAGGTGCAAATCCAAAAGCCAAATATATGTAGATATGAAAATTTGGTATAGAAGTAAAAAGAGCACCCATTCCAGCAATCCCAAAAAGTTTTAATTTCAACACGCCTCCATAAGTTGCGTGATAACGCCCATAAAAAAGTGTACTGGTGGTGTCCATTTACCCTAAAATGCATTCTCACAAAACACATTCACGATCTCTGTAACCGTGTGTTTAATTTATCATCTTTATTCTTATGATAACTTATATGAAAATCAATGTTGTTTTGTACAGCCATACAGTATCAAAATAAAATTATTATTAATTACTAAATATTTATATACAAGCGTTTGATTCGAATCAGTTTAGCATGTCTCAGAATAATATTTGATAACGATTCTAAACATCTAAACGTATTATATACTCTTTTGCTTTAATAGCTCAAGTTAACCCCCTGAAGTTCCTCTAGATCTGGACCTCGGTACAGCAGAGGTCACCAAAGGTCAGGTACCGGTGGATTAGACGGTAAATTTGGTGGCAGCCCATGTAATCACCTCGCTAATCCCAAGAAAAGCGTCTTGCTGCACAAATACCTGACGTCACATCGCCAGGAATTTGCCACCGCAATTTTGTGTCAACATTTGGTAGAGTGCTCAAGATGTTTACGTCTTTTTATTTAAGTGGTGATTAAAAATAAATTGAAATAAAATTAAAGCTGAAAGCTCGTAAGAAATGTAATATATAGAGTTACATTTTATGTGTATTATAATGCTTTAGCATAATAAAAAAATATAAAAAACTTTAAAAAAATATATATCAGTATTTTGGTAACAGATTCTATATGAAAATCATAATAAATAGAATCCTAAAGCTTCTACACTGCGTGAAGTATAATTATTTGAATATTTCAATTGCCATTTATGTAGCCATATGTTCGAAGTTCATAAATTAAGTGTTAAATACTTAATATCACCTTTGATATTAAATGTATTCGAGACAAAGTTTCTGCCTAAGAAATAAACAATGGAGGCAAGTATAAGTTATAAGCATCGGGTGAAACACAGGTGATGCCGTGACCTCAAGTTTGTGATACCGTCGTTGTTAATTACGATGTTCGCCGGTGACGTCACAACTTCGCCAGCTGGTGCACAAATGTGGTCACCGTGTTAGTTTATATCGTAAGTTAGTATACCTAGCTCCAGTGTGTTTAATAACAAAATCAATTTACAAAAAAATTTATAACTTTGGCTGATGAATATAATATAGGTTTATATTATGTATATTGGTGTTAAATATGGTCGTTTTTAGCGTATTTCAAGCTATAACGTGTATATTTAAAAAAATCATTATATATTATAGTTAAAAAGTTTACTAAAAATTCATTACTGAAGTTTCAATATAATATTGTACATTGACAAAATATGACTTTTAAAATTCACAATATTAATAAAAATAAAATAAATGGTAAAATGGTATGAATCTATTATATTAAGCTCATATTTTATTAAAATGGCAAGTTAAAACGCGTAACAATGGGACCCTACATAAATTGTTGTCTAATTCTATGTACAGGCCAACAATGGTCGAGCGAGGAAATAAATAATGGCTTCTATCATCCTGCTTTGTATCTTTATACTGCACACACAGGACTATAAAAGTTAATGAGAGACCCGCCCATACAAAATGAAATGACGGTAAAACAATGAGATATTTCGGCAGTACAGGAAATTATTGTAATTATTAATCAAGGATTATTTTTAATGGTTACAGAAACCATTATGTTATAAAATATAGTATATAGATGTTTTATGGGTATTTTTTTGGTAATAATTTATTCTAAATTACAAAATTTCAAATGAAATGAACACCTGCATGATTTTCATTGTTATTTAATTATTTTCACATTGTTTATTATTGTAATTATTTTATTTTTATATTAACTTGTTAGGGAATTAAACAATGTTTTTTAAATTTATTGAACATATTATTTAATAAATTAAATTTTAATTGCAACGTATAAATATAGCAATGAATTTCACAAATTTCTACATCATATCGACTCCTGCTGTTATACAGTAATAATATCAACGTTGATGCGAAAATTTCACTATCTCTCAGAAAAAGCACATACCTAACTTATTTTATGCCCACGACAGTAAATAGCATTTTTAATATAAAGTTTAACTACCTTAGCAGGTACTTCATGCACGTGCAAAGAAATACATTTATAATTATTTAAATATACCGGTAATGTTACAAATATTTGCCTAAAATCACCCAGCAGCAAGAATAAATAATCTTACCTCCCTTATCCCCCCTACCCACTAACCTGCCTCGAGCTTCAAGCTCATAGGGGTGAATACTTGTAAAAAAAGACAAAGACAAAGAGAAAAATCTTACCATTTATATAGGCTATTTTCTAAATGAAAAGCATTATTTCAATTATTCTCTGAAGCTTTCAATTTTTATATCCATTTTATAAGACAGTTACAACGCCTATTATATAATTCTTCCCTGAAGGGAATGGTAACACCGATCAGCTGTTCGACGTAGTCCCATTTGATTAACATGCAAACCTTAGCAAATTCACAAATATTCTGGAATTTTTTATACAGAGAGAGTACCTAAAAGCTACAGAATAAATTCCAAAACGGTTATTCCAGCCGATTTTTTTTTTAGTTATTATTATTATTTTTTTTTTAAATTTCAGCATACATCAGGGCTTTCCCATGAAGAGACAAACTAAAAACTTAAAAAAATCAGCTTGAAAAATTGTATTGAAATTTTTTATGTGGCTTTTAGGTACTAAAACCTGTCTTTCAATTTTTTCAGAATTTTTGTGAATTTGCTAAGCTTTACGTATTAATCAAATGGGACTACAAAATCAGCTGATCCGTGTTACCTTCCCCTTAATAGATAATAGAAATCTTTTATATTTTTAAATATCACATGATTTTAATATAATATACTTTCTTACCTGTAAAAAAGAGGACAAAACATTATTTTTATCCAACTGAAATGGAGCACTACGGAGGATATTTCGTGCATCACTCCAGTTTAAGTGCAGCGTTGTGATTATCACACCCCACCGAGTACAAAGAGATCCTGATTATACAAAAAAACAGCAGCAGAAGAGACGTCGAAGCATAAAAGGGTTTCATGTAAATGAAGTATATTGTTTGATGAATCTGTATAGGACGTGTAATATAGAGGAAGGTACTGCGCTGTTGTGTTGGCTCGTTCGTATTAAATTTTGACACCTTTTTATTCCATGCTTTATCTCTCTTTTCTTATATATTATACCGTACTTGCAAATATTTATTTTAGAATGTTTTTATATGTAAAAATATCAATGTGTTAAATTTTCAGAAGGGTGCAAAGAAAACGTCACAGCAAAAGAAATCTTTAAAAATTATTCTGTTTTTAATTAAAACAGTTTTTAGTTACTTCTATACGGATGTTAATTCAATTTAAGGTAGAGATAACACGGATCAACTGTTCGACGTAGTCTACTTTGATTAACATGTAAACCTTAGCAACAAATTTGCAAAATTTCTGAAATTTTTTGAGTGCCTAAAAGCCATAGAAAAAATTTCAAAACAACTATAAACCAGACGATTTTTTTTTTTTAAATAATTTTTTTAGTATTCAGGGTTTTAGGGCTTTCTCATGGAGAGACAAACTAAAAAATTAATTTAAAAAAATTAGCTCTTTTAATTGTTTTGATTTTTTTTATTCTATAATATGGCTTATACGCACTAAAATCTGCCTCTCAAAAAAATTTCAGAATTTTTGTGAATTTGCTAAAAAATAAGGTTTACATGTTAATCAAAGGGGAACAGCTGATCCGTGTTATCTCTACCTTAAATTTAAAGTAGTTTTATTCAAATGAGTAAGACAGAAGGTGCACCTCTGGATACCACAAACGTTACACCTATCTGATTTACTGCATCTCCAAGAGACAAAGAGATTTCTAATTTTGAGAAAGGTAATAAGAATTAACACTAGCCAATGTAACATCGTTCTAGTTCACTAAACTTCCATAGACTGCGTGACAACGTCTACAAACAGGGATAACGTTCGTGGTGTTCGAAAGTGTATATTATTTATTTTTAAAATGTGAGTTAAAAAAAAATGCTATTTTTATAATGCAAATACACTATAGTTTATTTACTAACAAATTATTTAAATGTTAAAAATAGCAGCAAGAACCATCAGCGTGTGCATTAACATTGATGTCATGTTCAGCCATAGTAATTATCTCCGACACGATGGATATAATTGAGAGCAAATGGATCAAACCGGTCACTCGGAAAACCTAATATAATACGTCAAACATTTGAAAATTTACTTTTCAAATTAGAATTTTTTTTATGTTGGAACGATTTGGGAAGAAGAAATTTGCTTACTGTATGAAATTAACTATTACTTAAATTAAATTGAAGTTATTATAATATACTACAGCTAACCAAGGTTTTATGCAGACATCTTAATTGTGTCCAATTTCAACAAATGATTATTTTTTTGAACAGGAATTGCTCCAGCACTGCTTTATATGTGTATATAATGTTACAAAAAGTTTATTTCATCACATTAAAACTTACATCAGTGCAAATTCTATAATAAATTACTTAAGGAAATTAAAATTTCTTATTAAAACAGTAACCATCTAACAGTATTTTGCTTCATGAATGTAAAAGAATATTATATATCATTTTAATGAAACTTTATTGCTAATCTTCCAAGAAAAATGTTAAACATAAATGCTTTTAAAAAAATAATAATAAACGTGAGGATTTATTTCTGTATGTCTGAGAAGTAATCTATACTTGCCAGGCAGTTCCGTTCCCCACTAACAAGATACAAGGATAGTAGAGTGAGAGGATGGCCTATTTTGAATGTGGTATCCCAGTGACGTCATCAGGTCATCACTGTAAATCTACACCTTCTTAAAATAAGACCTTAATTAAGGGGTCATTTTTTTGTCTTATTTTAAGAAGGTGTAGATTTACAGTGATGTTTTAGGAGAAGATTTCATCGGCTAGCTCATCTAAACCAGTTGCATACTTCAGGCAGATTCACATGTCAATTTTTATCAGCGAATAATGCGCACTTGCTTTAACATCCATTGGCGGACATATTTATATAGCAATTAAAAAAAAAAAGGAATATTGTTATTAAAGGTGCATTTCCATGGAGCGGGGAAAGCGAGAAAATCGTATGCCGTAGCCAATCAGCGGCTCGCGCGGGATTACCTCACTTTGAGGGTTGCGATTTTATCGCCAACATGGCTGCCATACGAGATTGAAGCAACTATGTTTTTCTCGCCCCGCCAAGTCTCGCTCGACACCGCTCCATGGAAATGCACCTTAACGCGATATTTAATTTTCTGCAAAGCTCACTGTAATGTTAATATAATTTGTATACCAGCACCTACCCGTATATAAGGTTTTCGGCCTTGGTAGGACTGTATTCTTATTTTCACTAATAAAACTATTAAAAAAAAATTCGCCGCTGCAACCTGACGAATTCGCTCGCCGCATCTTTTGGGTCAAAATCGCGTCGCAACCCAGTTGTCGCCATGTGGATGCGCCTTTAGCGACCTTTTCCGAAGGTTGACGAAAATGGCCGAGGATGATACTTCTTCAAAAAGCCACCCTCCTCATTCATTATCCTTGAAGAAGATAGGAAGGAGACGCAAAAATGATCTCTCTCCTTGTCATCTCATTTTATTATTTCTTAAGACAGAAAACCAATCAAAGTCATCGCACAAAAAATATCAAATGAGATTGGAACTCAAAGTTAAAATAGTTCTATTTACAACATTTTTATATTACCTCGTCTTCTCGTTTAAATTATATATTTTATACTTAATTTTAAATTAATGAACCTTATGAATCGAGAAAAAAAGTTAACATACTTTATGTAACATCAAGGGGATTAAAGGCGGATTTTCATGGGCGATTTCCAGCCTGCGACGCGAATAAAGCGCACTTGTTGTAACATCCATTGGCGGCCATATTGGGCGATTCAAAGAAAAAGAGCATCGTAATTAACGCGATTATTGGTAAATTCGCCGCCGCATAGAATTTCGCAGCTTTTACGTCAAATCGCGCCGCATCGCCGTTGTTGCTCATGAAAATCCACCTTAAGTGTATCGTCAGTGAGTGGAAACCCTACCTTATCTTCAAAATCTTCCATTAATGGACAACCTGCATGATTTTTTTTATTACATATTTAGATATAAAGAGGACCTATATTTTAATGTATTTTTATTTTTTTAAGCACAAAACACTGTCAAAATCGAGACAAAAAACTCATGTAACGCCAATCCGTTTTAAATATTTGCAAGACTATGACGAATTATGTTTCTTTCTTGAGGTTTTAGTAAAAAAATCTGAAACAAATGACAGAACATAAATCGAGGTTCAAAATTGTAACATAAAAATTTTAATCCATGTTGTCCATTTTAAAAAAAAGTTTAAAAATTTTATTTTAAATGTTAAAAATACTTGTTTTTAAATGAAGGCTTTAACTCCCTAGACCAACTACTTATCTCGACATTCGTGCGATGGGAAAAGTTCTATGTCTAATATTACTGAAAAATTACATTAAAATAGAGTAGATACGACAGTTTAGCCACCTACTATGTAAGCTTATGTACAAAGAAAAAATTGACATACTTTTAATATGTAAGATTAATAGAAGTTTAAATGTCTCGTTTGTCTGCATGTTTTTTAATAAGAAAATGTAAAAATATATGGTGATGAGATTACATTCATTTTTCTTTTTGTAATAAAAGTTTCTAAGATAAAAAAAGAGACAATTTATAAAGTTTTTAAATACCTGAGATAAATTTGCTCTATATATTGTAGAAGGTTGCAACTCCCATGTAAAAGCTCTGTGGTGAATAAACTTTCGACTTCTCTTTTCTGTTGGCCAAGAAATATTTGTTGTTGGTGTTTTTACCAATAAAAACTCTTTGTAGTTTTCTAGTCTATATATCGTATTATAGTCACTATATATTTTCTATCAAAACAACAACAACAACAACAACAACAACAACAACAACAACAACCATTCTTATTTATTACTAAAGTATACTCAAAATATACTTAAAATGCAATTTCCTCTATTGTAACTATATAATCATAAGTAATAATAAACGTTATTATAGACATGATCGTAAAATGCAACAAGAAAAATTTACAAGCACTTTTGGCATAATATATTCATTAAAACTGGACAGTGCAGTCAAATATAATGAAATATGTCGAAGGACAAAGTTGATTATACTCACACTGTATTTACAGTTCATTTATTTATAATAAATGATAATACACATTTATATTAATTATTAATACATTTCATTTATCCTCTATTCTGCCATGTATATTTACAAAACTGTACCTATGAAAGTTTGTCTATAATAGGACATTATACATGTATACAGTACAGTATATATGTCATGTTATAGCTATTTTTTCATACTGTTTGTATACACTACTATAAAAATATATTCAGTAAATAAACTTCCCTATATATAGAACTGATTTTATTTATTTGTTTTATACAATTTTAGTTTATTACAACCCCTTTAAGTTGAAACAATAATGGTGGTAACATTTAAATTACGTTAAAAAATAATATCACAGTTCCTCTATCAACTTGAAATGTTTAATGTTAGCAAATATCGACGATAGACGTGTCTTTAAGGTAGAGATAACGCTGATCAGCTCTTCGAGGTAATCCACTTTGATTAACATGTAAACCTTAGCAAATTCACAAAAATTCTGAAATTTTTTTGAGAGGCAGATATTAGTGCCTAAAAGCCATAGAAAAAATTTCAAAACAATTTAACCAGTCGATATTTTTTAATATATATATATATATATATATATATATATATATATATATATATATATATATATATATATTAATTTTCAGCATAGGGCTTTCCCATGGAGAGACAAACTAAAAACTTAATTACAAAAAAAATCGACTCGTTAAATTGTTTTGAAACTTTTTCTATGACTTTTATTAGGCACTAATATCTGCAGGCCTCTGAAAAAAATTCAGAATTTTTGTGAATTTGCTAAGGTTTATTATACATATTAATCAAAGGGGAGTACGTCGAACAGCTGATCGACGTTATCTCTACCTTAATAAAATTCACTTGATGTATCGTCAGCTGTGACCATCTCGTATCAAGAGGGGGGGGGGTAATAGTCTTAACGAGGCAGTCACCTCCTCAGAGAGCGCCTTAATTAATTAATTACGACGCCAGATCAAATTATCTTTCTATAAAAATGTTTCAATAAGCCATGACATAATATATATATAAGAAAATTATTTGCGACGAAAGCTCTTTATAAAATCCTATATAAAGATTTTAAATGAATATATAATTTTATTAAAAGGGATTCTTAATTGGTTTAAATTAATTTTTTTTTTATCTTCCATAATTTTTTCTCTGTTTAATTTTGTATTTAATTATAAATATAATTTTTTTTAGATATTTAAATTTAATTATATTCAAATTGAGCAATTATATACATTTAAGTGAATAGTATAATTATTGTTTAAGACAATTATTTTACAAATGAAGAAATTGTGTTAAGAGGAAACTAAATATAAATTAAATAAAACAAATTTTTCACTACATTTTTTGGGGAATTTTGCATTGTTTATTTAATATGTATATTTTTTGACACAATATTAGAAGAGAGAACGTGTTATTTCAAAGCTAATTGGTGCGGTTATTGTATTTTGGTAACATTGGTGATTATATATATGTATGTATGTTCCTTCTATACACTGCATGTTGAGTACAATAAACATTATTACTGATGACAATTGAGGAAAATCTGTGTATTACATTTCTGTACACCACGAACGTTACTCCTTCCTGACTTGCTAGAGCTACAGCTTCAAGAAGCAAAGAGATACAGATTTGCAATACACCACCTGCAAAGCCATGCATGCAATGTTTTAGCAAAAAGTAAACAAAATCACATACCCAGTTCATTGTTGTTGTTGACTAATGTGTGTCAATTTTGGTTATACATTGGACCTTGAATGGGAAATTTACGATTTTCACATATAATCAACAACAACAATGAACTGGGTTGTTTACTTTTTGCTAAAACAGAGTTCTGCAAGTGGGAAGAAATAATAAGAATATCCTCATCTCAAAACTGTTCTCCACATTTCAATAGGCTCCGAGTCAAGGGGTAACTTTCATGGTGTCCCGAAGTGTATATCAAATATCTTCTGAGGTGAAGATTATCCATATTAGATTTGCACTCTCACAGAATAAGCTTTCACTCTTATTGATTGGCATGACTATTGATTGAAGTGTGACGTCAGAGGCGGGGGTCAGCTGGTATCGCACCGTCCAGCAGCAGCATCTCCTCGTAAAAACGAATGAGTGCACTTAACAATGCCTGCCGAGATAACAAAGGATTTATCACGCCAACTAAATTCTATACAGACACGTGGTAGCGAAAAAAAAAAAAACTAAAAAAGTTCATTCGTAAAAAAAAAAGTAATGAAATCACATTATTGCATATTATCGGACTTAAGACTTTTTAGGAAATATTTTATCAATGAACTTGAAGCTTTTTTCTATTACCTTTTCGACATGTTTCAATAAGTTTATTTAAAAAACAATTAAACAAGCATAAAATGTAGAACTCTAATTTCAATTTGGGTAATCTACTATGTATTTTCTTATTACAGCCAATTCAATTATAAAAAAAAGTATTTTCAAATAAGTATTCTTTAACATTAAAGAAGGTTTTCTTACGAGGGCTCATTATAATAAATGGTAATTTAATCTCACCAAACTGTTTCCACTCGTCGACTCCCCTACTTCTATTCCTCCCTCACACCCCCCCTAAACGTAGTAAATAATTTTTGAAATTTTTTTTATTTAGTCTCGATTTATCCGAGGAAGGGAACAGATAATTCCCGAAAGCTAATAAAGAAAACAGGTGCACCTGAAGTGTAGTGATAATAATAAAAACATTAACATTATAATTCAGTGCTTAAGTTTCTCGACGTACTACAACAAAATTGACGAGTGGAAACAGTCCGGTAAGATTCAATTACCATTTATTATTAAGTATTCTTTAGTTGTTTTTTTGAGTTAATAATTTAGCGTTTATACTTAACATTTTTCATCATGCTTATATTTTATTGAATGGAAGTTGTTGATAAACTCATAGGCTTGGAATAGTTTCAAATGTTGCAATACCATTTTTACAAATACACACATGACATTAATATAATTAACATTATTTTTATATAATTTCACATAAAATATGCGGATAATTATGATGAGTTGCATATTTATGTAGTCTAGATTCTATATAATATGTATATAGTATGTTTTAACAAGCTTTATGATATGAACTATAATTGAAGTACTCTTTGGCCAACTGATAATATATAGACGCCAAATAGACCACAGATATACTTTTTAAAGTTTAAAGGAACGAAAATCACAAAAAAATAGGTGCCTATAAAATGTTGGATCACTGCACTTGAAAAACAAGCTAAAAATAACTTTCCCTATAATGTTTTCTACCCTAAACATAAGAAATCCAGGAACGCAGTTATGTATATGTACAAATATAACATTAAAGAGTATCCTACCGTATTAAAAACACCATGGTGTATTTTAGCCCTTGGTAACTTTTTCAAAATTACTGGCAATAGAGACTTCAAAAACTGGAGAAGGGTAGATATTATGACTTCTATTGCTGTGATGGCCATTCGCATGATCCTTTAGAAGTATAGGACAGTAAAAAATCATGACCATTTTATCCGAATTGCTGCACTAGACACAAATGGGAATGACCGCGCCAGTAAAAAAACAAAACTAGAGTAAAAATATTAGAGATAATGTGTAGAGAAATAGCCTTAACTTGCCCCAGACTTTGTGCTGGTATTTATTCATGTGACCATCTTAAAGTTTTTAGCCATTTCAAAGTTTTCTTTGACAAGAGAAACAGTGTTGTAAAAAAATACTTTAAGGCTGTATGTATAAAAAATAGTGTAGTGAGAAGGATTGTATTATACTGTATATTCTCTATAATTTACAATGACGTCATGGCAAATATTTAAAGAGACTGTGAGGAAATTTATTTAGTTTTTTTTTTATTAAACATTTATCTACACCTCAGAAGAGCATGAACTTTATCCCTCCCTGATTTGATGGCGCTTCCAATAGACAAAATAAATGCAGGTTTGTAATTTTTCGTAATTAAGGTAAGAAGTGCACCTTTAAATTTTAAGGTATAACCTGAGAATTTGTCTGTCAAGGTCAAGAGGCGTAGCTATAGTGGCAACACTGTTTGCATTGGAATGCGAATATTTTTTTAGGAGGGGGTGGTGACATCAGTCCTTGAGAACGTTGCCACATTTCTCATCACATATAGGAAACGATCATCGCCACGGTTCAAAATATATGAAAACAATTCAGAAAAATAGTCTAAAAAATTAGGTTTTAGTAAAAAAAAGTAAAAGAATCTGTTGTATAGTTTTTTTGCAATACTAATTAACAAATTTAACATTGGAAGGATCCAAAATTCTCATTTAAATAAATTAATTATAATTAAACCAACAGTTAAAAATTTCCGAAAAAATTCAGAGCTATTAATTTGATGATTGTTGCAAGTCCACCAAATAAAATTCATATACATTCACTGTTGTAGCCAAAAAACAAAAAATAATATATCGAAATTAATTAAAATTAATCATTTTAATTAAACAGAAAGTGAACTTCATTGGCATCCATATAGTCTGCTTCGTTTAAACAAACATAAAACATAATTTTACAAGACTTATATACTGTACATGGATAAAAAAACTTTATATTATAAATTTTAATATACTTGGAACTTTTATTTCAATAAGATGTTTACTTACATTTATAAGGCTAGTTTATTTACGTCTATAATATCTCTACCAAGTACAGTGTCTATGAGAGGTAATCACAGTCCTGATTTTCTCTAAATTTGTTCCTATAAAATAAATTCGTGGCATGTACAAAAGATTAAAGTTGACGAGGAAGTGTTTACTGTCTGGTTAATTACCAGACGACGACAAGTGGACACGAACCAGGGACCGTCACAAGGTACAGTAAGCAGGGAGGTAGGCTCGTAACGCTCGGTTGAAAAGTTTGAAAAAAAATCTGTCGGTTTGGTTTATTTTCCTCAAAATAGATCAAACTCATATCACTAAGCGTGTATGATATTTTTTGTATGGATGAAAGCACTTACCACAGTCTTAATTACAATCAGTAATTAATCAATTTTTGATACCTAAAAAGCACGTATTTTTTAATTTTAATTAATCTTAAAAAAAATGAAAATTCTGGAAATTCAATTAAGGAATTACCTTAACAGACTGTCACACTTTACACTTTACTGTTACAGACTGTCGATGCCCAGACCTCCAAGTCAATGTGTTTTGGGACCTTTTAGGGAAAACGATGGTTTGGCTTGTGGTTAAGTACCCTCGGTTGCTTCCGATAGTCTGATATTTGTCTTTCCATGATTTAGATGATGTTCGTATATTTATATTTTTCTGTTACGAATTGAAGAAAATATAAAATAAATATATTGTGTCATCTTTAATTTTTTTTTTTAAAGAGAATTCTACATTTAAATTACGTTTTCATGTAATTTAAGGTGTAACACCATGCAGCTATAAGAAAACCAATAAAAAAAACTGTTATTACAGTCCGCATCATTATCACACATTATTACACCCGTAAAGAAGTATGGGCTTTTGATTGTGATTCTCTGGGTTCATCTCTAAGGAAAAATATTTCTGACAACACATTTTGTCAATAAAAACATATTGTATAAATTTCCACCTCATTTTTTATCAAAATTTACATGACACCTATCAATAGTGAGTTGAAAGTCCCTATGTATGCAAATCTTATTAAAACAAAGCTCACACGATATGTTCAAACAAGATTTAAAAATAAGAAATAAAATTTATATAAGAATATTTACAATAAAGACTAAAGAGGGGGGGGGTAAAGAAGTTGTCACGCTCACCAAGAAATAAAATCATTAATGCTTGCCACTTTCAAGTCTTTATTGTTGTTCTTTGAACTTTACAACCACCTTCATGTTGTAAATTATAAATGAATTATGAAATCCCATAGGAGTCTTATATATGAACACAAACAATTTTTATACCTCACATGAGTAAGAATAAAATATTATCTAATAAATTAACAAGCTTGTAGGTATTTTTACACTATAAAACGTTATATTTTTGTGTGGTAATAATAACTACTACATTTTTTATACAACACAAATTTATTACCTTAGACTTTAATATTTTAAACTCTTTGTTATTTGTCAAAAAATTTACAAAGCACTGATATAATGTATAATAATAACATGACATATAAAATATTTAGCACGTAATTTAAAGTAAAAAATTAATTTTTAACACAGCAAGGGTTGTTTTCAAAACAAGATAAAATATACATTATTTTATACGTTTAAAAATACGTACGTATGGACATTTTACAAAGAATTAGGACTACAATTATAGGACACGCATATTTTAAGTGTTGAATTTTTACTAAAATTTGTACACAATTTTTACAGCCTTAAAAATTTGTGACATTTAAAATATTATCCGGTAGACCGTAAAGTGTAATTTTTGGATCTTATACTGGTAGTGAGATTGGAGAACTTGAAGGTTCAAATCAGCTGTTTATTGTTTATATCAACGTTCCATCTAAATTAAACCTATGTAAAAAAAAGTTACAGCATTAAAGCTAGATTTTTGAGAAAAAAAAGTTCCTAATTAAAAATTAGAATCCTCCTAAATTATGAAGGGTGGGAAGTTGGATATAGTTTCACGTGATATTAATGTAAAATAATTAACATAGGGGCTTATGGGGGAAAAACTTCCTCTCTGCATGCAACCATGACTTGAACCTTCTATTGTCATCTTAACTTTAGGGGGGTCACACACTGCCTTCATACTGTATGGTATCGCATGACTTCGTGTGATAAAAATTTAGGACCTAAATGAGAAACGTACGATCGCATGCGATGCTATACGAAGTTGTGTGCGTGCGTACATCTGATCGCAAAGGTTCTTAATTATTTTATCATACGAAATGATGCGATTCTGGTGAGACAGCCCTTATGTGTAAATATCACGTTATACAATTTTCCATTTCAATTTTTTGCACTCATTCACACCCCCTCCCGTATATCTCGGTGCAGACGAAATACATGACCGTTTTATTGCCGCTTCGTGTGTTCGCTCGGTACTTGTACTGCCACAAAAAGAAATCACAATTGCTGGAACGTACACAAGTTATTGGTATAGAATCTTTTCTGTATGCTCCGCTGAGTCACGAAGCTTTTGAATGAAGAAAAGATAGTACGGGGTGTATAGTACGTTCACCATTATATCACCGAAGTCAAGCGTAATTCGTACTTAGATGAATGGACAATTTAAGCAAAAAAATTACATTTATTTAGGGTAAATTCATCTCAATTTCCACTCAGCGCATTAGTGTGTTGCTTTTAATTTGGACATCACTTTTGGTGCATTGATAAACAGTAGAGGTGGGCGTCCTGATTGAAGTTTTCGACGGTTCCCTCAGTCACAACTCAAGAAATGCTTAAACGCGTAGCAAACCATGGCTATATACTATCTTTTCTTAACACTCTTTTGTGAAAACAGTTGGTTAATACTGAATGATTATTTATTCCAAAAGAAGTTATAAAGATCTTTAAAAGAAACTAACTATTTTTACATTTGGAAATTAAATTCAATCAACATTCATATGAATTTATTCACTTTTATGAAATTCATGTTAACTCTTCCACATAGGCTACCTGCTTCATTTGAATGCTGAACAAGTTGCCTAACCTAAAGGTGCAATATTCTGAGGGCACATATATAAATTATTTCAGTGTACAAAACTTGAGCAGTTCCTCTCAGCATGGTCTACAGTGCAACTTATTGCAGTGAGCTCGGTGTAAATAACTGATCTCTGTGCCGAGAGATCGTCTCAGCTAAGTGCCCGCACGCCTGCTCTGCTCGTAAAATGTACGGTGTGCCACGTGGAATACACCAGCAGTGACGCTGCCAGGATATTTTTTACCGAGAGGAGGGGCAAACCACGTCGTGCAGGCTGCTCTCATTTCAGCAACATCTCCCTAAAGTTGTTAATTTTGATTATTCGAAACATTATCTATTGTCGGGTTGCCTGCTTAATACAGGATATCACCTACATGTTTACCTCCCTTATCTTACCCTCCAAACCGTATAATACGTTCTTGTATATTCTTTATAAAAACTAGCAGATTATTATAGAAACGATATTAATGTAATAATTGACATCTATAATTTGTATAATTAATTTTCTTGATATTTTCTCCCTTATACACGCTGCTGATGCAACACAACAATATGCCGCAGCAGGTTCCTGTAAAGTATGCAATATACATTGCAGTGACGTCACGTGGGATTAGCCTATATAATTACGTTGACGTTTTTAATGTATGATAGAAGCACATTTGAGAGGAGATCTATACCATTAACGTATATTGGTTAGTGCGTTTCTCATTTATACTATATATGGTATTTTAAATGAGAGAACTTGAATTTTCATACTTATAGAAAATGTGAATTGTGAAATATAACAATAATATAAAACTAAAAAAAAAAAAAAAAGCTACACTACAAGGGTTCCTATGAGGCTTAGAATGATTGGGGTTTAACAAGAAAAAATAGAGATAAAGCAGGTGACATTAAATTGAGCGTGACGCCTTCACTCTTCTCTGATAATAAGGAAACTTTTTAATGGTATATATAGAGAAAAATAAAACACGTTTTTACTTGATAAGACGACGAGATCTTTTTTTTTTTTTTATAGAACAGAATTTCAACTTCTTGTATATATAATTATATATATTTTTTCTCCCTAAAGAAGACCAAAGTTTTTGAGACAAACTCATTATACTGTAGCAGAATATGAGGAAGGTTTGTTATATCAAAATCCCCCACTCCCGCGGGGTTCGTTGCTGCTGTTCGCGCTAGGCATTTTCTGATCAGAATACAAAGCACTTCTTACAGATTTAACTTTATATTACAAAATAATCAACACTATGTGTTAGTTAAAAAAAAAAAAGAATGTATTTTCTTGCTTATACAGTGGAAGGATTTAATAAGAATTATAATTATATTTAAGCTATTAGATATTTTATATTAAAGGTAAAATTATTTTAAATTAACCAAGCTGAACAAATACTTTTCTTCATGTAATCAATTAATATTTATATTTAAATAATTTGATCATTAGAATGGAATACTACATTATAACATTCATTGTAAAAGTGGTATTAATTATATAGATGATATTATTAAAGAACTTTATTTAGCTTCTTTTTTCTGGAGTTTAAAATTTTCTTAAAATAATTATTATTAAATTCACCATTTGGTAAAAATTATATAATTAATATAAACTTTTACATTACCTTAAAGTTAAGTTAGTTAAGTTAAAGTGTGATAATTCAAATCACAAAAATAATAATAATAATAATAATAATAATTGAATTGTTTCATTATGTTGGGATTCTGATCTAAATTGATTTTTCTGAGACCGGGAACTATTTTTAAAAAATTATTGAAAGTCTATTTTATGACGTCAGGGGCGGCAGTGCCCTATCCTTTTTCTTAAGGAGTGCCGCCCGTGACGTCATCAAAATAGACTTTCAATATTTATTTAAAAATAGTTCCCGGTCTCAGAAAAATCTGAAAAAATTCACAGCACCATATTTTTACCCCTTCTTTCGATTAAGCCACTAAAATTTTCACATTCTAATATCTCATTTTAATAATACAAAATAATTATAAATTTAATTTAAAAATCAATTTGTTATTTATTAAAATATTTGGTAAAATTTAATATCTTTTAAGTGATGATTTTTTAATTTTTTTTTTTTTTTCAACTTGCATGTCAATAATGACAATACTAGAAATTATTGCCAGCCAATATATATTGTTGTTTTTGTACTAACTGAAACGCGATTAAAGCAAGCTACTTCCTACAGAGAAATAATTCAAAGCTAATCTGTAAAATAAACAACGATCACATTAATCAACATTCCCATGGTTTTTACATTCAATAATTTTCACCATGCAATTCGCTAATATTACCCCCTAAAGTCAATAGCCAACTACATCCCGGTTAATAACATGGTACATAACACTGAATTTGTGCTGTAATAATCATTTGAGCGTTGTTGTCTATCCCGCATCATGTGTTTCTGAGGTTAGCGATCATGCAGGCGATCCCGATTTACAATAAGTTACAGTCAGGTCCACCAGTCTTTGTTGTGACATCACTAATGTTATATATTGCAGTCCCTACTGTTAAAAAAACCATAGATTTTGGAAAACTATTTTCAGACAGCTGTTTGAATTAAAGCCTACAGGAAATGGAAACAGCTGACTAAAAAAACAGGTAATTTCCAGGTGATAATATTATAATGCGTGTTCACCAGTGACGTCACAGGGTTCCTCGTGGTCTCCAGTATGTTTCCCCAGCAATCACGTTCCGCCAGATTGCAGCTCGTCAGAACAAATAGAGCGGGGAATAGAGAACGTACTATGGTGTACCAGAGCGCACTGACGAGATTTGCAGTATGGAGATGCATACAGTATAGCTACTATACTGGTGTAAGAAAATAAGTTTAGTAATCTTGTGAGACTACTGTAGCACTGACCTGTATATATACACACCGAGTTTTCTTGTACATGCAGAAGAAAATAGCGTAATACGATATGAAAACAGAATGATCGGAAAAATTTGCATAGTTAAATAAACACGGTTGTTTGTTTAATAAAGTAAGTACCGACATACGAGGTAGAATTTGTGTACAGAATGTAAAATGCAATGAAGTTGTAAAAAATAAATTCCAACCTTTTTTTGAAAATTAAAAACATTTAGTTAATTATGTATGCATATATTATATGATATACACACAAAAAATAATTATTATATGTTTTATGAATATTTATACAATGCATTCGTATATATTTTGATATAAAAAAATTGACAGTAAAAACACTTGAAGCACGTCATTTCACTTTGAAATTATGGAGATGCTCTCGAACATTCTCAGTAGCTCTCGGGGTAAAAAGCGAGCTTAATTAATTAGAAGGGGGTGTAGCAAGGACGTAATTAGTATTCCTTGGCAGTAGTCGGCAGCTTGTATTGAGGTGGGGGTGCTTTCCCCACGGCGAACACCGGCCTGCGACAGCCGGAGCGCAAGGTAAATATCAGCTGTACAGTTGCTCCCATAAAACGTGGACTAAAATTAGAAAACCACCGAGCAGTGTAGCACATTGGTTACGCCTCGCATGAGAAAGGTTTTGGATTAGAATCCCGGTTTAAGGTGAGATACTTTTCAACAATTTTCCAAGGTTCAGACAAATTCCTGTATTTGGGAGGTACATCTTATATAGGGTGTGCGGGGCTTTCTGCTACGCACAGGTTTCCATGGTTTCCTGTAGCTAAAAAGTCAAATGGAAAGTTTGAATTAGGCCATAGCCATTCGCATTCGTTTGTTCTTATATTAAAACTGTTGTTAAGTTTGCATGCGTACACCGTTGCCATAATATGCTGTACACTGTACGTACATCATAAGCTAACGTGCTAGTAAAATAAATCAAGAATGCTTCCATCTGTAATTTGGGATAGACAGAACCCCTGCCAGATTTGCTGGAGTCGCAATCACAAAGAGATGCAGTTTCGCAATTTTGTGGGGGGTATAAAAAGAGCGCCCAGTCTATATGAGTCTTTCATCACACGTCATAAAATAATATGACGTCACGGTATTTTAGGCAAAACATTCTTCAGCGGCATAGCAAATACGTACTAAAGTTGGTCTCGAAATTAATTTCTCCGGTAACTAAAACTATTATTATAAAAGAGATGTTGAAAGTTACGTTAACCCGCACAACATAGGATTTTAGGGTTTTCTGCCTACATCCCGAAGATTTTCCATCCCCAAAACTTCTTCACATGCACCTCCATATGCTACATGACATCTATAATGCAAACAGAGCAGATGAAACGTTAAATTCATGGTTGTCGAGGTGTACGCAGCTGACAATGAGTGTAAGTATATTTTTTTAACTTTTTTGTTTTCAAGAAAAATATAGAAATTTATATAAGAACATAATAAGTATGACATATAGTTATTATATGTGATTTATTTAACTTACGTGACATTACCATATATTTCTAATTCTACTACCCCTATATGTTGCTCCGTAGCATAACAAGTGCAGCACCGGGTGTGGGTAAGTCTTTATCTTGGTAGCGTCAGTCGTCATAACCAGGAAATAGACACGGTGATAACGTCAACGTGTCTGGACATGTCCTAATGTTTTGACCACATGCTTTATTATGTAACATCCCCCCCAATGCAAGATATGTTATATGATGAGGGATTCTAACAAAACTTATAATATGGAGACTGTAAGTCTATGAAATTAAATGAAATGTATGTAATATTCGATGGGGAAAAGCAAAAGTATCTAAAAAAAATAATAACTTGAATACTGTTTATATTTTACCCCTAAACTCGAAGATAAAAATAATTAGTATTTAAGTACATAATAAAAACATTAAAAACACAAATATTTCATTTGAAATAAAGATTGCATTTAACCTAACACAATCATCTGCAATAATTAGTTGTCTACTGCATTAGGAGAGAAGAAAAATTATGAACTTTTAAGGTGAATCCGCATATGGGCGACAATGGTGATACGACGCGATTTTGACACAAAACTGTAAAATATTATGCGACGAGCGAATTCGTCAGGTTGCGGTGTCGAATATCACGTTAAAACGATGCTCTTTTTTTTAATCGCCAAATATGTCAATGGATGTTAAAGCAAGTGCGCATTATTCGGTTCGCGTTGTATGATAAAAATCGCCATGTGATCAGTAAAGCATAAAAGCTCGTCATAAGCAGATGGCTCATTATTCCAGACTAGGTAAGATTTAATTATTTTTGCAAATGATTTTCTATTTTACTGCATGCAGGTTTTACCACATGTTTACTGACTTAGTTAATCAACAGTAAAGAAATTTGGATACAAATTATTAATAAAAGTATTTTAAACTCTCAATACCGTACATTTTTCATTTTTCATTTCATTTTTCATTTTTCTAATCTATGAAATTCTGATTTTAACTTGGTGTTTTGATTTCAAACATTTTGAAAAAATACAGAACTTTCAAAGGTTTTCTCGCACTTAAAACTCTCGTATAATATTACTACTATAAATAAATAATCTCATTTAATACTTAAAAATGATTTTTTAATTACATTATTCAATTAAATATATCCTCTCTCTGATTATCAACTTTAAAGTACCTTACATAGGTAACTACAAACAATAGATTTTATGTTTTGTATATACGGTGTGCATGTTCTATCGATAATCACTCAACAATTTTAAGCTCATACATTTTTCATATAGGCATTACCGCACGTACGTGTATGGATGGGGTCAATGGGTGGTGAGATCATGTAATAATGCCATATGGAATGCCGCTTGAGCATTGTTCGCTACATGCCAACTGCATCATACAGGAGGCCTGGCCACGTATAACAGGAATGTTATTATTATAGCACTGCATACTTGGTGTATTGTAGTTTCTTTTATTATATATAATTTTTTAGTAACAAGATTCCATCTCTATGTTTAACTGTAATCGTGTAAAAAATATATCTGACATATTTTAAGCCCATTTTTGCGCATCCGTGTGCATCTTGCATCTGCATCCGCATCCGATCCCTGATTTATTTTCTGAATGTGTTTGTAAAAATAGATGCATATTATTTTTTTTAACATCTTATTTTTGTTTCAAAAATTTAGCTTTTTACGTTTTTTTATATCATATAATTAGTGAGAATGGTTATAATACTTTTTATTTAAATATTAAAAATTGCTAAGTGCAAGAATAAAATATGTAAAATGCATGACTTTGACTCTTTTTCTTTTTTTACAAAAAAAAAAACAATTTAGAGAGATAGAACGAATAAAAAAAAACTCATTACATGACATTTTGAGCTCTCTATATTCTCATAAAATATTCCGTTTGATGTAGTATTTTATGGTTGGTAAAATACAAAACTAATTTTAGTTGACATTTTGAGTAGGGTATTAAAATCTACACTCATTTCATATAAGTATTTTAAAAAAATGATGACCTGAAAAAACATACAAAGAAACAAAAATAAAAAAAAAAAAACTGCCATCAGAAATATGTTTTATTTAGAAAATCTTAAAATAGAAAAAAAAAAATAATAATGTTTCATATTGCAATTATATTGTATTTTTGGTGACAATAACATCAATATTGGTGACATCAATAATTACGCTTTTCCCACCCTGTTTCACCATTTGATTCCTTTGGCTTTGGACCAACTCTTTGTAACGTCCACCCTGACTGAGAGTTTCTAAGTTTCCCTTGGTCACATGCAGGTAAATGTCGAGATGGATTGCAAGACCGTGCAATGATTGACCACGTTGCGGATGAGGTCACGAAAATCACATGTTAGGGTTTCGAAAGGTTCGTGGAAGTAGAATTACAGTGAATAATTACTAAGTAGATGTATACCCAATTGTGGTTAGATAAAACAAAATTATTGCATCGAATCAATGTTTATAAAATGTTTGAATGCAGTAGTTTATTTACTGTTAAATACATTAGACTAAGAATAATGAACGCAAGAAGCAAAAGTTGAGTAACAAGAGTCTTAAGAAAAGTCAACTGGTGAACTTTTTGATTTTACTGCTTATACATTCATTCAAAAACAAGAAAGTTTTTAGATCGCATCAAAAGTTTGTTAGTAGTGCGGTGGATCGTATAAAATCAGCGACGGCGGATGCAAAACTTATACGAGAATTTATATTACAGTAATGAGCAAGGAACAGAAAAGTTTGTAAATTTATTACAAAATTTATATACTGTTCATCATTTTCTAAGAACACGTGGGAGAAAAATGTTGCTGTCTCTTATTTTTATATATATTATATAGTACAAATTAAATTAAGTTATTACTTAATTATTTCTTTTCAAAAATATACAATGTTTAAACAAAATGTATAAATTTTGTATTTTTTTTTAAATAGTAAAAGAACATGTATTGTAACATTTGAAAATTGCAGAAGTGAGAGAGTGTGGCACACGTGCTGACCTGATCTCGCATCATCAAAGTTAAGCAACGCCGAGGGTGGTTATTTGTTGGATGGGTGGCCACTTTCAACAAAAGTTGCACTGAGAATTTGTTGCGCTTTTCATTTTTTTGGTTTCTCGCATGGTTTCAAACCATTGCGTTTCTGGTTCACTGATAAAAGTTGTTATAGCGTCCATCCTAACTGTCGTGTTCACAGTTTCTTCAGTCACTTGTAAATGTTGGAATAAATTTGCCCCGTTCCGAAACCCACAAAATTCTTTTATGATTCCATAAGGTTTGATGAGGTAAACTTAAGCTTTAAGAAAATATGCTATAACGAGTATATATATATTATCGTTTTTATAATAATAGTTTGATAATAAATTTCATATGTAATGTTCCAATCAATTACAAGTACTAAATATCCACGATAGTATAAGTTACACATTAGTTCGCAGTAATGGTCCAGTATGACATAGTGTTGTTGTTCCAAAATTAGACAGAGTATGATGAAATGTGAGATAGATAAAGTGCTACGAACGAAAACTCAAGTAAGAGAGTATATATACAGAACAAAACCCATGGGAGTAGCCAACCCTTTCACATCGCCGTCGTTCTACCAAAGTGCTTTATAATACAGGTACGCTGAAATACAATACAGTAGGTCATAGAGTTAAACTCAAGGTAAATATATAACAAAATACACTTTAGTGTGTGATAAATTTAAATATCGAGCTTTTTGTTGTATTTCTTACTTCTGATTTTACAAGATGGGGTGAAATTAAATTTCGCCATCCCATTATTGCACTGCAGTATGATTGAAAGAAAAGAGAAAAAAGACCGGTGGGGAGTTATATTTTCTTTCAAATGTTGATACTTGGATCACACGGTGCAATAATCGCATGGCGAAATAGCACTAAACAATCCCCTATTTAATTAAAGTTTGAATATGTGTGCATGAATTAAAATATAATAGAAAATGTCCAACTCTTTTGTAACAAAAATGTAATGTAGAGTACAACCCTAGCACCATAATTGAGAAGTCAATGAATTGCATTTTTTTTAACACCAAACAGAATAATAAGTTATGATGTCATGATATAGGATATTAGGTATTTTTGAAATTTTATATAAAATTTGTTTTTAGCATCGTTACAAATAAATTATATCTCTTTGTTTAAAATGTTTATACTTAATTCTCATCCAATTCCTATAAGTTAATTCTTAAAGAGATATAAGTGCATTAATATTATATATATATACTTGTTATATTTATATACTACTGCATAATAATTATGTATAATATAGTCACTCATCACTCTATATAATATAATACATTAAATTGTGCATATTTAAAAAATAGTGAGTTAATATGCAGTACTACCTTAACTATTGCAATTTATTTTAATTCAAAATGTCCACTTCCATAATATACTGTATACATAAAAGAATTCTCGCCATATACCAATGCTTTCGAAATGTAAACTACCCGGCTAAGAAATTTTTGCATAATTTCCACAGTAATTATATTCAAAGACAATTGTTGAAATTATTGCTAAAAATCATATTTAATAATTGAACGTACCTGCAATTTTAGTGGTCTTGGATAAGTTTTGCGAGGTTGTGACGTCAGTGGTGGGTGCACGCATTGATCAGCTGTTCACTCACAAAGGTCCCCTCGTGTGTGGTTTCAATAAAATACCCACTACCATTAATTACAGCGGCAACAGTGAGAGGGTTCATGCAAATGCTACCGACACAAAGATATATTTTATACCCTTTCGATATTCAATGATAGCCTCTTGAAAAGAGAATTTTCATAAGGTTATATGCACAAGAGATGTATTTTAAAGTCGTTTGATGTTGTTTTTAACATTGATTTTTTTTTTCAAGCTTATACAATATGAACAATTCTAATTTCATTAAAAATATTAGTTGTGAAGTGGCATATTGAAACAAAAAATCTCAACGTATTGAAAACAATGTTTTAATATTAATTAGAAATAATAATATTAAGTTTTAACAATATCATTGTTATATCTTCTGCATGTCGTGTATCTTTTGTATTGTCTATAAGGACGATAATGTTATGATAAGCTAAATTTAATAACATATGTAAATTGCAATTCTTATTATAGAGAGTGAAAATGACACAAGTCCCTTTATAAAAAAGAAATATGACGTCAGATATTCCTCCATATAACGGACAACATACATGAAAAAATTTTATTGCAGAAATGAATAGAGGGTACCAAATTATGCTACTCTGAAATTTTTCAGATTTTTTTGAGACCCAGAACTATTTTTAAATAATTATTGAAAGTGCGGCCACGCCCCCTGGAGGCGTCAATAGGCATCCAGTCTCTATCCTTTTTATTAAGAATTCAGAGGTGCCAACTGAAATCACTGGACTTTCAATAATTATTTAAAAATAGTTCCGGGACTCAAAAAAATCTGAAAAAATTCAGAGTAGCATAATTTGGTACCCTCTATTCATTTCTGCAATAAATTTTTCTCATGTATGTTGTCCATTATATGTGATTTTATCACAGCAAGAACCAATATAATTAACGTTACTCTTATTTTCAAAAAAAATAATAATCGGAAATATATTGCGCCTGTCAGAATGAATTGAAGGCTAATTTTCCATCTTTTGTCTGAAGTAAGGCGTGTGGCCTAAAACTCAGGGTAAAAAAACAAAATGGCGGCGGCAATTGTTTCTACCACTGTGAAAAATCGTTATGTATTTTTTTTTTTTTTTTTTTTTTTTTTTTTTTTTTTTACAAGGATACACCCTTAAGAGCTTACAGCTCGCGGCGGGGTACGGGGTAGGAATAAGGTAGGGAACGGATAGTGGCCACGACCTGCATGCTTACGCGTCCCAGCATTCGCTGAGGTGAGACTGAGGGAACCGTGGAAAACCTCAGTCAGGACGGACACCTCTACTTTTTCTCAATGGACCAAAGCAATGTCCAAAGCCTGGGGAACCACACACAAGTGCATCACTGCACTGGGTGGAAAGCGAGATGAATTTACCCCAGGGAGGGAGCAGCGTATTTTTTACTTGAAACGGTCACCCATCCAAGTACTAACCACGCTCGACGTAGCCTGACTTCGGTGATCTAACGAGAACCGGTCAATGCACTGCGCCACGCTCGAACTCATATAAAGAGTGAATGAAAACAAAAATATAACCAGGTCATGATATTACTTCAACAATCAATTGAATCACGCTTTAGACACCACTGAAATCCAGCAAAACAAGATTATTTTGTAAATCCTGTCTATGATTGTAATATTTGGAGGTTTCTCCACTCGCCCTCATGCAGTCTCACACCAACGAAACTTAACGAGGCGAGCACAACTTTTCACAAATGTGATCGTAAGCTGGAAAAAGACTTGCGTGGGCTTTACTTGTTTTATTGAGAAATTGAGAGGAAATAACAAAATTGTTTTTTGATATAAAAGAAACATATGATGGAAAAGTCTTTCAATAATATTCATCATGTGCTTTTTCAAATAACAACCATTTTTCTTTTTACAATATTCTTTTTTTATAATAAAATATAAAATTTATTAAGAAAATATCCAACCATATTTCTTTCTATCAAGGATAATGTTAAATTTTTGTTTTAATTAATATGTATATTTAATAATTATGCTTCTACCTTTTTGACGGTTTACTATAATGCATGATGTGGGTGCAATTTAAAATGAACACACAAAAAATTAACTGAAAATTGTACTTTTGTTTCAATCTTGTGGTTCGTAAGAAAAGAAAATTGAGTAATTCTAAAACTTTAAATTACGAAGTCCGAAATATTTGCTCGATCATGGGACCAAGAGAGACTTTCAAACGACGACGGCGGTCACGCGCGGGGGATGTTGCGGTTTTGTCCGACCCCTCGAGAACTGCCGGACAAAAGTCTTTACCCCAGCAGCAGCAACTTTGCCAGCAGTCGTGGCTGCAACTTTTTCTCCTTCTTCGTTCCAGGCTCTAAACTTCCACTTTGGAGAGATGGAGACCGCATTGAGGGGGCGGTGCAAGGCGGACACATAGAGAGGTAGCGCAGTTATTCATTCCAGTTAAGTCCACAAGGTGGCAGCACTACACAGATATATTATGCAATATAATGTTGAGATGAGTGCTTGTATTGACAGTTGCTATTTAATATCATTTCATTTGTCATATTTTTTTAAGAATGAAGAATATACATACAAATAAACATAAATAACAAAATCACACACATAATAATATTTAATAATTTGTAGTAAATACCCTATTTATTAATTAATCAAGACTCACATGAACCAGCTGTATAAGTGTTGATTGCGTGTACTTACCAACATATTAAAGATTTCAGTGAAACAATCAAAATTATATATAGCATTTAAAATTCATTAAAAAAAAAACAATATTTTAGAAATATTCATATTTAAAAGAATTCAGTGGCTAAAATTTGCAACATCAAAAATTTAATGTAATTTAGATAATAAATAATAATAATAATGTTATTATACATCAACTAACGACACTACCGAAACTTCAATCGTCCTTGGCATAAAGAAAGGAAAGCTCCCTTTTTATTCTCGTTCCCCTAAGAAGAACCATTAAAAGTGATGAAAAGCCTCAGTGGAAGAACTAGCAAAACTTCTCCTACCTTATAAGCACACGATCTACTGTTTTTCTACCTTTGCTGTGTGCCATCTTTTTTTCAGTTTAAAGGAGAGAACACAAGACCAAGTGAAAATTATTTTTGTATGATAAAGCATGTAACATCGCAACCAACACACTTGAATCTAAAAGCATCTTCTCCCGTGTGCTTTACTTGCGGCGTGTAAGTGGAAAAAACTAACCTATTCATTACAACAGTTATTTTACCTTCGTGTGTACTGTTTTCTCTTTTATTTTTACATATATTTACTTTCGTTTAAAACATACCATTTTACATACAAAAGCAACGAGTAAGCAAAAGTCTTGTGTTAAACATAGTTTGAACAAAAACGAAACTTTTTTCTAAAAAAAAAAAAAAAGCAAACCATTAATTTTTTACAGTCATAAAAATAAACGTTAACCAGTTGTTAATGGTGTCATTATTTTTCAAGAAAAATACCTGTCACTTTAATGTTTTTAATTTGTTCCGGTTTCTTTTTTAATTTTGTGGTGACCTATATTTTCATATTTTTTTCTTTTGAATATAACAAGCATTAACATTCATAATTAATTGTTTTTATATGCAGTAATATTATTTTTGCTATATTTTTTACATGGTAATTTTAATTAGTAACCGTGAATAGTGTTCACCAAAGAACCACAGTAAATGCGGTCTTGTAGAGAGAACATTTATTTCAGTGTTTTATCGGTTAATATACAAACTAAGATTACCCGAGTATAAAGTATAATGAGTTCGTTAATTTAATTTACACGATGTGGTAATAATAAAAAAATAATATAATAAATTTTGCTTTAATGGATACAATTTAATGAAGTTGGGAGTTGTATTGTTACAAATATATGCAGTATCATCTAAATACGAGATCACCAGATGCAAATAGTACAATTGTAATTTCTGATAAGAGCTGTTTTTCTTATCAATAAACATTAAAGCCATTGAAAGTTATTTTTATCGCAAAATTAATTATTTGCTCTTACGTATTAAAGTCTCATATTAATTAATAATGTTTTTGTTGATGTAACACTATATCAGGCAAAAATTTGTAAAAACAATCTTATAAAATGTGTCTATTTTGATATAAATATAATAATTATATTAAAAAACATCAGATTTCATGCAATTGATATTACTTTAATTTTGAATTAACACTTAATTTAAATTTAATTTGACTCAATTCTGATAACTTAATTACTATTTTCTATATTTTTCTTAAACAAGGATTATAAATATAGATGAAGCCCTAGTTGAAACATCACGTCTTCAACTCAACCTTTACACGTCTAAATATAATCTTTTATCGTCTTTTTACCTCAAAAAGGCATCTTATTTCCTCCTCGCTCAAAATGAGGATGAAATAGAGACAAAATTTCTAACATAGCGAATAAAAGATGAAATTTAATTGAACTCTGGAGGGTTGTTTGAAAGAACTCTTCTTGTTAGATTGATATGATAGAATAGTGAGAAAATATTCCTTAGATATTCCTGACTATTAGAGGTAATTAATGCAAGCTCATGTATGAAAATGTCTCGGAACAAACACGACACGTATGTGACACTCGACTGACTGCATCTTCACTGGATGGTAACGCCCCACTGATCTCCCTTTTACACTGGACACGCATCGCGCGGATCTTAGCGTGGGAGTTATATTTACACGACAGTGTAGACAAAACAGGTAATACAATTTTACCGTTTCATATTGTTGATTGATAGGAAGGATATAAATACACAGGTAGAACACTATAGAGGAGCATTTAGTCCCACTTTAGTCTCGATTTTTAACCCAGGTTAAATCGAGTAATAAACATGGTGCATGATGATTATATATAGGGGCTATTATCACTGTAGTAAAAAAATGTGGGATAAATCGGTGCTAATCAATGTTAAACAGATATGTTTTTAGCAATTTAGCCCACATTTTTAATAGCCCCTTGTTCCACATAATGTTTAGTACTCGATTTAAATCGGAATAAAAATCAAGGCTAAAGTTGGGGCTAAAATGCTTTGTGAATGAATGCGAAGCAAGTTTACTTAATTTTGTTATGTGAATTAGCTTGTTGGGTATAATACCAGGGTCAGGAATCCTTTATATATGATTAACCCATCCCGTTGCACGAACACAAAGCTTTTTGGTCTTATTACAATCAATAGTCTATTCCCCACATCAAAAGGTACTCACAAAACAATGGAATTTTGTGCATTATATTGAATATTTTAAGACTGAAAAAATGCATATGAATTTATACTACTTATTTAGTGCAATATTTATAACAAAACCATAAAATTAAAACCACTCTTTAATTGTGAATGTCAATTAAAATTATCATGCACAAAATTAATGACATTTTTAATTTCAAATAAGATCGAGTGTCTAATGTATTATTTTCAAGTCCTATTTTTATGATGCTGATATTTTTTAATAATTAAATACAATTTTCAATGTTTTCAAATCCAACAAATTTGCAACATTTCCTCTCCCAGATTATCACAGCTGTCTGGCTGGTCGTCTGGGATGTCACGTGACATCACATCAGCTGTCAATCACGTGGTTAAACGTGATTAGTGGCTACAACCCAATTAACACCCAGTGTCAATGTAATAACAATGACATCGTTATTGACTGTGTCTAACAATGACAAATGTCACTCCTGCAGATGAATTGTTGCTATATTATACGTTCAACTCTATACGTAACAATGGATTGTTCACCATAATAATTCAAACAAATTCAAGCAAATGCATATTTTTTTTAATAAGTAATATTTTTTTAATAAAACGTATTATTGCTCGATATTATTTATTTTAGTATGACTGTTGTTGACAGTTTATAAACAATACTGTATCGCAACAATATGGAATCATGTACGTACTTTACTATACTATAAAAATGTTAATAATTAACTTATACAATTAAATTACAAATTAGACACATACCAAGTGTTACATGAGTTTATAATCAACATTCGCATAATTGTAATTCACTCACGTTCAAAGTTGCGCTGCAAAGAAGGTCCTTGCTGACGTCACAATTCACAGCCAGCCCCGATTAGCATTGAGTTGTGACGTAAGCAGGAACTAAATTTCTTACTTTGCATCGCAACTTTGCACGCCTGCAGCTGCAGCAGCACTGCGTGTGGCGAAAAATAATGTGAATGTGAATTATGAACTCTAGCAACACTTGTGGCGACTGTCTAATTTGTAATTTGAGACCTGTAACCTTTTAAGAGCGATGCACTGCAGAAACACAATCTCCAACAAGGAACTGCATGTATATTGTTTCGATGTATTTACATGTTGTGCTTACTGATGCGTTTAGTGTCTAAATGCTACAAATGAATGTAATTTTGGATGACAAACTATTTTATGAATAGGACTGTAGACAGAGATTCAACATAATCTGCAAGAAAAGTATATTATATTTTGCCAAGCATTGTACTGACATTTTCCCCTGAAATTACAGAAAAATTAGTTTCAAAAATTTCTAGGCTATGCAAAGTTTCGTCGTCTTAAATTTAGAAAAAAAAAAATTTTAAGATAATATATAAATTTATGAGGTTCTAAATCCAGAGTGACTTTGTTGCACTTGCACGTATTTCATATGCACAACATGCATCAAGTGATTCACTGTTGCAATATATTATCTGAGAAGGAACTTCAAAGGCTTCTGCTGGCGGCGTACAACAGTAAAAGCGTTAATATCGCTTCCTTTCTTATATATGCAGCAACACAATTGATCTCACGGATTTTTAATATTAATATACTGTCTATATATTTTATACAGTATAATAGGTGCACGGTGTTTACAAAGAACTTGGCACGGATCTTAACCTGGAAAAAAATTATAACACATTTAACTAAAATTCGATATCACATTTTATATTACTGGTAATTTAAACATTATATTTATGTTAATTAAGCTCTTTTTGACAACCTTTTATGTAGATAATGAGATCGTTATTGGTACGATAATAATATTAGTAACACTAATGAGAGCCAATATTATATTAAACTAATGATCCAATGGACAACATACATGAAAAATTTTTACTGCAGAAATGAATAGAGGGTACCAAATTATGCTACTCTGAATTTTTTCAGATTTTTTTGAGAACCAGAACGATTTTTAAATAATTATTGAAAGCCCTGTGATTTCAGTTGGCACCCCTGCAGCCTTAATAAAAAGGATAGAGACTGGACGCCTATTGACGCCTCCAGGGGGCGTGGCCGCACTTTCAATCATTATTTAAAAATAGTTCCGGGTCTCAAAAACAAATCTGAAAAAATTCAGAGTAGCATAATTTGGTACCATTTCTGCAATAAAAATTTTCATGTATGTTGTCCATTAAATAACAAAAGCACTAAACTTAAACCACGGAGTTTTACAATTCTCTATATGCAACCTCTTTGATTTATGCTCTCTATATATAGATTAAAAATTCAAAGCTTAATTGCTGACAGCATTCAATATTTTACAGTTGTAATAAATGACGTCTATATTATTATCAAAATTAAATAAAATTAATTGTAATTTACTAATAATCAAAATTCATAATTCTTCATAAAATCTATTAAACAAAACATAAAGGCACAAAACATATAATGAGCTATTAGAATTTGAAAATTTTAGTGGCTTAATCGAAAGAAGGGGTAAAAATATGGTACTGTGAATTTTTTCAGATTTTTCTGAGACCGGGAATTATTTTTAAAAAATTATTGAAAGTCTGTTTTGATGACGTCACGGGCGGCACGTCATCAAAACAGACTTTCAATAATTTTTTAAAAATAGTTCCCGGTCTCAGAAAAATCTGAAAAAATTCACAGTACCATATTTTTACCCCTTCTTTCGATTAAGCAACTAAAATTTTCACATTCTAATATCTCGTTATAAAATTATTCACAAATATACTGCATGCATTGAATAATCATTAAAAATCATATAATATATCCACATTCAAAATAAATAGATAAATAGTATTGAATGAAAAAATGTAAAGTATTGCTCGCCTCATGTTATTTAAATAGATAATGATGTCATAAAGGGTTGTGTCATTTGCAATTTTGCAGGAGGCAGGATCAGCTCAATATATAGAAGCATTTTTTCTTTTCAAGCTTTTTTTCACAACATATAATTGTACTAGAGAAAGTTTGTTAAAAAAAACTCGTAAATTACATTGTTTTAGATTCATTGTTACAAAAATAAACAAATTAATTATTTCAACCTACACAATGGTTACTTAATTTCGTTCCTCTTTTTGTTCTCAGAATTTGATTTCTTATTTTATATTTTATATTCTTTTGCTCTAGTAAGCCAAGTTTTCACAATTTGAATTTGTTATTAGATATTGCATGTCAAATTACCAGCATTTGATATCCCTATAACTTGTGTACGGCTGTCATATATTTGTGTCACAGTGACAAGATACCTCGCACGTCACTGCACACTCTATGGAGTTAGTTATACGGTCATTTTTATAGCGATCGTTATTTGAATAACTCATGACTTACACACATGTGGCGGTCGCGAGCGAGAAAATAACCAAAAAGAGGATCAGATTTTTAATCCTTGCTTTACTACTGACAAGAATAAAAAAAATCAAGGACATGAGAAAAAAAGAGGTAATACAATCTAGGGTTGTTTTTATGGAGTTAATCCAATTTGTATCATAAAGTTTCATAAATATGAGACAAAACCAGATGCAAAATGAAACAATTGCATGTTCTGAAAAAGAGCATTTCTAAACTTTATCGTAAATACAAATTATCTAGATTTGAATTTCATGGTATTAAAAATTATTATATTTAGTACAAAAATTATGAATTTTACGGAAAATTATAATATACATGACATGTAAGTCATTATCCTTTAGTATAAATATATATTTTATATAATTTATTAAATTATAAATTTAATAATAAGCTACTTAAATATACAGACAATATGTAAAATACATTATACTGATTATAGCAATTTAATAAATGATAATAAAATTAAACTGCATTTTACATGGCATTTAAAACTCCTACATTTCTTTATTAAAGAGGTTATTTAAATTTGAATGTCGAGTAAAAATGCAAGCAAATTCTCTCTGTGTGATGCAGTGCTGGGATTATAATTTAATAAAATAGACGCGTTTGTAAAATTAATTCAAGCAGTTCAATTTATGCTTTTAATATTGATAAAATCATTGCAGCTAATAACCTAATTACAAAAATGCAAATTTCATTGTCTTTCAGTAAAAATAAAATGTTTGCTGTGATTCAACGTTTCTCACTGCATAAAAAATATGAATTATTCATCTCTATATAAACTGTGCACAAATATTTCAGCACAAATTAATTTAAATTAATAAAAAATATAAAGTACCAAATCTCCAGCACTATTCCTAGACTATATACACATTAGGCATGTTTGTAAATACACAATCAAATGAGAATCAATAATCAGATTTTCCTTGTGTTTCCGGTAAAGGTTGTTGTTTCTCTCACTTCTCATTATGTATACGTGCATGAGGCTGGGGGAACCGCAGAAACCTAATAATACGGGACATCTCTATCTTTATTAGGGACCAAAGCGATGACCATGCAAAGCCTAAGAAAACTCGCATGACACTGGGTGTAAACAGGGAGATTACACTCTGGTGTAAAGGAATAATAATTGAGTACCGACCTCAAATTTTTTTATCGCAGAAATAGATAGAGGGTGCAAAAATATGCTACTCTAAATTTTTTCCGATTTTTCTGATACCGGGAAGTATTTTTAAAAAATGATTGAAAGTCCATTTTGATGACGTCACGAGGTGCCTCTCCTTAAGAAAAGGATAGGACATTAACGCCCGTGACGTCATAAAACGGACTTTCAATATTTTTTTTTAAAATACTTCCCGGGCTCAGAAAAATCTGAAAAAATTCAGATTAGCAAATTTTTGCACCCTCTATCTATTTCTGCGATAAAAAAATTTGAGGTCGGTACTCCATTTGGGAGGAAGCAACTTTAGTTTTACTTGAAACGCTTACCATGATCCAATTACTAACCATGTTTCACAATGCATGCATTGATTGTGTATTTATGAAGAGGCTCTTATAGAAAATCAGTATTATATAAATTACTTTAATTTTATGTTCGATATAATGGATAGCATGTAAGTTCTTTTAGCATGTAGTCTATATAAGAAGATTTAATTTCGAATACAATATTTTTTTTTTTTTTTAATTCTTTCGAAACAACTAATTTTGACAACTTCCCACCTATAACTCAAACTGTACCTCTCTTACATTACTACCTTGGTTCCCTTACATCAGTGTATGAGCCCAGCTGTTGTATTGTATGAAGAGGGTGCAACGATAACCCCAAGATAAACACGACTCACACAAAAAAAGCAACCATCTCACTGCACTGACATGCGCAGCTGTCGGGAGGTCAGGGGTCACTCAATTCGCCACGCCAACAATATGCTAGGCGACAATAATAATGACCTCTCAAGGGTCAAGTGTCGAGCAACGCCTTGAGATAATTTCTTGAAACAAATTACTAATATGGAGTCACTTATATCGCAATTTACGTAGATGGTAAGTATCGGATAATTATTATGCACAAATCTATCATTGTGAAATAATAACAGAGTAAAAGGGCTTGAAAATATGGGTAAAAAATTATTATAATAATATAATATGTGAAAGGGAAAACCTGCATGAATTTATTTATTCATTTACTTCGACAGAAGGTCCCAAGTTATTTGTAAATTTTTCAGATTTTGCTGCAAAACGCTGTGACGTCATAGTCACATAATATAACTTTTTCCTATATGCTTCGGTGTTAAATATTTGCATGACTATGACGTCACGCACAATTTTAAGGAGATAACTAGAAGTTTTAAAAAAAAAATCTGAAATAAGATTTCGAGATCCTCTATCCAAATTTGCAATACAAAATTTATTTCAGGTAGATTTTATTTTTATAGCGTAGTTTGAAATTGTGTTTTAAAATGCAGACAGGATTTTTGACGTATTGTTTAATTTCGTTGACTTGAACTTTAAACGTCTGACAAGATTAAGTTACATGGTATAGGAGGCGATAGCAGTGTCAGTCACGCATGTATAACATTAAAAAATAATAAGAAGTTCATGTTTATAAATAACCAGATGGTAATATTTTTTTACTTCTTATTGACGTTTCCTTCGTTCTCAAATTTAATTGTGATTTCAAAAATAAACTTTTTAATTGGGATGTTAAAAACGTATCATATTTTTTTTTTATGCTGTCACGCACGCTTGATATTAATTTATTGATTTTTACGACAGCTCATATGGTGTTAATTTTACGATACTAATTTATTTAATTTTCAACAATTAATTCGGCGAGTTTTCTAATGATGATTATGGATTATATTATATGTCCGAGCGTTAACATTTTACAATGAAGAGTTTCGCTAGTGACATCAGACACATTATGTTTGGTTCGGAACGATTTCGCTCGTATCAAAACAAAATAATTTTATATAATTAATTTTTTTTAATTTTTAACCAAGGACTTTCCTATGGAACTAAAAAAATTAATGAAAACAAATCAACTCGAATAATTGTTTTGGTATATTTTCTGTGGCATAGGTACTAAAATCTGTCCCTAAAACAAATTTCAGAATTTTTGTGTCTGAAGGCTTACATGTTAATCAAATAGGACTACGTCGATCAGCTGATTACTTTACTCTTAAAACACGAATTTCTATTTAATATTTGGTGGTAACGCAGAGTTTGGAGGTTCAATTACGATACGTACAATCTATAAGGTATTCCGTGGTGTTGTTTCATTGATTACACGTTCCTATAACACGCAGCTATATGGATTGATGAATTATAAATTAGTGTAGAGATTGTGTGGAAACAAATACAAACTTTAAAGTGTGTGGCTAATATTCTACATACAGACGCTGTTTATAAAGGGGCTAAATATATAATATAGATATCGAATCGATAGAAATCAAGAACTATTTCCAATATATAGTCGTTGGATAGAAATATCAACAATATAATTATATTCATGATGAAATATTACCATTATTTATACTGTATATTATATCGGGAGCAAGTGCATGGTGTCCATGTGTACTGTATTTAGACTCAATTTAGAGTTAATTTTTTAAAGTTGTAAAATTTGCAAAATCTACTAAATTATCTTTATTTAATATTTCGGCATCAAAGACTCATTACATTTGAATTGCATGGTAATTATTTTTGCATCACAGAAAATAATAAAATTACGTGAATTAAATATTTAGCAAAGAAGCTGGTTACAATCAAATTTACAAAATATCGTATAATTTTTTTATATACTAAGATAATTCTATTATTATTAATAATAGTAATTAATCCAAATTTTAGGACTATAAACATTACGCTATCAATATTATATTTATAATATAAATTGCATTTATAGACACACTACTTTAATAAATCCGCAATAATTGCACACATATTATATTAATCATGCTTGTAATACGCTTTGTTTTACCATCATGACGTCATAGCTTTGCACCGTGAATCTTGTTATAGGTGAGGTGGGGAATCCTCTTACTTAACTGTGGGCTGCACTCCTGGGAGTTACAGACAACATAAACCTACGCGATCTCAGAGCAATTCCATCAGCTGCAAGGTAAGACTCGGGGATTATATAGGTTGCTTGCTCCAAGGTTCCGTGACCTTTTAGACGTTCGCCAACAAGGGTCAACCGTCGTCTTACTATCAGACATTGTGTTATTTATGGTTTGCTTGACAATAATATAACCTACTTTAAAGCTTAGGTCACCAAAACAGTACATTTTATGAACTTAAAGAGAACAAAATTATTATTATTATTATTTTTCGATACAAATAATAAGAATATTTAAATCCTATATGTACACGTATGTCATCATGCTATCGTAAAAAGGGCACAAGTTGGTTGAGAATTATTACTCGTGCGATTTTATTTGGAAGGCTTTGAAAAAGTAGGGGGTGTCCATCCTGACTAAGGTTTTCCACAGTTCCCTCAGTCACACCTCAGCAAATGCTATAAGACACGGTCACATGCAGTGGTTACCTTTTTTTATCTCCAGATCGAGCTTCAAGCTAATAAAGATAAATCGTTTAAAAAAATTACCCTAATAGAAACATCAGTTCTGTATATAATTATTATTAATCATCATATGTTTGAAATTATTTTCATGATCGGACATGTAACTTAATACGAGTTTGTCAAAGCACGATGAAAATAACAAGGTTTCATCAAACTTCTATATAAAAAATATTGAAATACATTAATACAAGACAGAGATGACCGAAGATAGAAAGGCTTCGAGTCAGTTGATTTTTTGTTGCGCCCACCGTCCTATCTAAACCTATTTAAAAAAAAAAGACATACTCGTTTTTTTCACTAAGAATAAGATATTTTAGGGAAAATTCCTTTACGGAACTTTTATCCAAACTGAAAACGCTGAAACTGAAATACCAGTGGATAATGCAAGATTTAGATTTTTTACATCATTAATTTATAACCAAGAAGAAAAAAAAATTGCTTTATTTTCAAATATGCAAGATGGACCTTAACGACACAAATGAGCATCGCGAGGCGCACTTACTTGAAGCTTCTATATAATAGGAATGTACTACGTTCACGTGCCTAACAGTCTCCCATCAGCACGTAGCACACGTGAATCTCAAGTAGGTAAGTGGCGGGACGTGAACCCAGGACCGGTAACTGGGTCATAGAACCCTCGTTATGTGCTGGAGTATGGCAACTTCGTGACGTAGTAATGTAATTATTACGAACATGACAGAGGTATGCATTCAATCAAAAACTTGTTGTAAAAATTAATACACTTTTATTTTATTTGTTCGTATGTTACTGTAAAATGATGATTAAATTTCATACCGTGAATAACATGATATTCAAATGTAATATAATTATAACAAACATCGTAACAAATTATATAAAATGAAGTAGTACTTTACTAATTATATTACAATATATAAATTGTTTATAATAAGTGGTATTCATTGATAATACATAAACAATTGAACATATTTATTACATCGATCACATACCTGATTTTAGTCAAATTAATTTTACATCCCTCTCAGAGGAGTGAAGTTTGTGTTCATGTTTGTAACTTTTTCGCATAAATTTGATTATATAAACAAATAGCATATATACTTGTAGTTGAGAATGTTTGGTAAAATAATAAATTGCCGAGACGAAATGACTAATGAAAGGTACTTATTGACGTGCCAGCAAGCAATGTTTTTCCCTCCGTACATTTGTTTTGATCGCGGTGGTTGTTTTCTCTGTACATTTGTTTTGACCGGTGTGGTAATGGAGCACGTTTGTTTTGATCGTGACGGAGAAAAATGTAGTACTTACCTCGCTGGCCGATCAGCTGTGAAGATGTGAAGAACTGCAACAAAAACAAGACGTTATTAATTTCGCCGCTACATTCAAGTTTTTTACACTAGGTCAAAAGTTGCAAGAGAGTTACAGAATATAGGTTGGTCTTGCATGGAAAACAATAGGCTAAAATTGGGAACATTAATTAATCAAATCGCTTACGTAAATTGCGATTAATACGATTTTTCCCCTATACTCTCTATACTGTCCTACTCTCATCTCATCCAAAGGGTTGTCGGAACATTCTACGTACAGGGTGTTAGGTCAGTCTTGACCTTAATTCCCTTATCTCCCTGTCTATAGGTTCTAGTGGTTCTACTAATCGAGAATACACAGGTAAAACATGTAGTAAATAGAGGTCTGAATAATGGAAGGCTTCCAGTCAGCGCCTATACGTCAAAAGATGGACGCAAGCGTTGCTTCCAGTACAAATTTATAATAATTTTAACGTATATCTGACAAAATTAATTAAAATACGCTGTTTATCTATAGGACGAGCAACTTAATGATAATGGACAACTTGCATGAAAATTTGTTATTGTAGAAATGAATAAAGGGTACCAAATTATGCTACTCTGAATTTTTTCAGATTTTTTTGAGACTTATAACTATTTTTAAATAATGGAGTATTGACCTCAATTTTTTTATTGCAGAAATGGATAGAGGGTGCAAAGTTATGCTACCCTGATTTTTTTCAGATTTTTTAGAGCCCGGGAACTATTTTTAAAAAATGATTGAAAGTTCTTTTTGTGACGTCACGAGACGCCGCTCCTTAAGAAAAAGATAGGACTTGACGCCGCGTGACGTCACAAAAAGGACTTTCAATATTTTTTTAAAAATAGTTCCCGGGCTCTAAAAAATCTGAAAAAAATCAGGGTAGCACAACTTTGCACGCTCTATCCATTTCTGCAATAAAAAATTTTGAGGTCAATACTTCATTATTAAAAGTGCGGCCACGCCCCCTGGAGGCATCATCAATAGGCGTCTAAGTCCTATCATTTTTACTAAGGATTCAGGGGTGCCAACTTAACTTACAGAACTTTCAATAATTATTTAAAAATAATTCCGGGACAAAAAAAATTTGCATGTAAAATAATTCAGAGTAGCATAATTTGGTATCCTCTATTCATTTCTGCACTAAAAATTTTTCATAATGTAGGTTGTCCATTGTCAATGAATATGTATTTTAAACTCAATAAAATTTTATTTCGAGATATTGTGACTATTACCGTGATGTAGTATGGTCATATAATAAGTAATGGCTTTTATTAAGTTGCGTTAACCACATTACATATAATGTTTATTAATGCAAGACCTCCATGTTTATTTTCTATATTTCCTTAAGTATTTGATGTGGTATTACCTACAGATGTGTATTGCTCTGGACATATTTGGCTTTACTCCAAACACATAAACGTTACATACTTATTCAGCTCGTCGTTGCTTTAACTGACCCATTGAAATTAATTTGAAAATATTACCTACCCTGCTATAACATTATCGTAAAATATAATACAACAACACTATACTCTCTCTCTCTCTCTCTCTCTCTCTCTCTCTCTCTCTCTCTCTCTCTCTCTCTCTCTCTCTCTCTCTCTCTCTCTCTCTCTCTCTCTCTCTCTTCACACTGCAAGTAGAGACATCATTACGTATCACAGTTATTACACAACTGGTTCATTAAGATGTAAAAGATGCTACTATACATTTTGAATTTACATAATCTGCATTATTGAACCTATTATGGTGGTAAAAGCTTTTCTTGAAAGTGGATTTATAATATTGTACTATGTATCAATTTAAAATGTTCTAATAAATTATTATACACTTGACAATCTATTTAAAAGTAATAGTGTTTTTCATTAAATATATATATGCTATAACTTTAAGAATACTTTATAAATAATTGAATTTACGAAATATACATTAAATTTTATTACTTAATTGAAAATGGTACATATAATTATACACCTGAAACAACCAATTAAAAAGTTGATATCAATGGCAATAAAAATTATAAAATATCGAAGTGAATTGCTTTATTAATAAAGTCGAAATTATACTATTATGATATTAATAAATGATGTAAAATAATGTAAGAAAACTAATGAAAAAACATTTTTTCATATTTATTATAGCTTTATGTTTTTTAGCCAGTATAAATTAAAAATAAAAATATTTTGAATAATTATAACATTCTTGAGCATAATAGACAATAATGGTTGCATTTTTTTATTTCATATTTAGAAAATATGCCTAAAATTATGCTTTTCTGAATTTTATCGGATTTTTTGGAGTGCGGGAACTAATTTTAAAAAAATATTTAAACTACCTGAATTTGCATGGGTGGTACACCTGATGGGACAACCGTGACGTCATTTGTCGTACTGTGATTGGCTGTTGATGATGTCACGGCTGCGGTGATTGGCTGTCGATGACGTCACGGTTGTCTCATCAGGTGTACCACCCAAATTCAGACATTTTAAATATTTTTTTAAAATTAGGTCCCGCACTCCAAAAAATCTGAAAAAAATCAGAAAAGCTTAATTTAATGTATATTTTCAAATTATAAAATAAAAAAATGCAACCATTATTGTCTATAATATAGTCTTCATCCGCAACTTGGTATAAAAAATTGATTCATATTTTTTGTACACACCATAAAATTACACACAGAACCACAATGCGGTTTTATATTCACACGTTTGCATTCTTTGATCAAATATGTTCTATCTTATAGAAATTATACACATACATCAGCTGTAAATAAATGGCAAAATACAGTAATACCTTCATTTATTTTTTTAAAAATACCACCACAATATCAGGTAAAAAATTATATGATCTCTATAGAAAGTCAGAACTCTTTCCTTGGAAAGCTTCGTTTCATGACAGATGAACTGTGCCAACTACATAGAGCATGGCTGTTTTTTACATTCAATGATCCTTATATACATCATTAATTAAAATTACATATCTTGTCTATTGCAGCTGAGGTACAATTAAGGGTGGGGGGGTAGGCTCAAACAAGACGTTTTGATAGTGTTCGTACATTTCAATTTTTTTCTTGGAAAGTTTTCATCTGATCGTTTTGAAACTAACTGCATACCTGCACTATATTATAAGCTATAATCTACTGTAAACTGCATACCTGCACTATATTATTAGCTATCTACTGTAAAAATCCGATTGAATTATAAAATTAAGTTTCTGAGATAAACTGTCCAGAATCACTCTGGAATTGAGTTAAAAAAATTGCTCAAAAGATGGCGCTTCAGAAATTTGTTGGAAGTTTTTCTGGGTTATAATTGAATGAAACTTATTAATTCTTTTTACATTGGTTAGCGGCTCTTTTACTCTAGGACCTCAGATAGTTTCATAATAATTACTGCAAAACAAACGGAAATAATTATTTACTTCCTAGACAATTCCAATAGATGGCAGTTACGGCCTCCCGCCCACCGTTAAATGTAACGGATTTCTTAATAGTGTGTCTAATACATAGTACCCGTCGGAACAGCACAAACTTAACTCTTACTACGGGTATATAACCAATGTTAATAATTAGTCTGTATGGTATATCAGCACTTATATAAATATATTCATGCAATATTATATGTCTCTTAGAATTTGATGAAAATCAGGCAGGAGTACAAAAAAATCATGTTGTCCCAATGTCGCAACTTTGCAGCTACAATCAAATTTACGTGATATTCCCTACGAAAGTAAGGTTTTTGTCCTTCCTATTCGTATTTCAGTGTTACAATATTTCAAACGTATATAGGTCAGTACTTCCACTTCAAATCACGCTTTAAATTTTCAAAACTAAATTACGAAGAGAAGAGCTGCAAACTTCACACTTCCGGCTACTTCTGGAAGAAATATCAAATTAATTTTACTGTATTGCACACACCAAAGCAAGTTGTAAATCACGAATACCTCATCAATCATAATAAATAAATCAATGGTTGCACAAACGCAATTTTTCAACAAAATTTCCAATTGATTGATATTATTACGTTCGAGTGACATTCAACAGAAGATTCAACACACGGTGATGAGCTTACGATTCTCGTCACGTGTGGGTCACTACCTGTTCTTACTCCACGGGGTCACACAGCGAGACGACTCCCACGCGAACCACTCGACCAAATACTAACAAGATGCGAGGTGTCTCGTCAAGTCACAAAAAAAATCATGTATATGCTATAATAATTGGTAATTTTTTTTTGACACAGCGAGGTAGTGTTAATTGCAGGTAATATAGGTCATATAATATGTAGCATGTAGTAAAAATTCTAATAGTTGCAACAAAACATTGTAGGGCACCCTCATTCTGAGGTGACTGTACATCGATCTTGATCAGTAGAAAAGAGCTAGCACACACCTGCGTGGATTTCATATTATATACATTACGTCCCTTGTCCAGCGATCACGATTTATATCCAACTCTTGTTCTTATTTTGTTATTTACCATGCATTGATCAAAATAATTACACTCATAATTATAATATGAATACAAAAAAAATAATGAATTTTAATAAACTAATTTACAACGATTTGTGATAGAGTTTAATTTAAAAATTGAATTCCTTCAGTGCTGATTATGCACTTAAAATAAAGTTAAAAGCATAATTTTAAAAAATATTAATAAAGACAACATACCTTTTTCCAGTGACTTTTAATACATGAAACTTTGTTTGGTTGCAAAATGCTGACTAACAATATACAAGAAAACAACTTCACTGTCTTATCTGTCTGCCGATAACTATATCCTGAAATTTTCGTAACATTACATCAGAAAAATTCGAAAAAATGAAAATTGATAGCTGCTCTAATGTTCAGGCACAAATTGATGACAAAAAAAATGTTAAAATACTTATTAAAAAAATATAATAATATATATATTAAAAAGTAATGAATGTCATTAAATTTTCACAATTAAAAATAACAATAAATTTACTATAAATATTAAACAATTATAATTAAAATATGAATTTAAGTATTATACTGCATTTGACATAAAAAGAAGTAAAAACGTGTTATAATTTTACGATCGTCACTCAACTGCGCATAAAAAAAAATCCTTCCAATTACAGCATTACAAAAACGAGCATGCAGCTGTTAAATACTATAACTACAGTTACAAAACTATAATTTATAATCATTATAATGTTACCCTAGTATTGTCCTAGTTCTACGTGGTATTTTATCAATAACAACACGTTGTATATAAATCTATTTTAATAATCAACATCAAATCTCATTTATCTATAAGTAATTAGAAAAGGCTTAATGTGAATGCATGTGAGATATAATTAGTGATATAAGCGCAGTGTGATACTGTGATAGTTTCATCAACGTCACTGATAACACGTGTCTTATCATGGCTGCAAGATAACAGCAACATCAAGTTATCATAACATATAATATATTATATAAAAAATACGATTAATTTTGCAAATATATTAATCAATGTTTCAAGCATTAATTAGGTATGTTGGTAAATACACAATTGATTCATTAAGTAGATGTCTGTACAGTAGCATGGCATATAAATATAATATAACAGCATAAATAAAAAAAAAATATCCTCATTTGATTACATGTATTTACCAACAAACTATTTACATATTTTATACTGTGGCGCCAGGGTCTAACACGAAAGCTGACTTAAAAATCAAACTATTTATACCTTCAAAACTTGAGAACAAACAGCTGATTCGAATATTATTCTAAAATAATAAATAAAGTATAATTAATTCGGTGGTTACAGCGCTGTAACTTACCTTAATAACGATGTATTATGCTCAAAAGGTAAATAAAACGTATTAACCTCATAAAGTACCAAGAGATGGCATTGAAAACAGCCTCTATAGAATCAGTATGACTCAACTACATGTGTACTTTAGCCAGTAGCAAAGCTCAGATATCAAAACAATGACACTTTTAGAATCACTCAGGTAAAATCCACCAGATGTCCATACCTGTCTTTATGACGTCAATATAATATTACAAATAATAATATTTAATTATGTGTATCACTTAAAAAAAAACTCACCAAACAGCTAATACAGCAACAAAGTTAAATGTTAACTGCAGTATTTAATGTGCACTGTAAGGATCAGTGTCCTACTATTGTTACGAGTTGGTACTTGACCGCCACTTTACGTCCGCTCTCGCCTACACCACTCATCATAATCAGCAGGCAACTCGAAGAAAGGGAAAATAAAATAATATTTAAAAAACTTCTTTCCTCGTCTCGTTTTCTGTTTGGGTCGCCGGAGGGCGCTACTGTTCCACCACCACCACTATTATCTTCTTTCTCTTGAGAGCTATTTTTTATACTCCTCGCAAGACACACATTATCTCGCTTGTCTTCACAGGGCTAATCTCTTCATAACCTAACCCTGGTTATCATAAAGTTTAAATTTCAATAATTTAACATACAAAATTTAACTTAATGATTTGGGGTATCTTTGGTTTGACAAGGACAATGTCATATCAAGGTCAGGAGTTCAGCTGTTTTTAAACACCAAATTGAATATCATTATTACTAGCCTAAAGTTGTTGTAATTTGAATTTTGTTGTTTTTTACAATAATTCATGCAATTACTATATTTTATTAAATATCATTATCATGCTGTTATTTTTAATATTGTATTCCTAGTACTCTATATGTAGATTGAAATAATAACTGCACTGTACGTCTTCATTGGTTCAGATTATTTTGCGTAAATATCCATGCAATCAAAAACAATAAAATTGTATTTTTAATTACCACTTGAATAATATTCCTAAAATAAAAATAATAGTTGCAAGATCTAAAATCACTAAACATGGCGTTCTAAATCCTTAAATATATACCTCGTATTATATTTATAATGTTTTCATTTGGTTTTATTATCTTTTACATTTTACACAACCATTTCCTGTGCTTTTTTGCATTTGGTTCGATTCTTCAAATTATAATATAAGTTTTTGTATCTTTGTATCATTTTTTTTTATTGCCATTTTCACTTAAATTATAAAAAAAAAAATTTGCAAACCTTCACGTTTATACCTGGAATTATTAACAGCAAGATTGTTTCTTAGAAATTTAGTCAAGTGTTTTCTTAGAACGGAGGAAAAGGTTGCAAGCTAAATAATTTATTTCATGGCTACAGTATATTAAGAGAGACCAAAAATAATATACTATTTCATTATTATTGTAGGAGTAGCCCTATTATTATATTATAAAATTTAATATTCATAAAGGTAAGTAGGTATCTTTGCAACTCCATAACTTTCGGCAGATAATTCTCATATCGTGATGAGGAAAAGCGTGCTTTTAATTATAATTATGTGATTTTGTGTTACATTTACAGTAACGTGTTGAATGTGCATGAGACATATAAAATATACTTAAATGCAATTTCTTTAAGATGTTTTGGAAAAAGGAAAAGAGGAAAAGGTGTCCTTTAATAAATTCAGTTTTGCTCGATTAATTCTTATTTTCGTACTTTTAGGCTCACAAAGCATCTGATAGAGGATAGCTAGCAATTTCTTTATCAAATTTTATTCAATTATCTGAATTATTATTGCAGTTAATCTTTTATTGTTTTGTTTACATTTTTGTGTTAACTAAATTTTTAAAATTAATTAGATATTATATTATTACAATTTTTTATTTTATATTTACAACATAATTGATTATATTATGTCATACAATATAATTTTTGCAATTATATAATTTAAATTATTTAAGCGTGTAATTTATTTTTTTAAGATAGAAATAGTTTTTGCATGGTATCCCAAGTAACGCTTATTTCATTCGATATTTCATTTAATTTGTCGACTGAATTAAGATTAACAACTTGCACTCGTATCATCTCACATATGAGGCAAATTATTTGAGATTGATGATCAAACAGAAATTAAATTACTCGAATAACATGCAGCTAATTAAGGGAGGCAAAGTAAATGACTTTAAAAGGAACTAAAAGTCGTATAACCTGAAATAATAACAATTAAAAGTTCTTCCCTCCTTTAATAAATCAGTTTAATTTATGTACTTCTATCATGTATTACATTCTAATTTTGTTAATAATTCTACATTATGTAATGACATTACAATCAGTGCACAAAATAACATTTTTTTTCCACTTCTATTAACACTTATTTATTCTAACCAATCCTATTATTTTCGTACTTGCCGAAATTCAGTAAATCAAAGTCAAACAGCATACATTTCTATAACGTGCAATGCGTACAGTATACAGTATTAAATTGTACTATTAAAAAAATATTACCTGCAAATATTCATAAAAAAATAACAGATTTTATTATTTTCAACTTTTTCAGTGATTGCGTTAGACAAGCGTGGTTAGTGAGAAATCTATTCTCGTAATTCGATTCTTGTGAATATCGTCCAATGTTCTCATGTAATATAAATGCATGAAACATTTACCTCACACAAAATTACGTAATATATTTTTATGATTATTCCATAAATAACAAAAGAAGTTAATTTAAAACTCGTTATTATAATACATATTTCATTTACATGAACATATAATATATATATTATTATGTCACTGTCACTACATGGTTTGTTTATTATTTAACTTGAAATTTACGATGACTTTACATTGTGATTATAAGAAGAAAAGTGCTAGGGTGGGGAGTCATAATATTTGCGTGTGATGCAAGATGTGACACCAGCAGAGATGCATGTTCGTTGAGCAAGGTTAGTGTCAACTTGACATAGGTCTGCCATATCCTCCTCAAAGATAACCCCCCCATCACGTGAGACCTTGATTAAGGACGTTACCCCTCCCCCCCTCAAATACGTCATAACGACACTTTCGGTTGCATGCAAGTTTTATATTTGCATGTTCTTTACTACACGCAAGCACAGAAAGTGCTACCAATAATAAGTTGTTATGATTCTGACAAAACATGCAATATTAAATTATTATTATTTATGTTAACATTATTTCAATATGTCATTACATTGCATTAAATAAGTAATTATTTTATTATCGACATGATTTTTATAATCATTTTATATTTAATAATATATTTAATATATTATTTAATAGAAGAATTAAGAATTAAATTTTTAAATTCTCTATTGTATAATATAAACGTATCCTATATCCGAGAACAGAAATTAAAGTAGCTTATCTCTTCATACAATAATTTGTAAGTACGTTTTAATTTATGAATCAATTTTTTTTTTCTATCAATCCAATTCCAAGAAGTAATTTGTGTTATATCAATAACAGGTATAAAATTAAAGCAAATGCATGGCTCTTTTTTTAAAAGTTTATAAAACCGTTTTTTTATGTGCGAATTCAAATATTAATTCTATATTTTCAAAATTTCTGTTCATATTCATAGTTTACATTTTTACGTAAATTGTAAAAATATAAAAAAAAAATTGTGAAATAATAAGATTAACATTACTTTGCAATATTATGAAGCTATTTCATTTTTTAAATTAAAAATTTAAGATGATTATATTGCTTCATATTATGAGTTATTAATTCAAAAATAAAATGCAAATCAACATAGTATACTTTAAAAGTCACGTAAAGTTAAAAGACAGCACATGAGTCAGCTGATAGTTTAATTTTGTCATCGTGACTAGCTTCGTATTAAATTTGGATATCTTAATACCCGCGTGTACCGAGCCCGCGAGCTCTCGCAATTAATTTATGCAAATGTGACTCATCTTGATCGCAAGGAGAGTTGTATGGACAGGTAAGATGGACTCTAGTTGAGATGGAATCTAATTAATCTAGTGTTAAAAAGTTACGAGGCTGCATGTGGATCTAATAGATCTCTGGAGTGCTCCAACAAAAGAAAAAAGTTTTCAAACTATCTCGTTAAAGTTTTTTTTAGGGTAAGTGTACATTAACGTGCAAAATATATATACGTATACTTCTTAGTTCTTAAATGGACTGTAAGGATGTTATAGTCAGAATTAATTATAACCAAGGTTTTTAAACTTTTAATGTACAATAGGAGACCTGCCTCGTATAGAAGAAAACATACAAAAAGGAGATTTACAAAAAGTTAAGACCTCAAGTTCAGATTTTTTAATTTAAAAAATGCCTAAAATAGTGATCACGTAAAATCGAGACTTACAAAAAAATCGAATTATGAAGTCAGCATTCACTTAATTTATTAATGTGAAAAATTAATGCTAATATTGATGCAAACTCAAACAACTCCAACAGTGACTTCCTAATTTAAGGTCCGATACACTTTATATGAATGCCCCAAGCCTTAAGACATACAGATTATTAAATATTATAAGGTTAAAAATTACTTTTAACAGTTTAGAATCTCTCTGCAATTGGAAGATTCATATTAATTGAAATTATATTTAAATTTATGAGAAAAATACTGAATTATTTTAATATTAAAAAAAAAAATCAGAACACTTCTTGAGACTTAATTTTTATGCATTTGAAAACTGCAGATTCTTGTTGTAACTGGAACTAATTTTAATGATATAGTGACATTTGAATTTTCAGTCAAATTATTGTCATGCACCTTCATTGTTATATATACTCTTTGAAGAGACAAATATTCCAGAGAAATAAATCGGTCAAAAGATAAAAGGTAGAAGAGAGTGGTGGTAAACTAACGAGACGTGGTGCACTGGTGTGATGATGCTGGAACGGTGCCAACATCTATCATGTCGTCATACTTAAGCCTGCCGTCTGGCTAGCTATATCTCCCACTGGCTTTATTTTTTCAAATTACGATATGCATGGCCAGACAAACTGATTTACATTAATGTGATACGACAAGATTCAGTCATATATCTCATGTAGCTGGATTATAAAGTTGTGCCCCAGTAGACGTTTATGTATGTTACAAATTATATATTTTACCTTATTAAATTTAAAATAACGTTATTATTAATTATATTTCAAAATTAAAAATTATTATAAATTATAGTACACTAGAAATTTGGTTCCATATGAAAATACGTTCAACTAATTTAAGGGTAAGATAATATGCTCAAATTTGAATGTTAAAAATATTTAATTATGAAACATAATTATTATCTTATAATCATTGTCTTTAAATTTCTCCCCTACATCTTTTATTAGTAGCTAAAATGTCAGGTATACAAATTCGATGTAGTTTTTTATGTATGAATTTTTTAATTTGGCTAATTTAACATGGAAGTTCCATTTTTCCATGTTAAATTGGTCAGCTTTAAAAATTAATAACTCAAAAACTTGATCAAATTTGTATACCTGATATTTTAGCTACTGATAGGGTAGGTAAAGAAGAACATTTTTAGATATGCTTCATAATTTTAATGTGTGGGATCTTTTTAACATAGGGCATAATATTATCTTACCTTTATTTAATTTTCTAGAAATTGTAATTATCTTCAATTGAAATATTGTGTGTTATCATTTGTATATAATGTATAATAGTTGGAGTGGATTATTTTATAATTAAATCTTCAATTTTACAAACCTTATTGAGAAAATATCCAATGAAACATTTTAATACGTTGGATTTAATTTGACCTAGTAAACATCAAGCTTTTTCCAGTAAAAATTAAAAACATTCAAGCATAATTTTATTGCTTTAGAATATAATACATTCTGAATTACATCTTGAAAGCAAATTTATTTTTTTAACTCTTGAATAAAATAATCAAGAAATAAAATTCAATACTACCTTGCACAATTTTTTACTTGTAAAAAAAAATTAACATGGAAAAACTTTAATTAAATTATAAGTGAAGTTAGCATACTATGAACACATACGTTATAAATTTCACTCATGCATGCTTCTTTGTTACAGCTGTGTTTATTCTACTCCACTCCGAGTTGCCAAAGAAAATACTACAAGAGAAGCTTTTAACTGCATTAAGAATTATATATATATACGTACATTTACAGTAAGTATATATAATAAAAATAAAGGAATTTAATAATTTATTATATTGTAAATAGAAATGGTTTTTTTATACAATTTAATTAATTCCAAACATAAATCAATGTTACCAGAGAATATGCATGACCTGTATACTCTCTTATGTTACTCTGTGACCTATATATTAAAGCTAATAATAACAAAAAAGGTTTCTTTGCATGAAGGGTTGACATGCGGTTACAATTTTTATGTCATGCATGGCAGGTTATAGTTTATATAGCAGAGATTTTATATTTGTACGCTCTTTGGTAGTAGTTATATATTGAAGGAGGAGGAGAAAATCGTGGGAATCATCAGGGTTGTGCCACCTGACATAAGAAAACTACCTGAATCTATAAGTCAGGGTACTTGATTAAAAGGTGGAATTAGAGATATTTTGTGAATTCCATAAGTTAATTTCAATCGAAAATTTTACTTTTATAAAGAAATATCCCATGGAAGATAAATGTTTCAGCAGTTTTCATTCTGAAAAAGAATGAGATAGATTTATAAGTTAAGAAAATAGTAAATGTATGACATTAAAAATTGCTGGTCCACATTTCAGGTTTATGTACTCACTCACTCGCGAGCGTGCAGCTTATTGAAATAATTAAATCTGTTACGTTTCAAGTACTAGTGTTATTGATTACGACCATTTTAGTATGCGCGTTTGTAATTTTCATTAAAAAATTTACAATTCCACCCAGATGAAAAGACGTGGCTTGAACATAAGCATACATTGCACTTTACATCAAGAATGCTAATAATTTATTAATTATTTATTCTCTGATCAAAAAAGTTTAAAAATAATCAATCATATGAAAATTATATATGGCACAATCAAGTAATGCATAGCATGGCATTTTTAATGTGGTAAGTTTTTTTTTTAGCGCTCTTTCTATTAGATCACCTTCATATGTATTACTTAATTTTTACACTTCTATATATTAAAGCAGGAGTGTTGTATATACCACATGAATGTGTATCAGGCTAAAATATCGTTTGAAAATTGAGTATACCAAATCTAATTCAGTGCTTTGTGACTATCTAACTCCAATTATGGACAAAAATAGCCAGTGTATAGAGTATATTGCTGTAACATCATGCCCCTGTAAGTAGGCTGAAGTGAGCTTGAATGCCCACAGACTAGCATATGAACAAGGTATATCTTTTTTAAATTTACTATACAAAATATATGTAAATTTGTAAGAATACGCAGTACATGATACAAATCATAGAAAAATCACACTACCAGACAACAAAAAAAACTTTTTTTTTAATTTTTCAGTTCTCATATCCAATCCACCGCACTTCCCCAATTTTTTAGTGACCCTATATTGTACGTCCCTTCGTCTCTTCCTGAGTGTCACGTAAAAATTAACAGCAAATACCTGTATCAAATGTAAAAAATACAATATAAAAATAGTGTCGATTCAAGAAAATAATTTGAATATTGAAAACAAATCTAAATGGGATTACCTTTTCATATTTTCATAAAGGATGAGAATTTACCATTAAAACATATGAAATAAAACCTATCTTACAATGTTTGAGTTCTTGCTGATACCACATAATAAACTATATAAAATATAAGCTGCAGCCACAGGGAACAAACAGTGGTAAGATTTGGTACGACAACCCACAGAAAAATAAAAACGTTGTGTTTATATTTAATAATATTCCCTGCAGACACAAAAGCTTTTATAAAGAAAATACGTGCAAATGTTAACCCTTAAAATTGTTACGGCGTCTTATATTTGCCTTGAGAGAAAAAAAAATTACTTTCTACCATGCATTATTCATACGTTTTATGATAAAACGCATAATATATAAAAATATACATTTAATAGTCAAATTCACAACTTTACGTAAAAATCAGATACAAAATATTTCTAAAAATAGTTCTTTCAGTTTTTTTTTTAATTGAACTTAATTACGTATATAATGAAAAAAAGTTATTTATTACATGTAAAATGTACAACATTATTATGCAAACATATCAAATATTTTAAAATTCAGTTATCTTTTTCATACAGATGCATAGAAAAGACTTACTTGGGAGTTCTTTTTTTTTTTTCTGTTACTTCCAATTTTCTATTATTGTATAACTTACAATTAACTTACTTGTTACTTTAATTATTAAGAATACATTTATTGATATAGCATTATTAGCATAATATATACAAACACAACAATGCAGCATTATATTATGCAACAGAATACTATTCTCCACATATACTGAATACAAAATTTACATTGTTTGCAAGACAGACATATTCCTCATTATCCTCAAGTTTTACTTTGCTGGCTTACTTCTGTCTATCACACAAACTTGAACTTGCAATCGAAGTTGCAGTGTTTGACAAGTTGGTGCTTGTTAGCAGAGAGAATATTCGTGGGAGGAGCAGTACACATCAGGACATTTCGAACGTTACCCCTTGCTCTGTTTGCAGCATGAAGGTGCGTTTCCATGGAGCGGGGAAAGCGAGAAAATCACGTGCCAATCAGAGGCTCGGAATTTCTTCACCTTGCGGGTAGTGATTTTGAGGGGGATTCAAAAAGACTTATCCGCGAGACTTGGCCGGCGGATAACTTGTCCACGTTCTAGTCTGGATAGTCTAAATACTTAGCCGCGCGGACAAGTATAAGGCTGGACAAGGGTTTGGATATGTCGGTCTGGACAAAAGTCATTTGGCCAAGCCTGTTGGCTGAAGTCCCGCGGACAACTAACCGCGCGGCTAAGTCTCGTGGACAAATCTCCCACCTGGATAAGGTTTTTAATTACGCCGCCATCTTGGATTACGTGTTAAATACGGTGATAATTAGACCGCCATATATCGTGATTTTATATTATATTACGTAAACATTGTGTTTAAAATTAATGTCATTTCAATCTTATTATTATTGGGGTGACATGGTTTAAAATTTTTGGCGCTTTTAACATTTTTTGTTATATTTCTCTAATTTCCCGTTCTGTGCGAGGCGCTGGTGGCATAATAATAAATTCATCGAGCCTCGCTGAATAACCCACGTTTTTTTTTTTCAATAAATTTATACCTTATACCCAATATTTGGATTAAATAATGGGTTTTTATTATCATATGATAATACTCTATTACAATTAATGACGGTACGTGAAATATCCATTAGAAAATTGCTTATTTTGACGACATTTGAGGGCTTGATTTCAACCTCCTTGATTTTAGTTCATTTTCTGTTTGCCTCATTTACTTATTTTTAACATACAGGAGTTCATACTCCTTAATTAAATGCTACCAGACTAATTATTAACTTAAAAAAGCTTTATTTTTAATAACTGTTCGTGTTTAAATATGTAAAAGTATGATGAAGTATCAGAAAATTACAGATGAATGGTATCATATCATAGAGCTATCATAACTCGTCAAATTAAGCAATTTAACGTTAGATATTTCACTTACCTTTATGAAATGTCATAGAGTAGTGTATTCTTGGGCTGGCCTTGTGCAATTATAGACACAAATATCAGGTATTAATCGTCTAATTATTGAAAAATGAGCATAACAAAATGTGTGCCAACAAAGAGGGCGAGGCTTGCTGATGATCATGATGATCGTGAATCGTGATGATGTAGAAAAGGGGGAGCGGGGGGAGGTAAACATTGAATATAAGCGCTAAATGTTTAAAACTAATTTTCCTATGTCTTATGCAAACTACACAAATTGATATTTAATCAAATTTGAACACAGTTGTTTAATAAATTAGCAATGAATCATCATATATGTAGATCCAATTACCTCCATATTTAACACGTAATCCAAGATGGCGGCGTAATTAAAAACCTTATCCAGGTGGGAGATTTGTCCACGAGACTTAGCCGCGCGGTTAGTTGTCCGCGGGACTTCAGCCAACAGGCTTGGCCAAATGACTTTTGTCCAGACCGACATATCCAAACCCTTGTCCAGCCTTATACTTGTCCGCGCGGCTAAGTATTTAGGCTATCCAGACTAGAACGTGGACAAGTTATCCGCCGGCCAAGTCTCGCGGATAAGTCTTTTTGAATCCCCCTCTTTATCGCCAACATGGCGGTCATAGCAAATTGCAGCAAATGCGCTTTTCTCGCCCCGCTTAACATCGCTCCATGGAAATGCACCTTTATCCTCAAAATTTTTGAGGATGGCTAGATTTGGTGCTCTTTTTTACTTTCCCTAAAATTACAAACTTGAATTTCTCTCTTCTATTCCTTACAGCTCTAATTGCATCAATAAAATCAAGCAGCAGTAAAGTTCATGGTGTTCTTTGGTGTACATATAATATATCTTAATGTTTATAGTAAACTGTGAAATGTAATATCATATTATAGCAACGGTAATGTGAACCCAATTATATCAAGTATTAACAAGTATACAGTTGTGTTAGATGGGTGTAGCTGATGTCATGTATTGCTTGCATGTTTTAAATCATTCATACTGACATAATGTTTAATTATATTTGAAAAAAAGTTGAAGAAACTTCTTGATAAAGAATTATAATAAATATGTTAAATAAACTGCATTTTAAAAATTAACCAATGTGCAACGATGATAAATCTAGGGCAATAGGTCAAACTATGTATTGTGTATATCTATTGTAACAATAATAAAACTTTTTTTCACTAAAAACTTTTTGATTCAATGTGAGTGCAAATGTATATAAATCAAAACTTCCTACTATAAGACTTTTCAGTATAGCATATCTTTTCTAATAAAAAAATATATCTCATACCACCAATAATAGTTCAGTGATTTCTTATATATATATTATATAACCTTACAATTTACAGTTTCTTTAACAATGAACGCTAAATGTGTGAGGTTTGATTGAGCGAATAGAGATCTTCTTAAACTTGGTCTCAACTAACGAGTATCCTCTGAGAGTGATTTTCGTATGATTAACTCCGTTGATTTCTCGAGTTCTCAAAAACTTAGGTTAAGGTATATGCTGGACCACGTCTAGAGAGCACGCACGCTCGCCCTGGGCTGCAATTCCGGTATAAAGTTGAGGCTCAAGTGAGTTAGTCGAGAGCAAGACGTGAGCCAACTGTGCTATAAGTTTGATCGTACTGTAAACCACATCACGGCATGAGTTAAATGTCCGTACGTGTCTTGTACAACATGGAGTAGACGCTTTTAATCAGTATGTTTTGTTAAAGTAAAAATTTAAGTGTATTGCTCTGTAAAATCAAAGCAAAGTGTTTATAGTTATTATATCAATTATAAGTCAGATATAGATATGTAAAGCTATATTATAACATATTATTTATTTATTTATTTCACTCAATATATATATATATATATAATTATAATTATATATATATATATATATATATATATATATATATATATATATATATAACATATATATTAAATATGTAGATGTAGCAAATATTGTTTTAAACCACTCAGGTATTTATATAATAGACTTCAGTAGTCCAAAAAGGTTGACAAATTATATATATTTTTATAAATTATAATATTAAATTAATTATATATTATATTCTCAATGTTAAAGCTCGTTATAACCCGCTCATTTCCGCTTCCGTTTACATAAGAGTAGAAACAAAAGCAGTAAGAAATGCTCACTTTCAAATGTATGAATAATTTAATATTTGAAGAACTACGGTTTAAGAATATAATGTGATAATTGGGTAATGCTAAAATGATTTTGTTGTAAAATTGCATTAAATTTTTGCATTCTATCCAATAAAACTAAAATCGTTAGAGAAAATCGTATTTTAAATTGTATAATCGTCGCCTTGTAAAATTTCCATTTGCAGCCTTGTTAATCATCAATATGAGTACATGACAGGGCATAGTGATTAACAAAACTACAAACGGAAATTTTCCAAGGCAACAAGTGTAAAGAAAAAACAGTGACAAATGACAGGTGTAAATATTTACTTGATATTTAATTTTTGCGTAAATAAAATCATTAATTATTACTCCAAAACTCACTCAATTACGAGATTAATAATTTACATCACAAGTTTAGCTCGACATATAAACAACGTGTTATTTGGAGCGCACGATAAGATTTGAGGATGTACGACATCAACAGCTAATGTGGGGGATGAAGTAAACAGCTGACTGCACTGAAGAGTTTGTTTTGATATCCTTCCTCACCAAACTTTTGGCTTGAATTGTTCGCCACTATACTCTGGGGAGAAAAGACGAAAGATCAGCAAGAGAGAAAGAAAAAAAGGAAGGAAGCTTTTTCTTTTGGTAAAAAAGAAGTAGGATTAGAGAGAGAAAAAAGTTTTTTTTTGTACATATAAGACCTGCTTGCCTGTAGATCTATATTCTATACTGTTGCCCATCTATTCTTACTCTGCAATCACAAAATAAATATATATAAACTAACAAGTAAGAAAGTTCATATATATAAATTTTTTTTAAAACAAATTGATTTTTTTTTTTTCAATTTAAAAATTGATTTGTTTTTAACGAATAGGAAAAAGTCAGCAGCTGTAACGTAACTCTTTGCTGTAACTATAATAATTAATTTAAACTAACGGTCGATTGCAAAGAAGTTTTTTGTGTATAGTGTTGGTTAGTGTGATGACAATTATTTATAATTAAATTATATTGATGATAGTTAATTAAAAAGCAATAGAACGTTCAGACACTTGAATGATAACTTTAAAAAGAGGTAAGACAATTATTATTACTTCATTAATAATTATTATATTATTACTTGATTGAAATATGTTAAAGTAAATTTTTATACCTTGAGTAAAAACAAAGAGTTTATACATGTAATCTCTGGTAAAAGTATACGGAGAGGTGCGGAGTCAATTTAAACTTATCATCTTTTAATGTTAACATTGTTAGTAAAGAACTTAACTAATGATTCTCCTAAAAGTAGAATTAGACTTATTGACAATGGTCCTATGCATAAATGTATCTAGTTGTATAATAAATTACCAGTATCACTAAAAAATGTACAAAAGTATGCAGATTTTAGGAATTTGGTTAAAAAGTTTCTGCTCAATGACTGTTATTACTCTGTTAAGGATTTTTTACTGTGATTTTTCTTCTGTATTGGTTATGTATTTTGCCCTTTGACGTGTCTACTTGATATTAATATATGCATAAATGTATTTGGAATTGGACGATTAAAAATAATTTGAATTAAAATTAATTAATTATAAAGTTTGAAACTTTGAAATGTAAAAAAAAAAAAAAAAAAAAAAAAAATTAAAATAAAACAGTTATCATTATTTTCTTGTTTCTATGGCTATCATATCATCGTTGATGAGACTTTTAGTAATAAATTTGCAAGCAAATGCAGAGCAATATATACATATATAGGTAATTTTAATAACTATTTTAGCTTTAGCCGCGCAAATAACAACATAGTTTATCAAATGTTATTTTAGTATACATATATACGCTTTCATACAAACAAGCAAGATTCCTATTCAATTTTATAATTTTTTTTTAACTCAAATTCTACAAACTTATTTTTACATTCCTTTTGGCATTGTTTCTCAATCGCAAGGGGCTACCTGTGTTTATTAACCTTGGTGGGGTCAGCGGGTATCGAACAGCGGGGCTCTCACACGGGTCAAGGGTTGCTCGGTCAGTACACACTACACCTGTGCACGTGTTCTTGTTATACATACACGCCAGACTAATTTACGTCTTGTCTCAGGAAAGTAGCCAGACCCTTTCATTCACGTATACGTGAGTTGTTTAACAGAATAAAAATACTTTCCTACTATTTCGTGCTATATAGTGTTTTTTATGTACATCAAGATTTTGAATGATAGTATATATTATTTATCTAACTTTTGATAATTAAATAATAAAAATAGGCTGCACTCAATATTTTATATTCATTTTTTTTTAATGTATGATCTCTATATTTTAAAAAATGTACGTATCTCTATAAAACTCATTCACACTGGTTAGGATGAAATTTATAATGTATATAATTTTATTAATTAATCTAATATTTATATTATAATATCATGGTTTGTCACATACTATTTCATAAATATATTTATAAATAATAATTAAATACCAAATAAAATATATCATGGTATGGTATATAAATGCATTGCACACAAATATTAAAAAATATCATATTGCTTTGGGAAAAAAAAATCAGTATACTGTAATAATTTCATTGATTTGGCTGTGTCATTTATATGAATATAATATATAATATCTTAAATTATATTATTTTATAATATATATTGATTAAAGTGCTGTTAAAACCCTGGGAGTTGTGAAAATTAGTATACAGTCAGTTATATTTTTCATTTTTGAAATTTTCGTATTTCTCCTGATGACCAAGAAGCTTACATTTTGCATAAACAAAAACATAAGAAAGTGAAAGTTATCACGAGATGATGCAACTTTATGCAGGTTAAAATCCCCCACACAAACGTCATCTCTGTGCAAGTCGTTAAGCGATGTTTACGTTGTTGGGACAACAAACTGCCGACAAACACTCGGATAAGTTTACAATCTGGTTCGGCAAATACGGTGGCAGCAACGTGTAAATAAGAACGTCTCCAGCCACATTCATCCCGTGTAATCCCCAGAACATCGTCATCTGCAGGGAATAAAACCACATATTTTATATTTTCAATTGGAATGTTCGATCCTATCATATAGTCACATCGAAATTGAAAGAAGATTATGTTTATTTTTACGTTTGAGGTTTTCAACAATTTTTTATAATATTTTTCATATTTTGGTATGCCCATAAATCATTATTTAAGATACTTTAAAATCGATACAGTAGCGTAGCTGGTCTCTCTTCTCTCCCCCCCCCCCTCCATGTGTCACGGTATACATATTAGGTGAAAATGGGCTGTGGGCAAGGAATCCTCATTTAAAGCCACGTGACTAACTCGTGACGTCATGAGGAATCCCATGTTACTCTTATGGCCCTTTATCATGACGCCATCGAGAGCGCGTTCAAAAAACACTCGAGGACAATACTTTGTTATCCATTTACCTTGGGATGTGCCTGTGGGCATGCCTTTTCTCCACCCTTTTCTTTCCCCGAATGCAGATAAGTGAAATAACACTTCCTTCCCTTATTTTTTTCTATTAACTGAAGATGTACCTGCTATATCAATAATATGAAATATCGTCTTCAAAATTAAAATGCTTACTGGAATTATTGTGAAAGAACTTTTTTCCTTAAAAATACAACACATTTGTAATTACAATAAACATTAATTAGCCATATCAAAACCACGTCAAGCTATCTCAATGATAGCATGGTATGCATTAAAACTTATAAAACTTCAATTAATTATGCTGCAAGTAAACAATAAGCAAGTTAAATTAATCAAATCAAAATGTTATTTTAAAAATACTAGTTCAAAGGTAAAATTCGGAAACACCTGATTTTCTATCGTCGTTTTTTGTAGTTGACGGTTCTTATTCATTGTATTCAAGATAGATTATAATTTTGCCTCATTCTTGTGAAAACTTGTAATATGAACGTTAATTAAGATGGAAGCAGGGAAATTAGTTTGTCTCACAGACGAGCAGGTTTGTTATTATCCGCGCTCAACTCTGATGTAACGTGATTAGTACGACGTCGTTCAAAGCAATCGACGAAACTTTGCCTGCTGCTGCTGCTGCACCCTTCTTACAAATTTTACTATACGGGAGTGTAATGTTTACGTTTTGGATAGCACGGATATGCACGAAGATATTCGGGATGTAGGCAGAAAACCCTTAAATCGTAATATGTTGTGCGGGTTAACCTAACTCGCAACATCTATTTTTTTAATTGGTCACCAAATATTTTTCTTCAATAGCACTTATTTTTCTTGTCACCATTTATATATGAAAGAAAATTTTACGAAAAATGATGTAAACAGCCAGGAGAAATTAATTTCTGGACAACTTTAGCACGTATCTGCTATGCCACTGCAATGTTTTGCCTACAACGTGTAGTGACGTTATATTATTTTATGACGTATTGTGAAAGACTCGTATACAGATGATGTTTTAGTTTTCTGGTAATTTTATTAGTGGGTGTACATCGAAAAATTTTTATAGAAAGAAGTAATAATTAGCCAACATAAATTCAATTGTGTCCATTAATTTCAATGATGACCATTTTCATAAGTAAAACTGCGAGATAATGAGCCTAGCAATGGAAAATGATGCTTTTGAAATTAGACATTTTATAATTTAATTATCTACATGTAAGTGTCATAAAAGTTGATACTGACATTAATAAAAAAAAAAAAAAAAAAAATCCTTATACGTGTGGTACGTATTAATACTTTAATATAAGTTGTGCAAAATGCTTACAATGGACAACATACATGAAATTTTTTTATTGCAGAAATGAATAGAGGGTACCAAATTATGCTACTCTAAATTTTTTCAGATTTTTTTGAAACCCAGAACTATTTTTAAATAATTATTGAAAGTGCGGCCACGCCCCCTGGAGGCGTCAATAGGCGTCCAGTCTCTATCTTTTTTATTAAGAATTCAGAGGTGCCAATTGAAATCACAGGACTTTCAATAATTATTTAAAAATAGTTCCGGGTCTCAAACAAATCTGAAAAAATTCAGAGTAGCATAATTTGGTGCCTTCTATTCATTTCTGCAATAAAAAAATTTCATGTATGTTGTCCATTGATATTTTTTTTTTTTTTTTTTTTTCCAGTTTCATGCATTATGAAGGGAATATAAATATTAGTTCCAAAATATCCTTCTTTCACTTTCAAGAAATTTAATTTTACCTTGCCACGCTGGAAAAATAAAAAAATACAAGAGGTTTAGGCAACTGGTTCAGCAGCAAATCGAAGCAGATTGCATATACCGCAGGGGCAACGTCTCACAACGTCATTTAAGCGCTGTAGAAGTTACCTCAAGGCAAAAGGGGATGTCAGGGTGGAGAATTAAAATTTTTGCAGAAGAAAATTTATCTGAAGGGCTGCTCATTTCATGACCTTAAGAAAATAAGCTTGTCCGCAAAGTACATAAAATAAGCAAAACATTAATATTTTAATAAAGAATTTTACTAAAAATATTTGCCATTTTTAATTTTGTATAATTATAGTATCATTAAGAGATTGAATTTATGTTTTTCAATTCTTCATTTAAGAATTAATTTGCAAGCTGCAGGATTTTGATAATTTTTTTTTTACTGTTTATCAAACTGATTATACAATATTCTCGAGTATGATATTATTATTAAAGCACTATATTTTCCAATTGTTTTCTTTCAGAATTTATCTTATTATAACCATATAAAGGAGGTCACTGATTTCCTATATAACACTCCAGTCAGCTGTAAACACAGATAGCGGCGGACAGTTGACAATCGTAAGTATCTTCACACAAGTGGCTAACGTGACCAATCAATCAACGTCACGTGTCAGCTGTCACAACTGCACATAAATCATGCGGAAGAAAGTTAAGTGGCCGAGAGATGGCACCAGTGGTGATAACATTGATACTTATAGGGAAATTACGGTGTAAATATAAAATAAGAGACACTTTTATTATTACACGTTATAGCATTAATTATATTGATAGGAATTAATGTTGCGAATAATTATAAATTATATTAAATATCTTATAATGATACAATTAAATGTAACATTTAGTTTAATTAAACAACTAATGAAGAACAGTTAATTGCTCTTTTTGTTTCTAATTTTTTTATTTGTTTATTCGTTTGATTGTTTATTATTTTTTATTCGCTTATATATAGCGTTTTATATTTTATATTATTTTATCATGTATATCATGATGTCCAATTCATATTTTATTGTGATAATTATTATTTTAATTATTACGTATATTATGTAAATTTTATGGTATTTTTTTGTAATTATACACAGACATTTAATTAGTTACATTAATTTATACAAAATATATATAAGTTTATTTATAAATAAAAAAAATATAATTTACACGGAGGAAAACTTGTTAGTGTTTTAAAAGGTTAACTCCGAGTTTTAGCCTTTTAGGTTAACATTTAATCCTTTTAGGTTAACATTTAAAACCTCTAAGACACTAACGAGAAAAAATATTAAAAAGTTAACCTGCTGGAAGGATAAGATACTATGTTAGTCTTTAAGTAGATAGGAACTTAGTGTTTTAAATTCTAACATAGGAGGCTATCCTCTAGCAGGTTTATATTCTAGTCACTGCAAGATAAAAAGTTACACTCTTGAAAGGCTAAAAAGCTAGTCTTTTAAAGCGTATAAAGAGTTATCCTAGAGCAGGATACGTTTTTAGTATTTTAAAGTCTTACTATCGGAGCTATCCTGTAGCAGTTTAACAAACTAGCGTAACATGATAAAAATTTATACTCTTGAAAGGATAGAAAGCTAGTCTTTTAGGCTTATAAAGAGTTATCGCGAAGCAGGTTACGTTCTTAGTACTTTAAAGTCTTACACAGGAAGCTAACCTGTAGCAAGCTAACATCTTAAACTATACAAGATAAAAAGGTACACTCTTGAAGGTCTAGAAAGTTAGTATTTTAACAGTTTAAAAAATTATGCCGTAGAAGGATAAGATTTTAGTACTAGAGTTTATGATGGTAACCTTTATGTATTATTAGAATATTAATCCCTCAAAAGGCTAAAAAACCATCCCTTAAGTGTATAAAACCTAACGGATTTCTGCGCGTTGAAGATGCGCATTCACAATCATCCAGCCTTGGCGTCGTTCAGTCGTCTCTGGGCAGTTGAGCAAGCAATTCGTGTCTGAATTTACCTATAACTGGTAAGTGTAAATCATATTTTCAATTTTATTTATCATTATTACTTCAATAGCATGGAATAAATTGTTGTTTTAATATGTTTCAGAAGGAGATAACATCACACGGAAGACGGGGAAAAAATGATTTTTTTCAACGCAAAGTCGCTGCTTGAAGGAACTTATTTATAAGGTAAAATGAGTTACATTATTTTTATAATTATAAATTTTAATATTGTTCTCCTAATTGTTTCAGATACATGTAGGAAACCTGCTGAATCCTATGCCCTGGATTACAAACTTCATAACGATGGGTTCAATGGTAGTCGCTGCAAGGAACACTAATAAAATCATCACGATCGAGTACTACTAAGTACTGCACTACTGGTACTGCTGCAGAAGTTTGGCAACTCCGGAATTCCTGATTCCCTCGATCCAATCTATCATTTAGACAGGATAAAAATTAAAACTGTAAAAAGCTAATATCTTATCCTGCTAGAAAGATAAAAACCTACCGAGCTAAAAGACTAGAATCTTAGTGCGTTAGGCGGCTAGAAACCTAACCTGCTAGCAGGCTAGAATACTAACCGCCGAGAAGTTTTGAAACTTACTCTCTTATACAGGTTAACATTTAATTCTTTTTCACTAGATAACATTTTAGTCTCTCAAAGTTTTGAATCTAATACTTTTACGCGTTAGGTACAACATTTAGTGCGTAAAAGGTTTGGTTTTAAAACTAAAAGTTTAACTTTTTCTGTGCGTGTAGATGAAACTTCTTTTTTTTATTTTTATATGTTATAATAGATATTGAATTTATATAAATTCCATATATTTTTTTAGTTTATTATACATAATAATAAAACAAAATGAAAAACATCAAAAGTGATGCCAAAACCAACTGGTAATGTACAAATTATTTTCACAATTGCCTTTCCTTGTTTTTTTCACTTTTTACAGAGACAGGAACATTTACGTAAAGGCTGGGTGTGGCCACTCTAGCAGCTGTTTATGCGATGTGCTTACTTTTGGCCGTCGGCAGCTAAGCATGGTACCTCGCCACACAGAGTATAATAAATATATGGGCTAGATTTGATGCTTTGAGAGTACCTAGCTCTCACTGGAGTACAAACAATCACGTGATAAAAAGTACCTCAACAAAATGGGATCGTGTATTCTGTTACTCACTTTCATAGCAAAAAGCATGTTATAAACATCAAATTAAAAATAATGGAAAAGCTATGTATATGAAATATTCCATTGAATATTTAGATATAGAGGACTGCGAGTTATGTATTGCCAATTTTATCAAAATCTTTTTAAACCCTGTTAAGGATAAGATAACGCCACCAATGTTAAAAAAAATTCCTCACACGAAAATTATGAAAAAAATTTAAAATGTTCTCCTCTACACCTCCTATTAGTAGCTAAAATATCAGGTATACAAATACGATCTAATTTTTGAGTTATGAATTTTTAAAGTTGACTATAACATGGAATTTCCATTTCTCCATGTGAAAGTAGTCAACTTCAAAAATTCATAACTCAAAAACTAGATCGTATTTGTATACCTGATATTTTAGCTACTAATAGGAGGTGTAGAGGAGAACATTTTAAATTGTTTTCATAATTTTTGTATGAGGGATTTTTTTTAACATTGGTGACGTTATCTTACCCTTAACATCCTTAAAATTTGAATGCAAAACGCTGTGACGTCATAGGCATTTAAATATTTAAAATGCAAGTATTTTAAAGAAAGGCATTACATTACATGTCACAGCGTTCTGCAGTACAATTTGAAAAAAAAAAATTCAAATTGTGTAAAAAAATACTTTTGAGACTCTCTAATTTAAATATAACGTTCAATATATAAAAATTTAATGCAGGTTGTAAAAATACGTATTTAAATCGATACTATCGACACTAATTAATTTTTATTCTCTCTTGCGTTATAAATTGTTTTAATTTATTTAAATGGTTGGAACAGATGTGTCAATACAATAAAATTAAGTCGTAAAATTATTATCAGTGTTAATAAAGAAAATTATAGTGATATTTATTTTTGCTCATATTAATGTTTATTTACATTTTAAGCATGAAATTGATCATAATTCACAATATTTTTATTGCATTTCGATTGTACATAACAATATAAGCACATTAAATCAAGTATCAACAACATAGTGTCTGTAGAGAATACAAAGACACAAACAAAAACTCAATCACATCAAAGCACAAATTTATAAAACTGATAAATCCATCAGATACAAAGAATTCATTTGATAGATTCACTGCAAAACTCTATTTATTTAGTGGAATCAGTCAAATAAAATTAAATTTCATTTTAATGAATATAATTTAAATTAATATTTAGTTTCCATTTACTGGATTATATTAACTATTATATAATCAATTGTAAATAATGATTTTTGCTATGATAAAATTAATAATAATTGAACTTAAGCAATGATTATCTGTTATACATGATAGTAAAATAATGTATACCTTTGAATTGTAATATACCTTTGTTTAAAACAAATAAAAATACATTATGCAAATAAAAATATTGTGGTGTAATTAATTAGTTATTTTTTAGACGCGTCGTGTAAAAAAACTCATATTTATTTCCTTTGAAACAAAAAACTTGACTGTAACAAGTCAAGTTTTATATAATATAATTTATCATGCAACATTATATAATTATTTTATGTTAAATATTAAAAATTTATTTTTCAGATAAATCTAGTACGTAATTATTATACAATTTCAGGTGTTAAAAACTAGGGCAAGAGAAGTACATTATATCATACTAAAAGTACTTCAAGTTTCATTACAGTAATGAGAATTCAAATTAAAGCATTTCTCGTCCTGCAAACTTTTTTTCTAAAAGTGGCATACAATATTCTGCGTTCTTCGACCTTGGTTTAAATGACACTCGAGTACACGGCCTACGTACCTACAACTGCATGCAAGCTAGGCAGGGTCAACATTGTTGTTATGGAGAAAAAGTTAACTGCGTAATGAACTGCAGTTGACAATATTTCCTAACATTACCGGGGCTGGAATAAGAGGGAGGAATCGAAACAATTAAGAAAAAAAAGTGTAAACTATTGCTATACGGGAGTTTCATGTTTACGTTTTGGGTAGCACGGAGATGCCCGAAGATCTTCGGAATGTAAGCAGAAAACCCTAAAATCCTATGCTATGCGGGTTAACGTAACTCACAACAACTCTTTTTTTTTTTAAATAATAGTTTTGGTCTCCAAATATTTTTCTTCAATAGCATTAGTTCTTCTTGTCATTATTTATGAAAGAAAATTCTAAGAAAAATTATGAAAAAGAAAATGACACCAATGCAGTCAAATTAAAAAGGTTCTGCATTGAAATGAACAGTTTTCCACTCTTCTGTTTCAACTTTACAAATTCAATATCTAAGTATATGCATCTGTGTACACTTAAATTCTTATAATATGTACTTCAATCATATGCATATATATATAATAGTATTTACTTTCTGTGGGCATAATATCCTTATATATTTATGGATAAACAGCTGATGTCTGTGAAGAATTTTACATTAATTTATAAACCGTCACTAAAATATAATATATACATGTTTTTAAATGCACCGAGAGGGGGGAGTTCAAATTACATGAGTAAAACCTTTTTTTACTGCCACATTATAAATCATAACTGCAATAAAGACTCATGTACATAAATATGTTTCGTGGAGAAATCTGAGCTAGACGGAACGTCGCGTGCTAGCCGTCACACAGCAGTACGGAGAAAACAGATCTTATTACGACATGCGCTGCATGCAACATCGTACTGTCCGCACTTTAACTCTCGTGTTTGTAATTTATACATCAATAACGAGAAACATGTACATTAATAATACAACCATATTCTTTTACCAGAAATAAAATTTTTTATTGTTTATTTTTTAACTTCGTATATATATTGCATATTTTTCCATATGTTTTCCGTATTAAAGTTGTAAATGTAAGGCTACAACCCGTATAAATCAGTTAAAGAGGTGCAGTTGTATAACATAAAATATAAATATTTTAAATTACATAAAATTTATTAAATATCATAAACTTAATTGGAGTAGAACACATACCAGGTACTACAGTATAACCATTATTGCCTATACACAGTAAATGGGATAATTTCAAAGACAGACTTTATAGATTTTTCTCACAATTTGCTTGTCAATCCTTTTGATTGCAGACAGATTCATGTTTTAAATAAAAATATTGAAAATATGTGCCTAATTTATTATTAAATGTATATTTAATGTTATTTATATAATTAGTTCTTATTAGTAGTTGTTCAATTAATTGAATTAGCCAATCAAAATAAGACAAGTACTTGAGTACGTTAAACTACGAAAGTTATAATATTTTTCTAATTATGTTATAAAGTAAACATAGAGGAAACTTTATATAATGATGTTATTTCTTCATTTTAATTCACAAACATTTTCAATTTTTTTTATATACATATAAAATACACACGGTAATAGACGCCTTAGGTCTTTTCTTACAACTTTTCTTTTTTTAATATAATATATAACTCCTCTTGAATAATCAAATCCGACATAAGAAAATAGAAAAAAAAAACAAAAAAGAAGAGTAATACGATGTGTATATAGTTAAGCCGGCAGGCAAGTTACGTTATTTTAGACTGCATGTTTACGCACACAAAAGCAGCCTCTTTATCTGAAAAAAAGAGAAGAATAGCAGAGCATATTTCGTCTGACAGCAGGTTACACTATAATATGTGGAAGAGAATTAATATAGCCACTATTTTCTCGAAGGAGAACTCAAATAATAATATTACACACACCATCTCAATTCTTTCAATTTCAAAAATAAACTTCAAGTTGGAGCACTATGACGTCACTATGATGTATTAAATACACCTCGGAACATCACGAACGCTACCTCTACCTGGTTTGCTGGAAAAGATTGCAGATTTATTTATTTTGCATGTGGTTCCCCAGGCTTTGGAAATCACTTTGGTTCATTGAGAAATAGTAGAGGTGTCCGTCCTGACTGAGGATTTCCTCGGTTCCCTCAGTCTCACCTCAGTGAATGTTGAAACGCGTAACAGGCCATGTCCACCATCCTTTCCTTCCCTTATCTCTACCAACTACCCCGCCTTCAGCTTCAAGCTTATAAGGGTGTATGCTTGCAAAAAAAAAAAAAAAAAAAAAAATGAGAGAGCACCCAGTTTAGCAATAGCAAAAGAAAATTTCAAATTTCACCACACGTCAATAGATATGATAATGCCCCTACAAATAGAGCAAGGGTCCCATCAGCTATTCACAAAAAGAAGTAGAAATGAATGTCAACTATAATAGCAAATAACCAAAAATATCGAGAATGCTAAATTCAGTTAGCGTAATGTTAATTTCATGTATTTTTCGTTGTTTTGTTTTAAATTTTAAATGCTTCTCCATTTATTTACAAAATAACGTTAATAAGATAAATATTTTAAATTATTCAATGCCATGGCTATTATAATGTATCAAATTTGCCATAATAAGTGTAGTCTGAAGAACACCAAAGCAATTATTTTGTATTTGACTGTACAAGCTAGTAGAAATAATATCAATGTATAAGAAAAGTGAAGTAAACTATATTTAAAAAAATAAACTATATGCATTGTTATTTTTTAGTCTCCCCACATGAGAAGTACGTTCATGATCAGATATGATCCAGACATAAAATTGTAGTATAAGCCAAAGAAGGTTGCTGAGCCGAGAACCATAATCCTACTTCTCCGAGTAACGTATTAAACACTTTATTTCTCCTTGGCGTAACACAGAAGCGAAAAAAAGATTTTCAATTCCCATTGTCTGCTTCAAGATACAAGATAGCATGAATTATAATAACAAGAAGAAAGAGATATTTTAAACTTTTATAGCAGAGGTTATAAGTCAATATAACTTTATATATAACAAAAAGTCTTTATATAGCAGGCAATTATTTATAGCAACTGTAGTACATAATTTACGAATTAAATACTGTTTTATTACTCTTGGTACTCAATTTTCAAGAGTTATTAAGTCTTATAAAAATATAATAATTTTATAAAAAGGTAATTGAAATCATAATAATATTGGATAATTATATTAAATTATTTATTTTTCACATTTTCAATGAATTATAAAAAAAAAAAAATGTGGAATGAGAGGCCAATACTGAAACTGGAATTGATTTTTATCATATACTGCATAATTTAATCTTTTGATTGATCTGTATGTATATTATAGCATTTTAAAAAATTCTATATAACTTTTTACATGTTATTTATGTGCACGTTATAAATAATATAATAAGGCTATTTTAATGTATGTGTTTGCATTAGCATATTGTTGTTGTTCAGGCTAATTTGTGTAAATATAGTAGTACATCAATAATTTCCCTTTGTTATTTTTGTTCATAAGTAAAATTGACTCAAAATTATCAGTATACATCTCATTACAATTACTTATTCAAAAACATTACATTGTATATTAGGCAAAGTTGATCAATGTGATACTCTGTTGCATATATTTTACAAAAAGTTGAATAATACAAACTCTTTCTACCCTTTCCGTTACATTTAATTTTAATATATAATTTCTATTATACTTTCAATGTCCTCTTTCATTTAATTGGTGAGCATTTTGTTGCAAAAAGCGTCTCACGATTTGAAATATACTCCCGAACATTTACGATGAAAATCAAATTAATTGTGACACCCCGCGTGTAGCATGTTTTTTTTAAAACTTAAATTAATTAAGTTAATGGTATCTAAAGGTAAAATCTACAAGGCGGTGAAAATGTGTTGACGATAAATTGCTGTAGAGTGTGGTTCACAACAATTAGATTAAACTCTTGCAGGTGTTACCAATTGTTTATGTGTGTGACAAAATTAGAGGTGAGATATAATTTACCTGGCGATAAAATCTTCGCAACATGTCTCTGAAGAGAACAAACTGAATAAGAATAGAAATTTAAAGTAACTTTTGGCAAAATAGTTTATTAAATAGAGATACCACAGCAGGTTACTATAAAGATTAAGTTTAGGTAAGCTATCTCTGTACATACAATATCTATTGAAACCTTGTATTAAATTTTATCTGCATGGATATTTACTTGAAAATAATTGAATACTATAGGATCCATTTAGCATTCATTGAGCTAGGACAAAGTAATTATATTACTGTATATAAATCATAGACATATACTACACAGTATACAACAATTTTAGTATAAATTTATATGCCATTTATATGAAAATTTATTAAAAAATTATTGAAAAAAGTACCTATTTAAATCCTTAATTGCCATTTAAATTTTTGTTTACCTTATTTAGTGTCACAAAACAGAGGTGCTAAACACGCTTTAATTGACCAATCCATCACAATTAATGTATCACCACAGGTTACATGTTCATACATGATGGCTAATTAATTGCACAACAATTGCTTCAATTAACAAATTAAAGCGTTCATTGCTACCTTCCATTATTTATGCAATCTCACATATACCTTGTTATACATCACAATCAAATCATTTTAATTAATTATTATTTGCTAGTCTTGCTATACTTTCAATTAAACTAACAAAATAAAAAATATACATAAAACCAAATTTATAAGTCTTTAATAGGTATGACAATTTTAATCTAGAATAAAAATAGCTGCTAGTGTTTATTTTATTTTTATTTATTTATTTTTTATTTGTTTATTTGAACATATAGGTTGTACAAGACAACATTGATCACATTTATGCTTATGAATCATAGGTTATGATAATGTATAAAATACAAATGAATAATAATAATAATCAGACGATCGACTATGTTAGACTGATACAATACACATAACAAAAATAAATATCAGTGCTGCTTTTCCCTAATAATATTTTTACTACTTAATTTAACTTCAATTTATGTCACCAGAAAATCAACATTGAATTTAAATTTAAAGATACAGCTGATAAAAAATTCCTCACATGACAAATCCGATAAACTCAGCAGGCAAGTTTAATAATTGAAAAGAAGGTAAAAATTGCTGTGTATTTCCACACCGTGTTACTCCACGTAAGTTCTAATGTTTTGAAGATCATCACCAACTAAGCTTCTCCGTAAGATTGCCTCACAAATTTGTCATCTTTTTTTCTCCTGCCAAAGGAAAGATTTTTGCTGAGGTCTCCAATTCTCTTCTCGGTTGTTTTGTGATGTGCCAAACAGCTTTTCTAGCAATTCTGTCACTGAACTTATATATAATAGCTTTTGTCATGTGTACTTAGAGAATGAGGTCGCTACGTGAACTATGTTCTCATTTGTTGAATAACTTCAGTAACATGAAGCAATTAATAAAATGTTATTTACTTCTTATTTCTCATTTTTGTTACATAGCAAAATATTGCAACTGACTTGAAAAAATTAATTTTTCTTTTATTCTGTATATTGACGTTAAGTATTTTAATGTGTATATCAAAATTTTAAACATTGTGTAATAGTATTATATTATTTGAAATTATGCAGTGCATACTGTTAGTAACCGAATTTTAAATGATACATACAAAAATTGTGTGATTAGTTAGGGGTGATCTAAATGGAGCTTGTGGCAGATTATTTCCAGGGCGAGAAAGGAGGGGGGAGGTATATAAGTTGGGTTTTATAAACTGGTCGTCACTTAAAGTTGATATGACGTCACGAGACCCTCCCATTAGTATTATATTTGAGGACAAAGGAAAAGGTTCGTGACGTCATATCAACTTTAAGTGATGACCAGTTTAGGTGAAGGAGGCCAGCCCACCCACTCCAAATGAATATTGCACTATATACTGATATTTTATAATATATAATATACTGTATGCTAAGGTGGGGGCTAAGGTGCTAATATAGATATACCATCATGCGGTTTGAAATATTACTTCAAAGTGCAAGTATAAGACGCTACTACATATATGTCTATCTTTTTACCACAAAAACGTTATCAGGACGCCATTTTTTAATTAAAAAAAAGAGCGTACCAAAGCAGGCAAGCAGCAAAGTCTTCTTCTTGAAAGAGCATAAAGACTGGAAGTCAGCATGGCAACGTCAATTTGATCAAAGAAATCGTTTTATATAAAATAACTAATCAAAGGCCAAATTAAAAGACTTATACAAAGGCATAATAAAAGAAGGCTAAAAAATATTCCTTTCATGGTGAAACTCAGAGGGTTTTCCTGGAGAAAAGTCGCAGTTCCAACACAAACACGAGGAGGAGTCGTGATTTAAATCAGCACACACCAAAGAAAAAAACTTTATGTAGAAAATAATATGATTATGGATCAAATGAATGGAGAAAAACAAGAAGTCAGTTGTCATATTATGTAAATAATTACAAATAAAAGCAACATTTTTACATTTTTTTTTTTTTTTGCAAAAACATAATTATATTCACTTAATAACAACAAAATGCATAGCATTATATTTAAAAATTGTAATAATCTAAACCTTCAAAAGATCATGTGAATTAATTGCTAGTTTATACAGAGTAGTGAATTGCAATTTAACAAAAATAATCAGAAACGATCTATGTCTATATACTGCAGTAGTATATAATATTTATGTACTTCCAATCTTTGTGTCTGTATAGTTCTGTAATGTAAATTTATATAATGTATATTTAGTTGATCAAGTATCACCTATATAATAAATAAAGTAAAAAAAAAAAATATATCATAATGAAACATAAATTAATTACAATAAATTTGTATTTTTATGTTTTTCCCTCATCTTATACGTTACATCTGCGTCCATTATTACAACATACAACTCTGTATAAAAGTGTATCCTCATAAATCCATAGCATCAGTAAATCAAGCGAGACAGTCTCCTCTCTTGCCAAACATGGTGTTTTATTTTTATTGTTATTTTGATAGGAAATGGGTTGGGATTAACCATGTGTTAAAACACTCAACTTCCATTAACGTTGCAACCACACTAGTCTGCTATAAAGCCTAATGCACCCAAAAACCTCCACATCATACAGAAATATTCACTACATTGCTGGATGTAGGGAAATATTTTTGAAATCAAATAAATGGAGGGGAATTTTCAATAATAATAATTTATTGAAATTTATGGCAACCCTTTTTATCTTGTAAATTACAAGATGATATATATTAATTATGTAATACGAGCATTTGATGCAGTAAAACTGAGGAAACCATGGAAAACCTCAGTCAGGAGGGACACCTATACTTTTTTTCAATGGACCTAATAATTGTGAGGTAAAATTGTAATATGGATGCGTATAACCATCCCATTTATAGTAGTCAAAATTAGCATTCAATATATATATATATATATATATATATATATATATATATATATATATATATATATATATATATATATATATATATATATATATATATATATAATAAATACTTGACTCGTCGTACATACCATTTATAGTCCAGTAAAACTAAGTTAAAATCCTATGTTGACCCGGAAAAAATTATTAAAGTTTTGAAACTTTCAGGGTCGATGTAGACTTATGTTCTAGATCACATACTCAAAATCCCCCAAAATCCCCCTGGGGCATTTCCGGTTACCCTTAAAAAATGGCGGCCAAAAAGCACTTTTTTAAAAAATTCGTAATTAAATCCCTAATTAAGCTAGGTTAAAAATTTTAGCAGATAATTAAAGCCAAGAGTTGACATTAACAGGAAAATTAAAAATATTTTAAAATTTTGAAATTAATCAGTGTTTAATCGGTGATTAATTAAATTTTTATCAAAAGCTCGCGGATAGATTGTAAAAAAAAGCATAGAAATAATTTTTTTATGAAAAAAAGTTTCAAGTAAAAAACGTAGCTTGTGTTTTCTAGTTTCTTTAACTGTCATTAAATTTAATTTATGTTTATATTTAACGGAGATATGAGCGGATGAAGAAGAGCGCACGTGGTCGCTCGGACGTTCAAACGACAATATTACAGCCGCCCGCTATGCATGCATTTAGGCTTGCGCGCTCTCTTGTCGCCGTCTTTACTTCTGTCGTGCAAATATTCTATGAAGTATGGGGGTAGTAAAACCCAATTTACCCCCTCCCCCCCCCCCGAAATCATCTGTTTGATATGAATTTTGAGAATTTCATGATATTACAGGTATTTATATAAGAATAATATAGAAAGATTATGATATAGAATCCATATATTATAGATAATGAAAGACATGTTATGGCATTTTGTAAACAACAAGTTTACAATTTTTGTGGGAGGTATGGCGTAGTGCGTTTGACCGGGTCTCGTCAGATCACCGAAGTTAAGCAACGCTGTGCGTGGTTGCTAGTTGGATTGGTGACCATTTTGTATATTCAACAGAAATCATGTTACTAACCCAGGGGTAAATCATTGCGATTTTCTACCCACCATATGGGTCCCCTGCATGGTTTTGTACCATTGCACTACGGTCCATTGACAAAAGCTGTAGTGTCTATTTTAGTTGAGATTTCCACGTTTCCCTCAATCGTAGGCAAATGCTGGCATGGCCGGGGCAATACTTGTTCTAGAAGACTCCGCGAAACGTGTACGAATGAGCACTTTTTAGTTTTTAGTGAGTGAACTGCTCACCAATCTTTTTCATTTGCCATGGCACATGGGTTGTTTTACGGAAATTTTGAGTATAATATAATTATTTATGTATAATTATGTTATATTATTGTAAAGTTCCCATCACGAGACAAAAAAAACGCTCAAAACGCTCAAGTTGGAGTTTCGGAAGGTTCGGGGTTTCAAACTCACATTTGTTAGTGAGTAATAGTAATTAACATTTGTAATAAAAAGTATCCAATTATGGTTTGATAAAGGAAAGAAATATAATCTATAACCATGCGAAAATTTATAATAAAGACTAAGAAGTTTATAGTTGTACATATTATACAAAAATGTATAGATTCTTATTGACTCTGTACTCGTATATGCACATAATGATAAACATTATTCTCAATGTTATTTATATTCTTATATTCTTACTATATAAATTTACTGTTAATTGAGAATACCTGCAGGTTATAATCCTGGAAAATCAACTACTTTACGAGAATTTTGCCTTCAATGCGTATGCATAATGTTATGTATATAAAGCCTGTATTACACGTACAATTTTGCACACGATTTTTCCTTGCAAGAAAATTTAATCTCCATATAAACAAATGAAGTTCAAGTTTTCTTGAAAGTTAAAATTGTATGCAATAGTTAGAAAACTTGTATCGTGTAATACCGGCTTTTCTTAACAAAATTGTCTTAAAAATTTAATTTCAATACATTTTTCTCAACCATTATAGTAAAATAATTTGCAATATCCATTACCCCATTCCCCATTCATTAATAAAAATTCTTTTTTCACTAACGTTATTTTTTTTTTTTAATACACATTATGCATACGCACTGAACGCAAAAATCTCGTATAGTAGTTGATTTTCCAGGATTATAACCTGCAGGTACTCTCAATTAACAGTAAATTTATATAGTAAGAATCTAAGAATATATATAACATTGAGAATAATGTTTATCATTATGTGCATATACGAGTACAGAGTCAATAAGAATCTACACATTTTTGTATAATATGTACAACTATAAACTTCTTAGTCTTTATTATAAATTTTCGCATGGTTATAGATTATATTTCTTTCCTTTATCAAACCATAATTGGATACTTTTTATTACAAATGTTAATTACTATTACTCACTAACAAATGTGAGTTTGAAACCCCGAACCTTCCGAAACTCCAACTTGAGCGTTTTGAGCGTTTTTTTTTGTCTCGTGATGGGAACTTTACAATAATATAACATAATTATACATAAATAATTATATTATACTCAAAATTTCCGTAAAACAACCCATGTGCCATGGCAAATGAAAAAGATTGGTGAGCAGTTCACTCACTAAAAACTAAAAAGTGCTCATTCGTACACGTTTCGCGGAGTCTTCTAGAACAAGTATTGCCCCGGCCATGCCAGCATTTGCCTACGATTGAGGGAAACGTGGAAATCTCAACTAAAATAGACACTACAGCTTTTGTCAATGGACCGTAGTGCAATGGTACAAAACCATGCAGGGGACCCATATGGTGGGTAGAAAAGCGCAATGATTTACCCCTGGGTTAGTAACATGATTTCTGTTGAATATACAATATGGTCACCAATCCAACTAGCAACCACGCACAGCGTTGCTTAACTTCGGTGATCTGACGAGACCCGGTCAAACGCACTACGCCATACCTCCCACAAAAATTGTAAACTTGTTGTTTACAAAATGCCATAACATGTCTTTCATTATCTATAATATATGGATTCTATATCATAATCTTTCTATATTATTCTTATATAAATACCTGTAATATCATGAAATTCTCAAAATTCATATCAAACAGATGATTTCGGGGGGGGGGGGAGGGGGTAAATTGGGTTTTACTACCCCCATACTTCATAGAATATTTGCACGACAGAAGTAAAGACGGCGACAAGAGAGCGCGCAAGCCTAAATGCATGCATAGCGGGCGGCTGTAATATTGTCGTTTGAACGTCCGAGCGACCACGCGCGCTCTTCTTCATCCGCTCATATCTCCGTTAAATATAAACATAAATTAAATTTAATGACAGTTAAAGAAACTAGAAAACACAAGCTACGTTTTTTACTTGAAACTTTTTTTCATAAAAAAATTATTTCTATGCTTTTTTTTACAATCTATCCGCGAGCTTTTGATAAAAATTTAATTAATCACCGATTAAACACTGATTAATTTCAAAATTTTAAAATATTTTTAATTTTACTGTTAATGTCAACTCTTGGCTTTAATTATCTGCTAAAATTTTTAACCTAGCTTAATTAGGGATTTAATTACGAATTTTTTAAAAAAGTGCTTTTTGGCCGCCATTTTTTAAGGGTAACCGGAAATGCCCCAGGGGGATTTTGGGGGATTTTGAGTATGTGATCTAGAACATAAGTCTACATCGACCCTGAAAGTTTCAAAACTTTAATAATTTTTTCCGGGTCAAAACTTAATTTTACTGGACTATTACATATAATTTAATTAATGTTTGGTAAACATAACATTTCACTAAACCAATTTCTATTTATATTATTTATTTACTTAAAACATTTAAAAATGTATAATATAAAAACAGTTTTGTCAATGTTTGTTTGCGGTTTAAAAAATTATAACATTTAAAAATAGTTATGTTTAACTAAAAAAAAAAACAATAAATCATTTTTGTTTTCCTATATATAAAAAAAAAAATGAGCATTGTAATCTGAAAAATAATTTATTCATTTTTATTGTGTACACTTGAATTTTTTTCGTGACAACAAACTGTATTATTCATTACCATTTTAGCCGATAAAAAATATTAATTTATACAGTTTGTTATTTATCCCACTCTGATGTATGAGTTGGAGTTTGGTTTCGACACATCTCAATAATTTTCCACATGTAAATAATGGTCAGTGTGCTCTCCCGGCGTTCAGATATATAGATTGAAATGTACTGCGAGATGTATACTGAAAGTCATTGAACAAAACGATGACGTCACAGTCTGTAACATTGTATGTGCACTTTATAAAAGCGAATAAAATTTTTTTTAATGGCATTTATGATACTCCTACATGCAATGTCATTTCACCAATTGAATTATGCCCTTTTACAAGGACGGTAGCACAACATGCAGTCACTCATAAGAAACACATGCGCGACAATGGTGCAGCTACCGTTCGTAACCAAGGAAATAGATAAAAAAAGTTACGTACATCCAAAGTCACGTGACTTTAGTAACGTCATGATAGAGGCATCCAATGATATTCTTATGGCCCTCTATCATGACGTCATCAAGTGGAAGGGGCTAAAACACTTTAAGATCATACCTGTTATTCATTACCTTGGTTCATAACAAAAAGCTTATGAAATGGGTATATTTTTTGTCCACAAGACACGGAGGTCTCTGACAAACCCTGAGTTTGTAATAAGCTTGCGGAAAAAAAAACGAAGAAATATTCACATAAATTAACAACAAATGTTCGCTGCTCAATATTATACAAGTTTCTTTAATCTGCAGCAATGTTTCTTATATACCCCCGAATATTAGACCAATCTTCCAGCTTCATTTACTCAAGGCTATACGCAGGACTACCTTTATTACCATACATATTACATACAATTTTTTTTTTTAAGGGCATTGGGTGTAGCACCGGTAGTTGGCAACACTGACGTATCTTCACCATGTTAATTTTTGATCATTGCTCCTCGGAGTAATTTTTATGCTAGAGCTAAGCTGATTGCTGTAGTATCAAGATAATTAGTAGCCCAAGTGCACAATTTAGCTAAATAAAGCTTGATTTAAAGAAAAGTATTTTTTAGTTATAATTTTTTAAATTTACATGCATTTTTCTAAAATATAAAAAAAAATACTTTTCTTTAAATCAGGCTTTATTTAGCCAAATTGTGCACTTGGGCTACTAATTATCTTGATACTACAGCAATCAGCTTAGCTCTAGCATAAAAATTACTCCGAGGAGCAATGACCAAAAATTAACATGGTGAAGATACGTCAGTGTTGCCAACTACCGGTGCTACACCCAATGCCCTTAAATATTGAATTTTTGATTGTACAGCGAGTAGCCTACATTTGTTTCAGCAGGGGTAATGGCGGCCGCAAACTTGTATTGTGATGTTTTCTTAATAAAAGTCTTTTGAATCTGAATTCAATTTTTCCTTCAAAAAGTATCTAGACTGAAAGCAATTTATTATTTTAACCATTGGTTTCATATTATAAAAATCAATAATTTATAAATAAATTGAAAAAGTAATGTAGAAGTTTGAAGGTACTTGAACGTGAGTAATTTCAGTAAAAGTTACTTTTCACTTGGTAATTTAAACTTTACTTGACTTAAACTTTATACATGGATATTCCAGTCATATGCAAATATGAGTTCAACTAGAGAGTTAGGGTGCGTTCATAAATCCACGCCGAGCCTGCCTTCCTGCACAAATCGCACGTAAATCAATGTGGGGGGGTGGCTTTTTGTGTGCCGCCGGTAGGAGGGGGTACGCCTGCCGCAGACCTGGGTTGTTTATGACAATCTGTGACGTCACGAACGGGGACATTTTCAATAGTGGGACGACATTCACAAATCACGTTATTGTTGAGATGATATTTAGAAATTTCAGTTTTTTAACCTGCTCTATTTCATTCATAATATCAAGCTCAAATAATCGTTACTGATCAGTTTCAGACATGTACTGAGTATAGGCAACCAGTACTAAAATATACAAATAGTTAGTCAGATACACGTTGCATAAAAAATCAGATAAAATAATTATGTATTATTTATGTAAAAATCTTAGACAGTACAAGGCTGCAACAAGATACTATGATTTATACAATCCGCAAGTACATTATATACAGTTAAACGTATGTGTAAATGAATTGCCTGTAACATCAAAATATTATAACTCATGAAAAATATGTTAAAATTGTTCAATGTTATAATATAAACAATACAGTAGTATAATGTAAGAAACGATGAGGAGAAAAAAAAAAACATACAAAACACACATGTATTTTAAATTCAAGTGTAAATTCTACACGACAATTAAGCAAGTACAACCTTTTTATATTTATAAATTATACTATTGGTAAAATTATGACATAAATTCCTGCTAATCGAAAGTTATTTAAACTTCATAAACCCTACATGATGATAACACCATGCCGATTATTAACTTTATTAATTAACTCAACCCTCTAACTTGGAACGTATTGGTTTCACGATCAGAAGAACCCATACAGCCAGTTGAGGGTTGCAGGTGTGGACACACTGAATTAAGATTGATTTTCTCTGACACGGGAGCGCAATTAAGGACTAGTCATCAAGGGTGTCACACTCGTTACAGATTACTACGAGGTCATTACGCGACCCCACGTGGTCTTCCATAGCAATAACAGACGTAAACATGCCATCAGATTTGTGAGAGATTTCTGTGACGTCACAAATAATTTCAGTTTTTGTTGTAAACATACTCTCAGATTTGTGAGAATTTCTGTGACGTCACACATAGACTTCGTTATTGACCCCTGCTCTGTTTGTGGACATTGTCACGCAGCCTATGGAAGTGTGGTGAATTAGAATGAATGAACGATTTTGGGACGGCTACACGTCATGGGTGCTCTTCTTACCTTCCTAAAAATTGCATATCTGCATCTCTTTGTCAATCTCTAAGAGCGGAGGTACGGTTCGTGATGTCATATACAGTCGTCACCCTTGAATATATCTACGCTAAAAGATGTCAATAGCCGCGAAGTATTGTTTGAAATAAATATTGACACTATTGCCATCTCTTATTTTGAGAAGGAAGTTTCCAAGAGCAAGGAAAGTACACTGTCCGTCATATTTTGTTTGGTTTTTACATTGATTCTGTAATGTCCTCTGATAGACAAAAATTAATTATGAGTACTGTACTTGCATAATTCTAGATATTCATTTAATGAAATTAATTATTTGTTATAACTTTATTTCCTTATATTGATGATAATTTTTTTTATCAACTCTCATTATATATTACTGCAATATCAACATAATTAAATATTCCAAGAGATTACGTCGTCTAACTTCCTTGGTTTGTGAGAGGAAGATATGAAATCGATAAATAATAAACAAGCCAATTTCACGGCTCACTAACAATGGATGTAAAACAATCACTCAGCCCCCCCTGAGACCAAAGTAAACATCGTCTACCGGCGAGCATACAAACCAAGGGTTAATAATTATCAGACTCACTCGACTGTACGTTTTGATTTATTCTCTCTGACCACTGCACACAAATTGTACTTTGGGATTACTTTTGCATAGTACACTATTGGGTTTCAAAACTTTACGCATACGATATATTTTACATATTGCATGATATAGCAGCTAATAGCTTTTGTACTTCCTGAACAAATAAATTTTCTTTTCAAATATTATTTTTAAAATTATATAAACCAATAGAGCAAATAGAACCAATTTTAAGTAGCATATATATATATAGTAATTTATAGCACTAGCAATATTATACGATAATGCAGTTCATTACATAATTTAGATAATTTAGCATAAAAAATATAAAAGCTTACGCGCGATAGTATATTACAGTATAAGACTGCATATATGATACTGTATCAAATAAAAATATTGATTTTATGAAAATAATAAGTAAATATTATAACAGTAAAATTAACTGTGTGTTGTTTTTCCAGTTTATTTCAAATATTCGTTGTTATGATTACGTTTTTTTACAAATATATCAATCAGACGTTGTCGCTATAATAGCAAAGAGATCACAGAATCCTGTATCTCAAAAATATCAACGTGCTGTTTAAATTCTACTAACCTCAAGACATTACCAAGGTATACTTTCCTCACTCATTACCGGGAGAGACCCACGGTTCCTTAAAATCGTTGCTAATTTAATTTTTATTTTTCCAGTTTTTTTTTTTAATAATCTTTTACATTTTTTTTTTTTCCAGCTTCATCTTCAATGAATGGGGGTGACCACACCTCTCCTTATTCCCTTTTATATGAAATACTTCAATATTATACGCTACGTTCCACAACAATACACGATCGAAATAATATATAATAACGAAATAATTACGAGTACATATACATATTTGGTTGTAATACGAAGTTTTCATTTATTGAATACTGCAGCATATAAACTATTTTCTTGCATATATAAATTCATAGTACAATTCAAATTGAACGAAATGCCTGGAGAAATCTTTTCTTTTTTATATTAAAAAAAAAATTATGTAGAAAATAGTAAAAATTCATGCAGAAGAAGGTCAAAATACACGAATTGTATTGAAAAGCAAGGAGGCGCTCACTTTGTATGTATTGGTGGTTGTGTGGCCCGGCCCCAGTGGTAAACACAATTCCAAATAAAGGTCCGGAGAAAATCTAATCATAACATTTCCCTTTTGTTTCTTGGCATGCAGCGCGATTGTTCTGGTGAACCTATATACAAATAGGCAAATGAGATTCTGTATAGTTGTATTGACCTCTTACACAATACCAATGATGAAGATTATTTCCATGAGCATTGTATATTTGATTTAAACGTAATATACCAAATATTATATAGCATTACATGCAATTGAATTAATGTGGAATTTTTGCATTTTTGCTAAAAAAAATTTTATTTTATTATTTCCTGTTTTTTTTTTTTTTTTTTTGTGTGTTTCGATCTACGATCTAATCTAAATATTGGGTAAATCTTGCAATAATCAGGAAGGAGTGATTAAGATTTACCTCTTTGACCTTTTTGAAGCATAATGTTTTGACTTCTAAATTTCAATGGGGGGCATTCACAAAGCACTTTAACCCCCACTTTAGCCCTGATTTTTAACCCTGGTGCTATAAAACATGGTGCTAAACTATAATGAGCTTAACATGGTTAGCCCCTGGTTTAGTACCATGTTTAGCACCAGGGTTAAAAATTGGGGCTAAAGTGGGGGTTAAAGTGCTTTGTGAATGTCCCCCAATGTTTTCTTTGGTGCTTAAATAGTACATATATATATTTCTAATATTATTTATATGTACACTTTTTGTGTTTAATAAAAGACTAATAATAATTATATATTTTTGATAAATTACTAAATAGTATAATTTTAATAATTTAATTACCTTTACATTCTTTTATTACTATTATTAATTGTTAAATATAAAAAAATGCAAATTATATTTTTATCTAACAAATTCATCATGATATAATGCCAAATTAATTTTCAGTGTTCTTGGTTTTATAATTGAGAGCTTTAAAAAAAAATCAGATATAAAAATAATAAAATTAAATTTTCAGGTACTATATTAGTATAAGTTAATTAAACAGTATAAAAGTTTGATAATAAAGCAAGAGAGGTCACAACGAAAGCAGGACAAACCACCACATCAGTGGTCCAACGTACACAAAGTAAACTCGGGCAGTTTTTTTAGCCTGCGCCCCACTGAAGGTCAAATAAATCAGAGGTCATTTCACGGCTCGTGAGCAGACACGTGCTCGAGGGCGCATGCAAATGTGGTCACATCCGGACGTGACACTATATATATATATATATATATATATATATATATATATATATATATATATATATATATATATATATATATATATATATATGTACTATATGGGGGCGACGTAACGTTACGTGATGTACACTTCGAAACAAAAACGACGTTCATTTTTTTGTCTGCGTATACGTTGTCGCGCACTCTGTAATGGGGACGTGATAAAGCGAATAGCTTTTTTGAAGGACTAGACAATATGCTTTTTTTTTAGCCTTACAAATGTTTATAAAGGGCAATTTACAAAGAGTAACTAGACTGCGTTGGGGGTGGGGAAAAATGCACAAATTAACTTAATTATATTAATTATTATAACACAATATCAAGGGAAAGCAACCTTCATGAAAATTTTATTGCATTTTTGGATAAAGGGCTTTGCATTATATACTGTCAATTTTTTTATATTTTTTTTTGAAGTCTCTAACATCCTCAAAATGTAGAGAATTAAAGACGGTGTGACGTCACAGTCATGCTTGAGTGTTAAATGTCTACATGAATATGACGTCACACCGTTTTGCAGTAAGATTTTAAAGGTTATAGGGTTAAAAAAAAGACTAGATACAAAATTCGAGATCTTCTATTTAATTAAAAATGTTGTCTATTGTGCCCTTTTTATACTTGATTACAAAAATTAAATTAGTTTAAAAAATTTGTAAAAATAAGGATCAGTACATGATAAATATCATTATAAGAAATTTATTGATCTATCATAATAGTAATAGACAAGTCATAAAAAAGTATTACATCATCAAGAAATAATAATAATTAGATCTCTTTTTTCAAGATTATATCACGGCTTGTATCTTTTCCTTGACTAGTAGTGGAAGTGGCACACCCTCCGCTATCAATCACATATTATTTTTCTCGCAAGACTCGGTAAATATTAAAAAAAATATATTATTTTCCAAGATTCAGCTTTCTCGCTACCCACGGTTAGTGTCTGCCCAACCAATGGTACTAACCGAGGTTAGCAAACCTGGTTATCTTTCATAAAATCGCGTCTTTTTGTCTCATTAATTTTTATATTTTTATACCTGATAAAATAGAACAAGAAAAATACAAATTTAAATCAATAATAACATAAAAGAATGAATACATATTATAGCGCAATCAAAATGGAAGCTTATTTATAAATATTTTTTACGAAGCAACGAGTTTATATTTCCGTCTAAAATACGAAAAAAAAATATCAGAATTTATTGAAACTCGATACGGGAAAAAAAATACAAATTTATTGATAAATTCAATGATATAATTTTCAGATATATATTTTTTTGCAATATCATTCACAGTAATAAATAATATACTTACTGTCTTTCTTTTTTTTTTAACTGTATCTATTGGACATATATCCAGTGATATATTAGTGTCAAATATGATTTCTAACTTAAATCAATAATACTATATACCAATATTGAAGTTAAAAAAAGTGAGCCTGCAGTATTTTTAACAGTGAATATATAGTCAAATTAATTTGCAATTTCTTCCGGAAGTATATAACCGGAAGTGTGAAGTTTATATGGCTATTTTATTTGTAATTTTACATAGGATTTTTCTGATAGAAGTAATGACTTGTGTGTGAAATTGCAATGCTGAAATACAAACAGGAAGTCCAGAAAACCTCCCACTTCCTGGTACTTCCGGTGGGAATTCCTAATTAATTTGACTATACAGAGGGAGGATAAATGCAGATAGCTGGAAGCGAGGGGGAGAGTTTGAATAATAATTGGTATGTAAAACAGTTGCAAATCAATCAGTATACTCGTTATAATTAATACTGGTGAAGTCACAACATATACAATGTTCTGCGGTTGTAGAGGGGTAACTTGCCAATCAATTCACTGCATATCAAATAAAGGCGAGGTTTCATCCAATATAACTGAAGATAATTATTAACAGATGTGTAATATTGATATGTAAATTAAATAAAAGATTCCTGATATTTATACATGATACAATTTTTCTAATTATTGAAAACAATTTTTCCTCACAATAAAATTTCATCTCTATTTGTTTGTATGGGGATAAAATTTTCTTGTAAGGAAAAATTGTATGCAAAAATTGTATCGTATAATACAATTAAATAACAATTAAATAAATAAATAATGTTTACAAACATATTGAGGTGTGTATTTCTGTATGTTTTATGTGTTTACTATAAATAATTTCTTCCATTATTGTTTATTTCTATTTGCTTTAAATTTATATAAATATAAAGTACTAGTTAATTACGGTTCATGATTGTTCCATGCATATTGTAATAAACTTTCTCGAAATGAAAGATTCAATATATCAATTATTTTCCAACGTCTTTTTTATAGTAATTAAATAGAAAACTCGAGCAGTTTGACTTTTTAAAAGCATGGTTTTCTACTTTTGTGTGTTGAAGAAATTTCAATCAGCTCGCTCAGTCAGCACATTTCGTTATACGTCTGTTATATCCACTCAAGTAGCCAATCAGAGATCGAACGATCGCAATTATTTCGCAATGTTTCTGCTCTCAAGAACTTCTCGGTAAATGCTTAGTTGCAAGATCAGCTTTCATCAGCTGTTCAAATTGAATCAAATAATAATGTTTATTTTCGTCACAGCGCATTTTATAGAGATCTTTTTTATCATGGTATTTAAAAATTTTGAAGAAATAAAAACTAGATTATATGGTATATAATATGCATTATATATTATATACCACATAGTATAATTCAATGCAAGTTTAGGTATGATCAACCGACGTTTTGTTAATTGAATCCAATATAGTATACATAAGTATTTCCATAAGTTTGGGTATATGATTATGTAACATGCCTATAACATAAAACAATTTTCACAGATATGATTTAAAATTAATGTCTTCACTTTTCAAATAATTAGAGCAGCGTCACTATTAAGAATCGTATAATTATGAAAATATTGAGGCTGCACACGTATGAAGAAATAACTCAGTTATAATAATTCGCTTTTGTTTGCCTTTAAAAATCATAATTATTAACAAGCTAATAAAGCTAGTTTATTATTAAATTTGACTTCTATATATGCATGTGCTATTAATATTATATTTTTTGTAACATTCTCAGTCCAACATCCAAGGGTATAGCAAACACTTTAATTCAAATAGTCTATATATATTAGAACATACAACAATAAATTCAAAATGGAAGTAAATTTCATTGTTATGTATTAAAAAAAAAAAAAAAAAACATAACCAACACGATAACTACTTTTACCACAATTTATGACATTACGTTACACTATGGTAAAATTATTCATGAATATATATAAAAAAAAGTATATAAATATTGAAATGTATGTTTGATATATATATAGAGAAGTACGGCATATAACCACATACCAATATCAGTATAAATTCAGATCTAATTAATCATTCATACACCATGATTTCTGCTATACTATATATAAAATAACACGCAGATGCAAACATAACACATACTACATATATACAAAATTTATTACTAAAGTTACTGATACATGAAGTTATAATTTTTTATTTCAATTGATTCAATATAAATATGAATTTCAATGAACAATCTGAATAAACTTTTTTTTAATGTATATGTATATGAATATAGAGGACCTCAGCTCATGGATCATAAATTTTTAAACCATCAAAATCATCTTAAAAACACTGTGACGTCATAGTCCTTCAACGCCTTTTTATTTGTTTAAATATTTGCATAACTATTAAGTCACAGCGTTTTGCAATACGATTTTAAGAAGTTGGAAGGTTTAAGAAAATGTGAAAAAAAAATACAATGCACAAATTCAGGTCTTAATATTCAAATATTATACAATTATAAAAAATGCAATGCAAGTTGTCCATTATGAAAAAGATATTCTCTTAAATACATTTACAACTCTCATGTACTAAGAATACATTACAACCGCGTGTTCATATAATCGAACGTTTCAATTTTCATGTAAATTTAGTTTTATCTTATCCACCGTCTGAAACGTTCAATGTTTTGAATTGATCTGAAAAGCCAATTCCCAAGCTATAAACCATATTTATATGCAAGCGGCAGGCAGCACTTGCAGCAAAGCTATAATAACACAAGCTATATAGACTGCTGTGAAATATTCCCTATCGTGTATGTGACATTACAGAATAATTCTAATTTACATACATCAATATATTTCTCTATATCTCACGTCATTTTCTTCATAGCATCCGTGTCATTGCGCTTTGCAATATAACGATATTTCTGATTTTCTAATGGATTTTATGAATTTAAATACACTCTTCTCTATAAAAAAAAATATTATATATATATTTTTTTACAATGTTTTATCTTCATAATATAAAAAAAGCAAAGAAAAAGAGCGTTCTCTTTTATATAAATATGTTACATGCTAGTTTTTTGTAGTGCAATGATAGTCAACGTTGTATTTTAATGACATAAAAATAGCAAATTTGAAAATAAAATGTTTAAATAAAAATTGATGGTGACATAATTTAATAATAAATATAGGAATTAATTTTTTTGACTATCATAATATGGATAGGTCTGTTCGGAAATTTCTGTTCACTTTCTTCACTTTATTTTATCATTATTATTTTTTTAAGTAATAACGGTTTCAAAGTCCACTAATACAGAGCTGCAGATTTGCATTGGACTTACGGGGTGTCATTTTTTTACTGGCTCAATCAAAAGAGGAGGTCGAAAAATATCCCTTGGATTTTTTTGCGATTTTTTTAAGCACTGCATCATACCTAGAATCATGAAAGAAAAAGGAAGGAACCCAAACAAGCTGGTATTAACGTTGTGTCGGTTGCGGCAAAAGTGTAACGGCCGTGGCGCTTTTCGGAACTAATTTAGGCTCGACTCCTCGTAAGAATAACATTGTCATATTTGGAGGCAAATATCGCAGGCAATATTCATTTTAGAACGAAATGCACTTGAATTTCTAATAAATGAAGAATTTGTTTATAAACTAGTATTTTTTTAAGAATTTTAGGACCAACAGTTTAAGCGTGGTTAATTTTTTTGTTAAGACACAGCGAAGCGGATGACAACGCCGCTAGAGCCTAAAATAGTTCCAGATTTGCCGCATGGCGCTGTAGCGATTACATTCGTCGACGCATTGGCGTTGCGTATGATTTATCTCCTTCTTATTTTCTTCATGCCTAGAATGGAGATTAAAAATGTCCTTTGACCTGGAGGCTCCATCCGCAACGCCTATGACGACATTATATTCTTTGGGTCAACTATATAATGTTTCTAAACAAACACGTTGCTATGGAAACAAATGATTATTTTTAATAAACAAGCAACAATGCAATAATTTTTTACAAGTGTTACATAGTTGAAACAAAGAATGTAGTAACGTCATAGGCGTTGCGGATGGAGCCTCCAGGTCAAGAGACATTTTTAATCTCTATTCTAGGAATGATGCAGTGCTAAAAAAAATCGCAAAAAAATCTAAGGGTTATTTTTCGACCTCCTCTTTTGATTAAGCCAGTAAAAAAATGACACCCCGTAAGTCCATTTTGGAGGAGGTAAAAAGAGCACCAGTCTAGCTCTTTTAAAATCATTCAAGATCTTCTCTCCACGGCCTCCACGCCTTCATAATTATATAGACTGCGTGGCAAAAATTCACAATCAGAACTGAGGAATAAAAGTTCGTGAAAAGAGAAAAGTAGAGAAATGAATATTGGTCAGGTTTTACAAACAAATATCTAATTTTTAATTATATTTGTAAAATGTTATCAGTAAATTACTGTATTGCAGGATTGCAATCCAATATTCAAAACAACAAAAAGAGAATACGTGAGTTAAAAATCAGAAAAATTATGTATATTAACTACATAGAAATGCACCTGCTATAATATTAAAGCATAACTACATGAATGTATAATAAATACAGCATGCATATAATTTATATTATTTATTCAATTCTGATAAAGTCATTCATCGACTGCATATGATTTATTAATATAATATAGTACCTGTTTCATTGTTTCCTTTGCCAGTCTATTTGTGTCAGCAGTGAATAAATTTAATGTAATAATGCTATGTTGGTATAATTACATTAAAGTTCATTAAACATGATGATTTATTGATACAATAGTAATATTGCAATAACCTTTATAAAATTATATTGACAATTCGACATTTGCATTCTAAGCATGAACACAAACGTATTAAAAAAAAAGGCGTTGTCTATTATTTATTACCCTATGAATTATGAATGACGTGTAGGCGTTTTTTATTATTTATATTTACTTCAACACTGCAGTTCAACTATAATAATATTGTTCGGTTATTTTGTTTAAGTTGTCATTTTTAAACAAGATTAGCACAAGGTTTTTGACCTCACTTCATTTACTTAATTTAAAAAAAATTAGAAGTTTGTTACAAGAGTAGGCCCATAGTCTTATTCATTGAGTCTCCAATGAAGGTTATGGTAGGTCAGTGAGTTCAGTTTCAAATTTGAATTGGGGAAAAACGTAAAATATTGCACTTCCGGTTACCAGCTTCTGGTATGGAGTATCAAAATTACTACATATTACGTCAATACCTCATATTTCCTGTATACTACTAATTACTATAACATTCTTATCTTTAGCTAACCGCAATTAATGAAATCATGTCTATTTTAACTAAACAGTTAACTAGTTTGTGTTTCGTATGAGAATACAAAATCGCTAACAACAAATCTGTATCTAGATCATCGACATAATTCAACTCATCGTTATGTCAATTTCGTTCATAAATCATGCTTTTGTTTTAAACTTTTTACTACGCATTGTGCAGGATCTTTACTATGTTCTATTTTTAATTAAGAATTTTTTAATGCATGCTGTATTGTTGACTTAATTATATTTAGTGTCTTGATCCTGTAACTGTTGCTAAATAAATAATAACTTGAATTTAGTCAATAAAATTTATCACTTAGGAGCAATTAGGAGCGATTCAAAAAATATTAATCTATAATGATTTCTCAACATTCATATTTAGTGTCGTTGATTTAGCCAACGCCAAAATGTCGCGCTGTCCGGAAGTAACACGTCAAAAATTGATAATTTTCCGGCTGGGGACTTTTGACAAAAAACACAAGCCACGCCCAGAGGTCCCTGATTGGTCCAAGGATTCTAAGGGGTTTTCCGTGCGAAAAGTTTACGTTTTCCTATATATTTTTTCCCCGCGTACAATTTTTTTGGTTAAAAACTCTCGGGTCCACCTTTATAATTTTTCCTTTTCCTTCGAAGTTCTCAGAAACAAAAAGAAATCTTTGTTATTTGCAGCTAGCAATCTACGAATCTCTGCATGATGTGATACTCTCAGCATTTTGTTTGATAATGTGACATGACATTTAATTGTCAACATTACAAATTACAATTATACATATATTAATGAACAAACAGTTTCATTAAATAAATTAATAGAGCATAAAAAGAATATTGACAACTGATTTGTATGTCTCTAACGTAATGAACTCATTTCCCGCATATATAATACCACTCACTATTGTTTTGACAACCATACACCCCCATAGGATTTTTTTACATCACAAGCATGGATAATTTTGTATTAGGCGCTTGCGTGTGACGTCAGTGTGACGTCGGATGGGGAGTTTCAACAGTTGTCCGCCAGTCGTCGATGGTGGCCTGGTGGAGCTACGCAATGTATAAGCATAGGACAAAATATTAAAAAATATATTTAAAAATATACAAAGAAAAGTTTCTAAATTCTGAGGTGAGCAAAAGTTTGTAAATTTTATTTTAAACAGTTTGTTTATCTCACATTTTTTATTTTCATTTTAAATAATTTATAATGTATTTTTTTTTTTTTAATATTTTGCCTGCATGCAGAGTTCTCTACCGCTTCCACCGCAGAATGACGGGCTGCGCGCGCATGGTTTCACTCAGCCCCTGTAAAGTAGACTGATTGCGTTGCTCATGCTACCGCCTTTAACAAAACTTATTTAAAAAAATTATCTTATTAGAAATACAATATAAAAAATTCAAAAAATATCTGTTTTTTTTTTCATAAAAAAAAATAAAAAAAAAATAGCTGCTTTACTCGATTAATTGTGTGATTTAAACGTTTAAATTTTGGAAAAAAAAAATATTCAACCCCACTCTATATAGTAAAATTAAGAAACACAGCATTTTTTTCGAGAATAAAAACAAGACTATTATTTTGTTTAATACATACCGCTATATAAATATGGTCTAACCTGCAGAATAATTATTAAAAATCAAAATAAGAATATTGAATAACGAATGTTGGACATTATAGTTATTTTAATTACAATATTTATAATTAAGTTATGAATATTAACACGTTGGGTTGCCATTTTTTTAAAATTTACCGTTCATAAATAATTATATAAAAATAACGAAGTTAGTCTAAAAATAACCCACGCTTTGCTAATAATATTGTCATAAATTATTATACATGCTAATCTAATATTATTGTCCATTAAAGCGTGGCTATATTCTCTCGACGTATAATTGATGTTGTAATGTAATAAAAATTCAATGAATCTCAAATTTATTGTGTTTTACTTTTAATAGCTTTTTGTTCTACATGTTAATATATTTAAAAGTTATAACAATTTTTAAATAAATAGGACAGGTATTATAACAAAACTTTAAATAAATATTTGCAATTTAAATTTAAATGTTTTTATTTTAAATTGAGTTAAAAATAAACTACAGTATTATTTTATTTATGCATTGATATATAAAAAATTCTATTTTTTAAAATAATTCACAATTGCCGATGTCCATTTTTTTAAAATTGTTATTTTTTTATCATTGACACTTTTTTTATCATCCTAAAAAAACATTTTTTATAAAAACTTGTAAATTTTCTCCATCTATTTTTCAATCTTTCTTTACTCTTTTTTTTTTTTTACTCATCTAATCTACGTACAAGCGCAATTTTGTGACTATGCCTTGAAGGGTTTTTTCCTACTAAAACCAACAGAAGAGGTTTAGGTATTCATTGGTAGGTAAACATATTAGGGTTGCAGACTGCGGCACGGAATAAGCTACTGCCTTGCCAGCTCTGCTCATTTACATGATGTTGAGATAAAACCATTTTTGTCTATTTCCGACACAAAGGTAATCGTTTCCGCGGCGCTTCACAAGATAAGCCTCAGATACCCAACATGAAATATCTATGTCTACACTACGCATTTAATATCCATACTTAAATAATCTGATACATAATGATGCTAAAGCCTGGCGTATTACATGATACAATTTTTGCATACAATTTTTCCACCATCTCAATACAAATAAATGAAGTTAACGTTTTCTTGTAAGGAAAATGTGTATGCAAAATTGTATCGTGTAATACCATCTTAACATAAAATATTTAATTCGATCACCGAATCAAAACTTTGATTATTTGTTTGCATTGTTTTTGTCTCTCGTTCTCTAAATATGGTGTTCGTATTTATTACTGCTGTAGCATCCTATTCGATCTCTCGGTCTAAAAGAAAAAATTATTTTACATATTAATAAATGAGAGAGAGAGAGAGAGAGAGAGAGAGAGAGAGAGAGAGAGAGAGAGAGAGAGAGAGAGTGAGTGAGTGAGTGAGTGAGTGAGTGAGTGAGTGAGTGAGTGAGTGAGTGAGTGAGTGAGTGAGTGAGTGAGTGAGTGAGTGAGTGAGTGAGTGAGTGAGTGAGTGAGTGAGTGAGTGAGTGAGTGAGTGAGTGAGTGAGTGAGTGAGTGAGTGAGTGAGTGAGTGAGTGAGTGAGTGAGTGAGTGAGTGAGTGAGTGAGTGAGTGAGTGAGTGAGTGAGTGAGTGAGTGAGTGAGAGACGTGAACTGTATTCGTCAGTGTTGTCATTTCAAGTGTGTCATTACGTTTATATACATGGCATGGTTTATGATTAAACTCTATATGAGGAATAATGAGCTATTGGAGGAAAATACGTTGTTGATATACCAATACTTTGATCTATGTAATCAAAAATTTTCTCGTTTCTCTTTTGTTTGTAGTCATGGTTATATATTTATTCAACATTTTTCTGTGAAAAAATTCCTTTGACAAAGAAAAAAATGAAAATTCTAGACGTAAAGAACAAAGAAGGAAAAATAAGCACAATATTACTTGACTGTATTGAATATTGTATTGAAAAAAAAAATATCATACACTTCACGTCACGTAATGTTAAAAAATACTTGTAATAACATATTTAGGTGTATTGTATATTTAATTACGGATAAAAATAATATTAATAATTCTTGCTACACAAATTTCCATATAGCAGCATAAATGTGAAGTTCTTTGTGTTTTGTTCTTTTGATGGTAATTATTATATGGTATACCTAATGGTGTTTTAAAAACTTGAATTATTCTTGATGAAGCCTATATGTATAAATTATAAAATAAACCTTAGTTTAAAGAATATTAAGTTTTTCTCTTTAAATGTAAAAGGTAGCAAATAATTGATAAAAAAAAACTTAACGGAACCCAAAACTGCATGCATATTCACTATATACTTCACTATTTATTTAATTGAACTTTCCGGATCTTTGTGGACCACAATTAGGGTTGCCTTTCCAAAATGAGGCAGCTATGAATTAGCAATTTATCCCAACATTTGCCAAGTTAGAATGAGAGAAACATGGAAACCTCAGTCAGGATGGTCGGCAATGAATGCTTGGAAGATGACATTAATCAAGTCCCGGTTATACACAACAATAAATAATTTAAAAAAATAAATATTACTAAAAATTATCTCAGGGTGTATGTGATCCCGAGAAAATTAATTTTTCTACATAATATTAATAGCATAACTTGATGCAGGACTCTGTATGGACTGGTCTATAATTCATATCAAGTCTGTGCAAATTTTAGGTGTAGAATTTTGAAATATGGTTGCACGTAAAGAATAAGCTGGTAAGTTAAAAATAAGGTGAATTCATAAGCTGCATATTTATATATATAATGAAAATTTATAACTCTAATCAGAAGTTAATTATGATTAATTTGTACCTTAAAGTTAGAAATTATTTATAAAAGAAAACCAATCACGATAAAAAGAACAAATTCGAAATGAGGCTGCAGTGCAGACGTCGGTACGAATGCTCTCAAAGAGACATTACTGTAATTACTTTGCTAGGAAAAGAGTCGCGCTAAGTGACGTAACTCATAGAAATACGTGTTGAACTGAAGTCGAATCTACTAAAAAAGTTTATTCTCCTCCTCACTTCCTCTCCACCCCCTTCTCAACTCTCAATCACACGACAGAAAACAAGGAATTATATTTTTTGCTCCGCCTACTTTTCATTAAAAGGCGTGGCAATTAACTTCCTGATGTAATAATTAACCCCCAAGATCGAACCATAACAGAGATTCTACTAATCAAGTTATGTAATTAATATCTTACGTTATAAATTATTATCAGAAATTTAATACCGCGCTTCAATATATATTTATTGCATTATAAAATAAAGAGAAATATAATTGGCGTTCCCCGGTACGAGCTTCTCAACTTTTGGGGTAATTACAGTATATTTTTAACTAACAGATCTTACATACAGTATAACATGTCTGCTTTATGAATAAACGCATTTAAAACTATGCAATTCTTGCAAAATTTTATACATTGTCTCTCTCTTTTTTATTTTACTTAAATACTTAAATTTAGTGATTAACAAAAATTCAATTTAGCTAGATCCTTCTTTTTTTTTTATTTAAAACTTAATGAAATATAAATTCAATGTACTTTTTGACTCATTTGTCTCGTCTTCAGTATCTTCATTTCTATAAATATTTGATATTCAGTATATTACCAGGGTATTCTTTACTATATAACGTTTAAAATGTTCGTTTCGTAAATATTGTACGTATATGATTTTTATGAAAAAATTGAAAAGTTTAATGTTTAAGGGTAAGGTAACGCCACCAATGTTAAAAAAAGTCCCTCACACAAAAATTCTGAAAAATATTTAAAATGTTCTCCTCTACATCCCCTATCAGTAGGTAAAATATCAGGTATACAAATACGATCTAGTTTTTGAGTTATGAATTTTTAAAGTTGACTAATTTAACATGGGAATTCCATTTCTCCATGTTAAATTAGCCAACTTTAAAAATTCATAACTCAAAAACTAGATCGTATTTGTATACCTGATATTTTACCTACTGATAGGGGGTGTAGAGGAGAACATTTTAAATTTTTTTCAGAATTTTTGTGTGAGGGATTTTTTTTAACATTGGTGGCGTTACCTTACCCTTAATTATCAATTTTTAGTTTAATTTAAACATCGTGAATAGCAGAATATTAAATTTATTATCGAGTGATAATCTATCATGATCAGTTACTTTCATCTGCATAGAAATTTATCCAAAATACACCCATGTTAAAAATATTGTTATACTTATTAAGGCTTAACCTATTAAGGCTTCCAATTTCTGATTACATATATTTCTTATGTATAAAAGTAATTTATCTAGGTTTAAATGCAAAACAAAACTTTTGGGTGACTGAACAAAGTGAATGAAATTATCTTTTTTGGTCACCAATCACAAACAAATTAAAATTATCTATGAGCATTTAATTTAATTCATCTATTCCGTTTTCATTTTTGGAGGAATAAAGAGTGTACTTGCTTTTTCTAACTGGTCAATCAAAATTATTAAGTAAATTTATTTGTTTATTTATTTATTTATTTATTTATTTATTTATTTATTTATTTATTTATTTATTTATTTATTTATTTATTTATTTATTTATTTATCAAATTTACTTATAATAATATACTTAATAATTTTGATTGACCAGTTAGAAAAAGCAAGTACACTCTTTATTCCTCCAAAAAGAGTGTACCTGCTTATAATCAAAATTATTAAGTATATTATTATAAGTAAATGAAATAATACCTATAATAAAAAACTTTTAAAACGAGATTGTATTAAAAATTTTAAGGAAAGAAAGTTTTCAAATAAAAAAAAATCAGATCATACAAAGTAAACAATCTATTTCCAATTATTTTTTTTATTTCTCCATCTACATAAATAAATTAAAAGAGGTAGTCGTTATAACAATTCATTAAGTAAATTAAAATAAGCGTGTTTTTAGCACTAAAAATAATACTGATAAAATTAAAGAATAAATTAACAAAATATCACAATACATGCTGGTTATAAATAGCAAAATAAAAAACATAAATTCGGGTTCAACGTTTTTAAGCGTCTGTTCTTTGGTATTATATTAGTAACATTACATTAATATAATTACTGTGCGTACTTCAAGATGTTGGACGTACGCTAGCTTCACATGTTACATCATCAAACAAATTGGATGTTGATACCACGGCACCCGGTGAGCACCACACTGCACCTCGATGGTTCCATCTTGGGCACCAAGTCCGGCAGTTCAATGATCGGTTTTGGCACGAAATCCGGCAGTACAACGGTCGGTTTTGGCACGAAATCCGACAGTACAACGTTCGGTTTTGGCACGAAATCCGGCAGTACAACGGTCGGCTTTGGCACGAAATCCAGCAGTACAACGTTCGGTTTTGGCACTGACTTGACACGTAACTTTTTGAGACGTCCTTCCTTGATCTTCATTCCAAATTTTCCAGTGAGGAGGTGAACAGACTTTTTCAGACGTAACAAACCTCCAGTACCATCAAACTTCAGTACTTGTTTGTAACAATCATTACCAATAATCATCTCCAAATTAGTAGATGTAACAATAATTTTACCTTTCACTTTTTCTGTATTCTTGATTTCTTTCGATGGATTAATTTTTAAATAACCATCATTACCTGAGTATATTATAGTACCCAGATTATAGAATATAGTAATCTTACATTGATTTCCAGTTATACGTAATGTTCCACGGTTTATAGCGATACTTATTGTAACGTTGTTTTCAGAAATCACTTTGGTGTCACCTTCAGTTATTTCTTCCATTGCGATGTTGATGCACGGAGCGAGAAGCTTGCAATGAGTCTCCCCCACCTCGAATCGTGATTATATTCGGCATGTGCCAAGTGATATCTAGCGATGGTTGTTCCCCGGTGACTTCCTATGAGATGAGGAGATGTTATAGGAAGTAGGAAGTAGGAGGGGAAAAAGACGGGAGTTTCCAATTGAGCAGGAAGAATATTAGAAGATGATTTTTTTTTTCCTTCCGATATCATTGCTCCGTTGTACAAACCTCAAAATATACAAATAGATTAACAACTGCCAAAAAAAAAAATAGCCTTTTGTTTTCTATTATGTAATTTATTCTGTATTCTTTTGTATCATTGCTTTCTTTTAATTAAATAAAATTTCTAAGAATTTATAAGGATACAATTATGATATGAATAAATCTTAACATTTAATGTTAAAATTATGTTGCAATTTTCTTTTTACTTTTTTTCTTTCGAACTGATGACAATTGGCACCAATTGGCATGTAATTATATAGTTTCAATAGGGAAATCATATAAAAAATATGTAACAAATATAATTTCATAATGCTGTTGAATGTGAATGTGACGGCTGTTCGATTTCAGCAATCGAAAATCTTCGATCCCTTAATTAAAAAAAAAAAAAAAAACGTGCATCCAGGAAATGATTGATGGCATCATACACCAATTGCCGACCATTTTGACTGAGGTTTCCATGGTTCCCTCAGTCACAATGCTGGGACATATGGAATACAAAGGGACCCAAAAAAATGATTATATTCATATATTGACGAATAACCGGGAAGTTCAAGTCAAATACACAGGAATAATTTGAATACAAGCTACAACACCAGGGCTTATGCAGTAAAGAAAAAAAAAAAAAGAATTTCTTTATCAATCGAATTAAGCTGCAGCCCCATACATTGGATTTGCGCTCACCGATTTTTAATAGAAACTTATGACAATCTATAGTAATGTATTTTAATTACAATTTTTATATTCAAACCAAATAATTAAATAAACAAAACTACATCAAACATGAGTAAAAGATGTTTACCAATTAACCCACATAATGAGGAAAGAATAAAATAAATAGACGTGCGAGACCATGTATATATTAAAGGAAGAAAAATGTATAATTATAATATTTTACTTGGTTATTTTTTACTATATAATTATAATTAATTAATTTAATTAATGAAGCAATAACTAAAAGGAAATTCGGTCTTTTTCCAAGAACTGTATTGTTTGCATCAGAGATTACTTGATTGTTATTTCCCGAAACTGATAAGGCTATAATATTGTGTCTTGCTCGATCGACATCATTCTGTTGAAACCATAATCTCGTTTGCGAGCCACCATTGCAGCAAGCTCGCGGTCAAATGTGATGAGCGGGGAAGAACGATGGAGGGAGTCAGAAAAAAAAGGGAAATAAGCGGCAACCACAAGTGAAGGCAGGAGGAACTTCCGAGTAAGTGGAACAGGAAGGTAATTCACCTCCAAGTTTTTAGTTTCGTCACTTGACACGCCTTAGTTTAATATTCAAGCAAGTCGATGATACATTATGATGAAGTGCATATATTTGTAACGTTATTTATACGAAGTTTTTGTTAGTTGAATAAATATGTGTTAATAGTTTAAAAAAAACTGATAGGAAAAATCATATAACACATAATTTAAATTATAACATTTTACTTCTGTTTTCATTTTCAAAGTTCCGATAAATTGATAAAACATGAGTCAATTTACGAAGGAAGATTTTTATTCAAGTTTTTTACTAACCACGGTTAATGCCACAGCCAAAAAAAAAAAACAAGTATAATGCAATCCCTCTACGATTTAAAGTACTTTGTGTGATACATAATAATGATATATGACTGCAGGGGGATAGGTTGCATGCTTGATTAGACCACGCGAGCGACAAACACACTCGCTTGGCGGCGACCCAAGCCGAAGTCGCCGGCATCGTGTCACTGCCCCCGCTCGGAATTAACATGGAGCTGGCACGATCTCAGCACCCCGCCTATATTCAGATGGACCAAATATGACATCTATGTATGTCAGCGTTCCTTCATAAGTTGGGAGTGTAGTACCGTATATAAGCGAGGGATTACTGTCTACTTTTTATAGCTGGCCTTATTTTTTATTGAAATTAATAAATTATTTAGTTTACATTATAATTTTTTATATTTAAAAGAAAAGTTTATTAAAAAAAAATGGAGTTATACATCAAGAAAACAGCATTTTGATGTAATTATTGCACTTTTTATACACTGTATAATTAACAGTATGGTATATTACATACAAAAAAAATTAATGTCACCACTGTTTTTCTTATACTCGAAAACCCCTAGTTTCAAATTTTCAGAATGAAATTCGAAAAAATTTTAATCTCTTTTTAAGGTTTTTGTAAAGAACAGGAACCCACCCCCCAGAAGGGATGAAATAAGGGTGGGAAAATTTTTTTATCACCAGAACACAAAACACACAATTCTCAGCTATACCACTGTACGAAATTTGAAGTTTCTACAAGCACTTTTGCAATTCCAAATTACAGGATAAAAATGAAACACGAATTATGACTCACTCTGTATATACATATTTATACTATTATATATAACATACCAATAAGGTTACCAAATTACCAAAATAGATAAGTGATTTTATCTGCACATCAAGGAGATTATTGTGACATCAATTTTTAGTAATAAAATAACATTGATTTTTTGTATAATCGTTGATGTATCAAAATAAGTGGTCTAAATCATCAAAAGTATATTATTTTCAAGTGAAGTTACTTCTTGCTATCTTCTGATGACGCAAATCATGTTGGATCAAATGTTTGTCTATTTTCTACGTAAACATGAGAGTATATATCCCCGCGTGATTGAATGAAACAATATTTACTTACTGGCTGGTGATTTACCTTTATATCTTTGTACGGAAAGTTCTCAAAAACTAAATATTGTCATATATAGGAAATATTTTACAAATAAGTTATTATAGATTTAGTTTAGAATTTTTTTACTACCTGATTTATAGTACTCTAGTAAGTATTGGAATTTAAAATAAATTTTTATTATAAAACAATGAGATATAATATTAGAAAGTAAATATTTTAGTGGCTTAATCGAAAGAAGGGGTAAAAATATGGTACTGTGAATTTTTTTCAGATTTTTCTGAGACCGGGAACTATTTTTAAAAAATTATTGAAAATCTATTTTGATGACGTCACGGGCGGCACTGCCTTATCTTTTTTCTTAAGGAGTGCCACCCGTGACGTCATAAAATAGACTTTCAATAATTTTTTAAAAATAGTTCCCGGTCTCAGAAAATTCTGAAAAAATTCACAGTACCATATTTTTACCCCTTCTTTCGATTAAGCCACTAAAATTTTCAAATTCTAATATCTCATTGCTTAAATCTGTACTAATTTCCTAATTTCTTTTTAAATAGACCTTGTAAATATATGCAGTATCATATTCAACTTTCATTTCACTTCATTTTTTCAAGTTTTTTAGGTTACAGAATATTATATGATCATTTTCTGTATTTTTTGGGCAATATTTCTATATTTTTGATTATTTTAAACATTTTCTTTTTTAACTCAATGTATTTTACGTAAATAATTATATTACGTTACTTTTAAGAAAGAAGGAAGGATATTACAATTAATTTAACTGTTTTATCATTATATTTATGTTAGTGTATTTTGTTTAATTAAATTTTACTAACTTGCATATACAATTAATACAAAACAAAAACATTAAGATGCATGATGCGTATGAAAATGTTATGCTTAGCGCATGGTAAAAATCAATTTCATAAACAGAAGTTTGATTGATAAGCCCCTGAATGTATGCAACTCTTTCAACACAAAAATCAGGAACTGATAAAAAAACAAGTGTAAAATACTTTACACGGAAGAAACACCTAAATAAGAAGTAAGTTTTTTATGCTGCATGATCATTCATCAGAAATCTTATGATTCATTCAATACATCAAATAAACCTGCAGTATATTGTTATTCGTGACGTTTTTTAAAGGAAGAATTGTAATTTTTTTATTAATGTGAAAGCGAATGCGTTGAATGACATCAAAATATAATTAATATAGGGGTTATTTCCAAAGCATATCATTTATCATAGATTAAAGTTTAGAAAGTGTAACAACCAAATTTGTAGAGAGTTTTAGTAATATTATAAAAATTTGAAACTAAAATCAACTAATTTTTTTACACTATTTTAAACTGGATACAATTTTTTATAAAAATTAAGTGCATTGCACTACATTACGCTACTAAGTCTGAGGAATCATGCATGAAATTTGTGACATTAAATTACATTTAAATTTAAATGCATTTATTTAAATGCATAAATGCATGAAATTTGTGACATTTTGAAACAAGAAGAAGAAAACTCATTTTCCGTCATATTATGGTGAAGGTTCATAAAACTTGAGAGGCAATTTCCGAACTTGGATGAAACATAACAATAACATTTAGTTGTCTGCAATGACTTTATACCAGTATATAGTCCATGAGTTGTCTGTGTATTTCTGATAACACTGTACCTTTAAGTATGGCAATTATACAAACAGGAATAGATATAAACGAAAAAACTTGCTGTTTTCTTCTTGTTGCATTTATTTTATTGAACTATACATAAAATTAAAATAATAAATCAAAGCCATGGATTCATTCATCAAATTTATTCGAATATATTTAATCAATATTAACAACAACTTAATTAATTTTTGTTACCTTACTTTATCATGAACAGAGTATCAAAATAATAAAACATAATAGCATTTATGATGTCGGTAAAGTTTCCTCCTTACATCATTTATAAGTACGATATACAGTATAATAATTAGCATGATAATTATTTCAAAGTCTTACATGTGTAATGTCATATGGTAAATATAAAGTTACATCCAAATTTATTGCTTTGTTATTTCTTTAACAAAAATATTGATGTTCAATTTAGAACTTCAAAGTAAAATTCTCACCAACGGTTCGTCATGTTGGTAATAAATATTGCACTTTCACAACGAGAAAAAATGTTTGCGTCTCAGTTATTATACAAGTCTTCACGTTGCTTTTAAGTCGTTGAAGAAAAAACGTTTATCTAAAAGGTAAGAATAGCTACCGTATTTTGAATATAACCCTAAAAAGTTTCCACTAATATATTATATAGAAATGCACGAGCAAATTTATTTCTTTTTGTATTATCCTACTGTTCATGTCCGAGTTTTAAAATTTTTGCAAAGAAAAGTCATTACTTTTATTACAAACTTCTCCGCAAAATTTTACACTTTTAACACGAATAGGAAGAACGTAAATCTATCACTTCCGGGTACTTCCTGTGGGAATATCAAATTAATTTGTCTATAAATTGATAAAACAACTGGGAATTTATGAATACACTTCAATATAATTATACCCAAAAAGATAAAAACAATATAAAATATAATTATACACAAAAGATTCAAAATAGACAACGTGCATGAAAAATTTTTATTGCAGAAATTAATAGAGAGTACCAAATTATGATATTAAGGGCATTGGGTGTAGCGCCGGTAGTTGGCAACACTGACGTATCTTCACCATGTTAATTTTTTATCCTTGCTCCTCAGAGTAATTTTTATACTAGAGCTAAGCTGATTGCTGTAGTATCAAGATAATTAGTAGCCCAAGTGCACAATTTGGCTAAATAAAGCCTGATTTAAAGAAAAGTATTTTGTAGTAATTTTTTTTAATTTACATGCATTTTTCTAAAATATAAAAAAAAAAATACTTTTCTTTAAATCAGGCTTTATTTAGCCAAATTGTGCACTTGGGCTACTAATTATCTTGATACTACAGCAATCAGCTTACAAACAGCTTGTTAGTTCTAGCATAAAAATTACTCCAAGGAGCAAGGATAAAAAATTAACATGGTGAAGATACGTCAGTGTTGCCAACTACCGGTGCTACACCCAATGCCCTTATACTCTGAATTTTTTCAGATTTTTTTGAAGCTCGGAACTATTTTTAAATAATTATTGAAAGTTCTGTAAGTTAAGTTGGCACCCCTGAATCCTTAATAAAAATTATAGAGCCTAGACGCCTATTGAATCCTCCAGGGGGCGTGGCCGCAATTTTAATAATTATTTAAAAATAGTTCTGGGTCTCAAAAAAATCTAAAAAAATTCATAGTACCATAATTTGGTACCCTCTATTCATTTCTGCAATAAAAAAATTTCAACCTATGTACGTTTCCATTTGTTAAAAAATTACATGTAAAATTACAAGTATTAATCTGAACATTGCATTCAACGCAATAATTATGTTATATTATACCAGTATAATATACATATCCTATATCGTACTACCTCCAGATAAATTGTCTTCTTTGTGATATATATTTATACCATAAGCCTCAAGGCATATACTGTGCTAAAGTACACGACAAAAGCCTCTTTGAAAACCTTGAGCATGAGGCTGCAGTAACCCCTTAACATAGGCTAAGAGGTTAAGCGGGTTAGAAGCGTTTTAATTCTCGCCGAATTCATTCAAGCAACATATAAATATATATGCACATACAGTATTATAAGGCAAGCGTATTTCGCTTGAGGCTTCTGTACACTTTACTATAGTAGTAGCAGCAGCAAAATCTTAAGCACATTGTAAGTTTGACGCCAAGCACAAGAGGTTGTTCAAATATTAGCATCTTTATGCCACAAAACCATCACGTATTATATTCAGTGGCAATATATATCTAAATGTATGTATAAGTCACTTTGCTATATACTACCTTATATAACCTCTATAGTGCAGAGAAAGGCCGCTTATAATAGTTTCAATATAATATTTTGTAAAAGTAGGTATAAGGAATAGTAAAATTCAACATAATATCAACAGATGCATATTATAATATCAAGAAATAAAAAAGTAATTGTATATTTAAATAGAGGACCTCAATCAATTTCTTAGAATTTTTTCTTACAATCATGCTGCAAAACGTTGTGACGTCATGGTCATTTAATGGTTTTCCCATACTTCAGAGTTCAATATTTAGATGACTGTGACGTCAGAGCGTCTTGCAGCACGATTTTAAAGGTGGTATATGGCTTGATTTTTTTTTTAAATCATGCAAGTTCTTCGTTTGTTTATTATATTATGCAGTTTAATCTTGCTGGTTACACAGTGTACAGCATTTAGTTGCTGCCCGCAATTTTTTTTTTAATCCAAATTCTAATATTTTCTTTCAGAAATCAATCTACAATTCTATATATATTATTATAATATTGTTAAAATTGTACAAGTCAAAGTAATATTCCTTAAACAACAAATTTATTTAATGTTAATGTGTTTTCTTCTCCACTAATTAATGGCAAACATTGCAGCAATAATTATGATGTGATGACACTTCTCAGTCTACTTCACAATACTTTTGATTTGTCTGTCTGTTTTTTATTAAAGCACTTCTACATCGTCCGTCAAAAGAGTAAAATAATTAAACGTCTTGAGTCTGTAAAAAAAAAAAAAAATGAATTGAAATGAAATAAAAGAAGACATTTTTTAATGCAGCAAAAAGTCACATATATAGTGTAATATAATTATTAATTAAATTTGAGATATTTTATTATTGAATTTATCAATTTGTAATAAAAAGCACTGCGAGGGAAACTAATGAATCAATTTGCAGTTCACAGTTCAATATTACAAATATTGATAATAATAAATTAGTGTATTTTTTCATAAATTGGCTGCTGATGATTAATTAAATAAAATAAATAATACATTATTTTATGTCGAAAACGTTTATTACAAGATGTGAACTTCTCGAATAAATTAAACAGTACATTTCGTATAGCCATGAAGTAAATAATTTATTACATTATTATTTGTTATGCATCAAAAAAGTGAATATTTTCTATAGTGTAATAGGGAATTAACCTTCTTATTACCAACATTTTTTTCATAACGATATAATAAATATAATTTCATATAAATTAAAGTATAAAATAAAATGGGCATATAGTTCAAAATAATATTATAACAACGCAATTTTTGCACCTTAGCAACTTAATTTCTATTAGAAATGAAGATTGAGACAAAAACATTTAGGTGTAGCGCGTACATCAAGCTATCCCGCTTACTTTTACTGTGATGGTACAGTACAAAAATATAATATAATAGGTTATATTGCAACTCCCCTCGATCATATTATTAAGTACTGGATAAGACTTACTACTGTCATATATGTGGACACAAGAAAATTGTAAAGAAATACTGTGTTTCTGATATATCGCATTTTTATAACAAATTTATATTATTTACTACCACACAACACAATAAAAAATGCTCAACATTTCATTAAACTAAAAATAAAAGAAACACGGTAGCTCACAATGATGAGTTTTGATTACTGTATCAAACATTATGATCGTTTTGTATTACAATTAATGTTACTACAATTATGTCAATAAGGTTGATATTCATATGATAAATCACATAAAGAGCGTCACTGACGTGATTTACGTTCGTGATTAGGTGCAATCGTGATTAGTAGTTCGCCTCAGGTATCTACTAGATACAGGTAATTTGCGGTGCTGCTGAGGGCGGGGTAGATCAATCATCGTAATACATCTGACCATTCGTCATACAAAACGTCACTATATCAAGTTATAAATGTTAGTATTTACTGCTGTGAGATAAATATAATCAAACGTGGTACTATATAGACAATCATGATAATAATATGATATACGTGATCGAAATGTGGTAAAATAGAGTGAAATTTTCTTTTATTTATTACAAATCAATATTAAGCTGCATGATTTTTGTTTATTACATAATATTTTGAAAGAGGATCTCGAGCTATGTTATATTATCATTTTTTTTATTTTAATTGTGCTGTAAAACGCTGCAATGTGATGTCTTTTAGTCATTTAACTCCTTTCTCTATATTCGCTATTGTTAAATATTTGCATAGCTATGCGTTTTGCAGCAATTTTAATGGGTTTAGTGGATTCAAAAAATTTACAATTTATTTAGAGGTTTTCTATCCAAATATTCAATAAAAAAAAATCATGCAACTTGTCTAATATAATATAAGAATCAAGAGTTTCAACCTCAAATTCCAAATAATTGTAATTTCTAACCTTTTAATTAAATTCCATGCACTGTTATATGATTATTCTATCTAGGCCAATGGTTTTATCATGTTAAAAATTTAATTACACAAAATCCTTCATATAAAATTTAATTCTATCCGTTGATCAACACCATGTTTTTTTGCATTACAAAGAGGTAACTAAAATAGGGTTTAAATTACTGACCTCACCAGGGCTTTGTATTACACAGCATACAAACTCGTACATTAATATTATATCCTATTAGCTAGGTCGCGTTTCTGCATGCCCGAGTTTATATATATACTCTAGTTAATCGACCAGCCAGGTTCTATGTATCGACAGATACATCGTTATATTAGCATTAGCTTATATTGAACTAGCCATTTTATTCACATCACGTCACTCATGTTATAATACAAGTAGGGTAATCGGCCAAACTGTATTTATGTATAAGCTGCATTGTAATTATATAAATGCAATAATAATAATTGTTATTTATCTATGCAATCATGCAGTTACTAATATATAAATAAATAAAACTCCAACATGATTATAGGTCACTGATTAAATAATAAATCAACATTGAAATTATTAGTATAATGATATTTAATATTTAATAATATGTTAATACTTAATATTAATTTAATACAGTAATTAAAATAATATGAAATTTCAGAAAATTCGTGTAAAATGAAGTTAAATAAATACAGATATTATTGCTATGGTGCATGTGTGTGAGAGAAAGGGGGGGGGGGAGATTGAAGGGGCTGGCCCCCCTCTCTCAGCCAAAAATTTGGATTTAACATGGACAATATAGGCACTTCCCATACTCTATTTTATTTTTTACTAGCATTGGCTTTATGGGCCCAATTAAAATTTTGCCTGATTTATTGTAACTTATAACATACATTTTTTTCAAATATAGGTTAATTTTAAGACTCTGTAGTGTACACATCGACATTGCATCATTATTTCACTTTTATTCAATGCTTGACAGCGAATTGACACCATTGTACACACAAAACATCCTCCCTTTTTTTTTAATGCTTCCCAGCACTTCATGTGATGTATAGTAAAAACACACGTGAATAAAAAAAGAGTAAAGTGTTCTACTTTTTTCTATATTTTTTGGCCCGAGTGAAAAAAAAAGATGAAGTTTTGAGTGAGTGGACAAAAAAAAGAAGGGGTGGCACTTTTTCCACTACACTAGAGTTTATTCTTTTTTGTGTGTATATACTATACACACGTGCTACCGAGGTCTATAAAAAGTTTGGCTTGGAGAGAAAATAATCACAGCAACTTTATATCTATATCGTCAATACACGGAGAGAAGATACAGTCGTGTATTTTAATATAAAGTCAGGACGTAGAAGAGATTTGTTATTTTTTTAAATTTTCGATAATTATAATTTAATTAAACTATAGGCTCTATTTGTAAGTGAAGATATCCAGATTTCTAACCAACGTTTATTATAAGGCCTGTTCGTAAACCCTGCTCGGTGTACACTTTCTGCACCCAATCGACCTTATGTACATGGGATATAAGGTCGATTGGGTGTAGAAAGTGTACACCGAGCAGGGTTTACGAACAGGCCTAGTGACTCATAGAATTGGGATGGCGCTAACTGCGGTTAGTGAGAAACCTGGAAAAATTGGATAACTTTTGTCAAAATTTTACAATCATAATATTAATTTATATAATTTGTACTACCATACCTAAATGTTAAGTAATTATACCGAATATATAATATAAGGAATTTTGATTAGATAATAGAAATCTTTATTGTTTATAATCTAGTATTGACATTTGTTCAATAATGAAGAAAATTCAATGTTATAAAAATGTAATGGCCGTGACATGTGAAAAAAACATATGTTTATATTGTTCAACATAAATAATTAATATTTTTTTTCTATTATTTAATTATTATTTAATAAATTATTATATGACATCTTTAAGATTAAAAACACAGAATAATAGATGAATAAGTTAGAGACAGAGACTTCCATATCTTTTTATGGTAAGAAATTTAACGAAATATTCAAGGTACGATGATGGAATTTAAACTCCAACACTTTTGCGCATGTACTCTCACGTGCAATACACTACACTCTTCATAAGGTTTGACTGAATGTCAGTGTATTTTCAGGGCTCTGTACCGTACCACTGAAAATGCGCAACGAAACACCTGAAAATCATTATTTAAGCCATTTTAGATGTTAAAATCTCCTGATTATAAAATGTCAATTTAAGCATCAAGCAAACACTGACATTGAGTCAAATTTTACTACTGTCAAAACCAAAAAGGTGTACCCCTCTCCTTATGGAACTTGTATGCTATTCAGGGGTACACATCTTTTTGAATCCGATAGTAATAGTGTAATTTTTGTGCTTGTAATCTATTGATTCCAAACTAGATCCGCTATCATCTCATTCTAAGTGTACTTTATTCAAACGTCATCGACATTCCTCATAAAATGGTTCGGTTTAGAGGATATATAAAGTAGTGCAGCTGCAAAAGATTGTAATATATTAATATACGAACATTCTCGAGGGATATGCATAACAACTAAAACATAACAACAAACATGCACTTTAACTCTCCAAGTACCTATAGTTCATTATTCTATACTTTAAACCCTGCTAAATATACTTTAAATGCAGTGAAGTTAAGGTAACATGTGTGTAGATGCTACAATAAACCACCACTATAGCAGGGTTACGATGGATTTAACTGCATTTTTATGTACACATTTTAATAGTAAACTCAAACTTTAGATAAACTATCGTCATAACCTGGCCTTAAAACTATAAACCTTGTTCGAATGATGACATGTATATTGCCTGCTATATTATTCTGTTAACAATTGATAAAATTTAAATATTTAAAATACATTATATAAGAAATAGAGCACTGTTGTCACTAAAAGAAATTATTTTTGTAATGTTAAAATTTGCATTGTGTGTGTGTTTTTTAATATAAAGAGAAAATAAACTTCATATATATAATATATATACCTCATGTAATTTGGTATGGTCTATATACACTCTAGGCTTGATTCAGGCAATTGCTTGAAAAAAATCGTGATAATTATTATGTTATAAAATTTAACATTCAATTTATTTAACAATTTTTTACGCACAGTCTGCAGTTACTTCAATAATACAAAGAAAAAAAAATTGCTGTAATGACCAAATACACTGAGAATTGCATTTTTTATATTGACCCAAAAATGACAATTGACTTGAAAAAATAACAATAGACAATCTAAATGAAAATACTTTTTTTTATTAAGAAGTGACGCTTATTGTCACCACTCTGTTATACTTTCAATAATTTTACATTTTATTAAAGGCTCTAAAAATATGAAAAAAGCAAAGTAGCATAACTTTGCACCCTTCTATATAATCCATTTCTACAATAAAAAAATCATGTAGGTTGTCCATAGCACTATAATAATACTACTGGTATGATGTAATGTGATAAGAAGTATGAACTTTTCTTTCCGGGATAAAAGTGCAAAAAATTGAAGTTACTGACATTATCTCCGGTTTTCCCACGAGGAAATTGTCAACGGGCGGTATCGTCAGATGAATAACACAGTACCGAACTTGTGAAATGTCAAGTAAATCCCATTATGTATTAATTCCGTTCAAAAAGGTTAAACGTTATTCAATTTAGTGGGACAACATGTACTGTAGAGTACCAATCGCTGTGTTTTATTCTTAATAATTTAAGGGTTATGCGCCCAATGTTAAAAATAATCCCACACATGAAAATTATGAAAAAAATTTAAAATGTTCTCCTTTACATCCCTTATCAGTAGCTAAAATATCAGAGGTACACAAATTCAAGCTTATAGTTTTTGACATATGTGATCCATGCTGTACAGCCTATGATCGAAATAAAAATTTGAAATTAAAATTGACTATATACTTTAACATGGGAATAATCAAACTTCCATGTTAAATTAGTCAACTTACAAAATTAATAACTTAACAACTATATCGAATTTGTACACCTGATATTTTAGCTACTGATAAGGGATGCAGAGGAGAACATTTTAAATTTTTTTCATAATTTTCATGTGTGGGATTATTTTTTTTTAATATTGGGCATGTTACCTTACCCTTAACTTTGTGTGTACTGTCTGGGGGAAGGGAGGGGGAAGGAATGTATGTGCACGTGTATACATAATTAATTTATTAATTATATATGTACGGTGTATTTTGTAAAAATGTATAATTAACGATGAATTTCACAGGAGCTTGCCCCCTAATTTTAATACGTCTCTAATCAGCTCATCACCATGTAAGTGGATCTATAATTATATCTAACCAGTTTTGGGATAGAAGTTTAACATGGAGACTTGCATCATGTATATGACCGGAAATCGAGCTGTTGTGAAAAAATCTCCTCCTTGCATGAATTTCCTCAACCATTCAGCAATGGAGTATCGACCTCAAAATTTTTTATTGCAGAAATGGATAGAGCGTGCAAAGTTATGCTACCCTGATTTTTTTCAGATTTTTTTGAGCCCGGGAACTATTTTTAAAAAATTATTGAAAGACCTTTTTGTGACGTCACGCGGCGGCAAGTCCTATATTTTTGTTAAGGAGCGGCGTCTCGTGACGTCACAAAAAGAACTTTCAATAATTTTTTAAAAATAGTTCCCGGGCTCTAAAAATCTGAAAAAAAATCAGGGTAGCATAACTTTGCACGCTCTATCCATTTCTGCAATAAAAAAAAATTGAGGTCGATACTCCATTAAGTTTCAAAACATTTTTTTTTTTTTTCATTCGATTCCTTCTGACAGAAATTATAAAAATAACTCACGACTCTGGCATAAACTGAGATCACTCAAGCTTATTCAGAGGTTTTAAATCAATTTAATTGTGTTATTGTTATTATTGTTGGCTACAACATTATTCATTACACAAAGAGATTGCACCCACTTTGAGACAACGTGAAGGTGAAATAAGCAAGGGAACTTGCAAATTGTTTTGCAAATGCACAAGTTAATTAACATTTAACTTGAATATTTCTATAAATTTGCAATATTTAATTATATTTTTATAACTTCAACTGCGGCATGTAATCATTAATTAACATTGAAATAAATTATGAGAGGTCTGTATGCAGCAATAACAATGCAACTATAAATAATTATATATTGCAATAAACGGCGAGGTTAATGATTTTCTGTCGTCATTACATAGAAACAGCAGAGGAGTGTAAAATTATATATATATAATACAGCACCCCGTGGTGCATCAAGATCAAGGACGTCAAGTATCAATTTATTGCAGAAAAGTTTATTACATGCAATTTTTATACGAGAATTTAAATATTTGTATAATATAATTCTATAATTGTAATAAATGAGGATCAAGCGCAGCATTCTACATAAAATATTGAGTGTGTCAATATAATGCACTATATATATATTTCAAAAGTACGTATATTTCTTGCACTTATTTTTCTCACAAATAACACCTATACTCGATCATAATCATGGTTGATGACATTCTTCATTAACTACATCGTCCTACCGACCATCCTGACTGAAGTTTTCATGGTTCCCTCATTCTCACAGCTGGTACGTGCTGGGATGGATTGCTGAACTATGGTTACCTTAGCTTGATACCTTAGACCTGAGTTTTTTTTTTTTTTTTTTTTTCTCTATTACTATTTCCAGTTATAAGCTCATGCAGCATCTTTTAGTTTTAATTATAAAAATTACCCCTGCTGATTGTACTGTACTTTTAAAATTTAATGAGTCGACAATAACGAAGAAATTAAAATAATTTATATAGATCTTTCGAGAAAACTCGATGTGTTAATTTGATTTTCCACCAGACGTATATGTTTTAGTTGTTTACCATTTCCCTATGAATATTTTAACTTTAAACTTCTTTAAAGTTACACACAGATCTCCTCTTACATTGTAAAGGTCTTTTTACACACACTTGAATTATTATAAAACAAAAAACCCATCCTTATTATATAATGAAAATACACTATGGACGGATGTTTAGTGGAGGAGTCGCATCAAATTAATATTGGGCGCGATTCACGAAGCATTTAGCCACAGGTTTCTAACCACGTTTAGCTTAACCACGTTTAACTATACCTGTTTTACGTATTAAACCACCCTATAGTTATTTATTTATTTATTTATTTATTTATTTATTTATTTATTTATTTATTTATTATAAACGTGGTTAATCTAAACGTGGTTAGAAACCTGGCTAAAACTGCTTCGTGAATCGCGCCCATTATGTATGGATACATTATCATCTGGTTATCTGTGAATCAGTTTTCTTCCAATAAAACCCCCATCTCGGTTATCTATTAAATTAATCTGAATCAATCTAATTATCGCCAATTTTGTCTTACACCGCGACGATGCGGTTTTCTAGAGGATGTAATTTAAAAATCCGGAAGAATTGACGTTGCTATGACAACACTCGAGTTTGTTGACGAGAGCGGAAGTGACGTAATCGTGACGTAATCACCACGCTCGTTGTTGCGAATAATTACTGACCTAGCTCAACGACGGCCTTGAGGCGGCTGTCAGCGTGACTCAGCAGCAGCGTGCGTAGCAGCCGTGAAAAGTATCTGGGGTAAAAGTAGTTATAGTAAACAGTAGGGGGTATTCTACGTAAAACAGTTGCTTTGAAACGGGCAATTTCATCAATTAATTAGCTGTTATTTATTTCAGAGGTCTGCTCGATGAACCAACCAACCATTCGTACAGGGTGCAGGGAATATTTTAATTCTGTTTTTTTATTCTCATTTGATTGTTTATTTACAAACAGATCTCGAGCTATAAAAATCGAATTAAAATGAAAAAAATTAAACTCGGTAATATTATAAATTCGAATATTGTGAATTAAATGTAATAATTTTTCTATTTATTTTATTAGGTAACAGATTTGTGATATAACATAATGTTATTACACCCATCAACCCATACACTAATCGTAGTTATAAAACCTCATTTTTTTTTGCAAACCATGCAGACAAAAATAATGTCGAATTAAAATTGCTAAAAATATTTTAGTGAAATTTATATATATATAATTTTTAGTGTTTTTATTGTTTTTATTGTTTTCAAGTTTGCTTTTTATAGAACTTTGTGAATAGTATCAAAGAATAGCAATTTGCATTTCAATTTTCTTTTTTTTTGTGAAGTGCATTTTCCAGCAAATAACAACAGAAATGAAATGCTTTATAAAGAAATCAATACATTGCAAACTTAAAATTACAGTTGAAAACAATAATATTTTATTTTCTCCTGAAATCTTTTACATTTTCCACTGTTCTGTTAAAGAACTGCACCAGCACACAATGCAGCAGACGAGGTATATTATAATAATGCAGCAGGTACGTATCTATGAGTGCTCCACATTTCCGCGGCTATACACGTCCGCTATTGTTAGTCGCGGAGTGCTGATGCAATCTTACAACCCAAGGATACATCAACATTTCGCAAGCAATCTAACGCTCCGTTGCATTTCCACAAGTTTTATTGCACGATTTTTTCCGACTCTAGAAACTTTACAACAAAGTTAAGAAGATTCATAGTATCGCACCGAAGTCACGATCTTTATTCAAGAAAACTAATTTTATGTTCTGCAATTTCTATAAATATTATGTCAAACGTCAATAGCAACAACGAATTTATTGGCATCACAGGAAATATTTTTTTTTTTATTATAATAATAATATTTGGAATTTAATTAAATTCTAGTCTTCTCTTCGACCTTAATTGTATTATACATGTAGATCATAATATATTGTTGGCATCTGTATTAACCTATTAATTAAATATATAAATTAATACGATAGTAAATTCTGTAATAAAGAAATTAGATGCAGCAAAGAATTAAAATAATTTGTATATAATTTATCGTTACTTCGGAAGGGTTGCAGCTTCTCCTGGATCCGCGTCTGACTCAGCATGTTGCTCAAAACATGGTTAATTTTCCCTTGTCTATTGAAAGGTACTTTATATTTATTTAACACAAAAGAGTATCTCACAGCTGAGTAAAATTAAGTCAGCAATATTATAAATACTGTATATTTATATGGAGCTTATTGGCACCTTGCAGATATTTAGCAGCATTCACGACGACAATTTCAAGGGCAGTAAAAAGACAAGATTACTTTAATAATTGCTGAGAGTGTATGGAAAGTGACAGCTAATCAACGCCTGTCATCATGCGTAGTGAGGAGTCATCAATTGCACCACGATCTTGATGCCTTCTGTAAAAGGAAACTGCATGAGTGACAATGTGGATTCTACAATACAGCAGCCATAACTTATTTACTATTTTTGTAATGCGCTTGTGTAGTTCAACGTTTTGACAGAATTCGAAAGTAATATTATATTCAATAGTTACATCTCTGTAAGAAATACTGTACAGTTATCTTCTTATTGTACTGTAGATGTAAGTCAGGTATAAAATTAGTCATGATGAAAAGTTAGACAGAACTCTCGAGTGCGCACTAAATTTGACTTAGACTGTACTTTCAACAACATACAAAAGTTAGATTTTTTTAATAATACCTGAAATCAAACCAAATTCAATAAATTCAATTAATAGAAAACTTTTGTTCCATTTCAATTGGATTAAAAAAAAAAAAAAACATTGCAATCAGACTCTTGAATTCTTCTTTCTCTTTTTTACTACTTCAACTTGTAAAAAAAAATTTTTTTTTTTCTTCACGATACTTCTCGGCACATACAATGATGTCATTCGCAAAAGTAGAGGTAGCACAGCAGGTGTGGAGGGGAGGTAACAGGTGACCTCCCTCCCCAATGAACCCTCCACTTGTCTGAAAGATTCCTTTGTTGTCATCCGTCAAGCATAAAAACATCCCTCCACTCTCTCTGTTACCAAATTGAAAATTTTATTTTTTTTTTATCTAACTTTTGTGAGCTTTTTTCAACAAAAATCACAGCTTTACTTAAATAAAAACTTAAATTGCATAATTTTTGTTAAAAGTTAAATTGTAAACATGCACTATACTCAGACTAAAATTTCTGCACTCAGTCGACCTTATTTCCATGAAGTATATATAAGGCAGAATTCATGTATATACCCAGTTTAATTATTTACAAACATATTATAATATATACAATGCATGAATTCCATAATATTGACATCAAAGTGACATATATATTACAAACCCTCATTTAAAATATCATAAAATTAAGTACATAATTATAATAAAATATAACAGTGATGAAACTCGAGCCTTTTAAATTAGCCCCCTGGCTAAGAGTTAGACCTGATGTATGCAATTGGATGATTATTTTTTTCTTAAAACATTATTATGATATACTATCAGTAAAAATTTGCCATAGTTCTTTTGGCAAAGCCTGATAGTGAATAATTATAGCCATATTATTATCGTCATTAATTTTATTGTCATGTACTCCAAGAGAAAAAAATAAGGCTACTCATTTATATTGTGACAGTAATTATTATTATGAAGATTGCTTTTTAATGTGTTGTATACCAAAATGTTTTAGTATTCATTACAACAGCAGTAGTATAATTACTCGTGCAATTATTTCGCATGTAATTACACGCTATAGTGTTTATTGCGTAACAAACAGCTGCAAACACATGATATAACAAATGGAACATTCTCAACAGTCAACCACAAAGATTTATTATAACATTAACATTTCTTTATTAAATATGCTTCTCTTAAAAGGTACCAAATATATAAAAATACGATGACGTTGAAGCGCAATATGGTTGCATTATATTTTATATAATATTGACAATAAATCAAAGTCGAAAGTAATTAGGAGCTTTTTTCCACACATTATATGATCGAGGTAGATAAATTTTTAGCAATCTCGATTAATATGACAAAGAGCAAAAAAATAGAAATAAATAATTTACAGTACTAAAACTGTAAAAACCTTTTATCTTCATGAATTTATGGTAATATGTATGTTTTATTATTAAATCAACATGCATGATAAACCCTTTTGATACAATGTGCATGCATGGCATGCATTTTTTTTTTTTTTTTAAACTACAGTTTCGTTATTAAAAACGAAGCTTAATTTTGAAAAGAATAAAATTATGATAGTTAAAATATTCACTTACTTTTCAATAGTTCAATAAATTCACTTATAAACAATAACAGGTGACTGAATAAAGGCTGTTTTATTTTTCACAATTATTATTGTTTTGACACTCACACAAATTAAACTAGAGACGAGACCACAATTCGTACGTCAATAACACTTGTTCCTCAGCACCTCACTGATGGTCTTCACTCGGAGGTGCGAGGGCTCCTCTCTTGGAGGGGATGGAGGGGAGGTTACAGGAACATGTCCTGACTTGTCGACGGCCTTTGCAGACAGAGAATCTGAAAAACCATACATAAATTAGTCTTTTGTTATTTATTGTAAATTCTTTTCAAAAGATCGGATAGTGCGATAATGTATAGAAGAAAGCTAAAATATGGCACAAATTTTTTACAATTCAAGGATTTCATATCTCTCTTATATTTGTATTGGTACTCTATTTTTTCTCATAAATGTTATTATTTGTAGTTAACAAAGCATGAAAATTTAATTATTTCACTTAATTATAGTATCATATGATTATTAAATAAATATATTTATTGTTACTCTTAACCACATTGTCGTAGAAAAGTTAAAAAAAAAAATAATTATGTGAGATCCAGAACGTTCTAGAATTAAGTAAAAGGATAATCTGATCTGAAAATAAAATTTATCATGTTAAGTGAAATCAATAGTTTTTGCACAGTTAATTTTGCTATATTATACTTTTTTAGACTTAGCTCAAAACGTCCAGCAAAAAACTGTAATCAATTTACTGGATTCACATGACACATTAAAAATATTATAAGAAAAGATCTTAATCATTTTATAAAACATAATTATAATGTATATTTTAATACAAATAAGTGTAATTCAATTTTAATTTAATATTAATTAATTAATTTGATTGCACTTATTTTTTTCCCCAGCTGTTACTTCGTTCATACACATTTTGTTGTTATATTTTTACTCCATTTATTAACAAATGTTATTATGTACTCTTTTATAATTTAATTACAATTTGGCATATTATCAATTTCTTAAGGTAGAGATAACGTCGAACAGCTGCTCGACGTAATCTCTTTTGATTAACATGTAAACCTTAGCAAATTGACAAAATTTCTGAAATTTTTTTGAGAGGCAGATATTAGTGCCTAAAAGCCATAGCAAAAGTTTCAAAAACATTTAACGAGCCGATTTTTTTAAATTAATTTTTTAGTTTGGCTCTCCATGGGAAAGCCCTATGCTGAAAATTAAAAAAAGTTAATTAAAAAAAATCGTCTCGTTAAATCGTTTTGAATTTTATTCTATGGCTTTTAGGCACTAATATCTGCCTCTCAAAAAAATTTCAGAATTTTTGTCAATTTGCTAAGGTTTACATGTTAATCAAAGGGCATTACGTCGATCAGCTGTTCGGCGTTATCTTTACCTTAAGTTATAATTAAAGCTAAAAAAATTCAATAATAAAAATAAATGATGTGGATATTGCATTGAAAATTCCCACGGCAGTTACGCTACTTGAAGCCTACTAATTACGTTTTCTTGATATTCTCTGAGTAATTGGGTACTTTCTGTGCTTACTCAAGCGTATACAGGGAGACGATGCAGATTTTTTTCAATATATTAATCAACTGTACAAACATTACAAAAACCCAATGAGCATTTTCTTAAAATGTATAATCCTTGAGTCTTCATTGCATGGATTCAATGGATCCCTTAATGCTCTATTATGGTATAAATTTTTCATTCACCAATACAGCGCAAGAGATCGAGACGATTTAATTTAGTTTCAGACGATATAATCAAGGATAATCAGAGCCACATTTTTGCCGCGTTAATTTTATTACATTATATTAGTAAAGTATGCTAAAAATGAGTAGGGGTGAATGTGTTGTTAATTCTACAGCTGCTTTAATCTAAATCTAAAAACAACTTGTATTTTTTTTTACAGTTTATTTATAAGATATATAATGTTATAATTATTACACCGTACATTGCGGGAGAAATTTCTCAAGCTAAATAAAATCAAAGAAAAAAAAATTTTTTTTTCTTTGATAAAATGTAGCAATTTCTCAAACGAGTGCATGTTCATCAATAAAATTGATCAAAAAATTAAGAAACATCATCTTTTGCTATTTTACATCAGAAACTGTATGCACATGCGATTATTAAATTCGATTTTACAATTAAGCACCTCTTAGTTATTAGGCTCGTGTCATTTTCAGCTGCAACGTATAAATCAGTTTTGTGGTGCTAAAACAATAACATCTGACTTTCTCTCTAGAGATTGAGGTGCGAGATCGACCTTTCACTGACCGCCTTTATAGCCCTCATGCCGGGGTGAAGCTATATAACTGTGATTTTTTTAAACAAATTACCGTACACGATTGTATGTACTGTACCAGACTTGAGGAGAAATAGAACATTTATTTATATAGGCTGTTGTGTACAAGGTGGATTTAAATTTAAATTAGTGATTTCCAGCACTCGGCACGGCGTAAAATATGCTCAAGTCCACTGAAGCCATAATTATTAATTGGCGAAAAAAAAAAAAAAAAAAAATCACGATTTCGCTGGCGCAACCCGGTGAATTCACATGTGGCATAGGAAACTTGTGCGACAAAATCGTGTCGCATAGCACCGTCGCTCAAGTAAATCCGCCTTAATACGCTGCATTTATACTTAATAGTATACCGGTACTATACAATATTAAAGATTATAAAATATACTATAATATACATAATTATGCTTGAGCTGATTCGATATTAGCTGATGTCATGAGTGCATGTAGCATGGGCAAGCTGCAGTATTTATGTAGATTAAATCAAAGGGAAAGAAAAGAAGGGGGCACTCGGCCCATCCCCAGGGCAGATCCACGGGGTGGCTTCCCGAAATTTAGTCCTGGATCCGCGCCTGCCCACCCCTACTCGAGATAAATCTTAACCCTTATCAATATTTTGGATTTGGTATTGGCCAATGCGGTGTGGTGCATATTATCTGGTTATCTAGACTCCCTACCCCTTCCCCCACAACCCCCCGGCCCGAAATTTGTAACAGCACCCGCTGTAGGACCGATCGAGTTGACGACATGTCTCATAATTCTTGTATCATGCATGGTGTCTACAATACAGCACTGTATAAATCAGAAACCTTACCTGATCAAAGACTGCACTCTCCATGCATGTGGTATATTTTATATAGTCGCCAAGTTTAGGTGCTTGTATATATATAATTTTACTGTATAATATATTATAATATATATAATAAATAATTAATAATATACTGTATAAAGAAATGGTCAAAACTGCATGTGTTTATTAAATATTATAGTCAAACTGTTTTATTGAATATTGACCAACATCAATTCTTTATTTTATTTCTTGACCTCTGGAGTGCGTGCGCGTCCACGTGAGATAAACCGCGAAAGAAACTACGTAAAAAAATGACGAACAAAATTAAACGAATCTGAAAGAAAGTTCATTTCATGTTTATTTTATAATTTCAGCAACCCATATATATCTGATTCATTTTTATATATTATGATACATTACATGATTTTTTTTAGTATATCCCATATATTATAATTATTATTATAATGAATTATAATATTTGAAATTATAACTTCAACATAATTTTCAGGCCCATAGATAAAATGCTGTATAGGGATATCGAGCACATGGCATATAATGCTGTAATATCTTTATTATAAACAAAATAAATATTAATATTATCATAATTATAATATAATATATAGATCGATATATTTTTACTGCTAAATTTTTATTTTAACATAACATAATATTTAAGCAACGTTACACTTTATAAGAAATAAACACATAACAACAAATTAAATTTTAATGTAAAATTCGATCGTGCAAAAAAAAAAAAAAAAAAAAAAGTGAACATGAAATTGTACAGTACACGGAATCGCAAAAAAATATTCATTTAAACTTATCGCTCTTTAATTTATATAGAATTTTTTTAACAAATATGAATTAAACTTTATCTATTTCACATTCTTACCTCTTATCCTGATGACAAATTAGATAATTGAGGTAAGGGGATGATAATATATTTCCATGCGACTTCCGCAGCACTCAAAATCTCGCCTCTCTCAGCCTTTCAGCCATCATCTGCTTGCCGTGATGTGACCTCTTCACTCCCGCCCACAGGCACCATATCAAACCGCCGCGTAAAGTAGGTCTCAACCCCTTCAAAATAATTTTTTATCAAAGCTACAAATTTTTAGCTAATTTTAATAATTATAAAACAAAATATCATCAAATACATATAAATATATTAGTTTTATGTAGTGTTATTAGCTTTTATATTGATTGAAATAAAATCTATTTTTGCGCAATGATTTAACAAAAGAGAACTAATTTCTGATGACCTGATGACGTCAATTCAGATTTCCAACATGGCCGACGATACAGAACGTAAACATAACATCGTAGGGGAAAGATTGCATGAACGTGAGTACTCCTAATGCTTGTCAGTCTGTAAAATGTTGTGTAATGAAAGTAATAAATTAGTCTTCATAAATATGTAATGATTTAAAGTTAATATATCCTGCTTCGAAACTATTAGAAGCATTCTTTCAAAAGGTGCGTTTCATGAGGCTTGAATGCATTGAATGCAACGTCTGTTTCGTAATTTTGTGCCTATTTAATTATCTTTCAAATTCTTTTGTAAGGCAGGTATCATGTTCATTAAGTTCGTTTCATGTATGGTAAACTATCTATTACAAATATGAAAGTTTTAAATTAGAAATTAAAGTGGAAAAATGCAACATGTGTTCGTATGTTTACAAAGTTAATATGCGTTGCAAAATTATACCAACTTTGAAGTTCATCTCTGTGTAATGTATAATATATTTTAGTAGGCTAGTGGACGTAAATGACATTTAGGTATCACATTTTCTTTGTAGATATATTTTAGTATAAATATTTTGTGGGTGAAAGTATTTTTAGTCGAAATGAGGTCTTCAAAATAGATTCGCAGGTCAACGACGCTCGTAAAGTGCTGCCATCTTATACCAATTTGTAAAATTACCTGCAAAAAAAAAAAAAAAAATCAGCTGTGGTAACTTACGTCATTTAAAACCAGCTGTACTCCCATACTCGACTTACTTTTATTTTGGTTTTATCAATTTTTTAATACCGTCTCAAGGGTCAGCTTGAGATTAAAAATGTAACAGTACTGGAGAATCCACTGGAGAAAGACGGAGAAGTTTTGCTGCTTGCATTTTACAACTTTTAGCTTCGTTATTTTATTAATATTTTTTTTTTTACTGCGATTCCTGACATGCATTGTATTTTTTTTTTTTTTTTTTTTTTTAGCTTTTAATGCATAAATTGTCAATACATTTGTTGTATGACAATACCAACAATTACTAAAAAAAAAAAAAAAAACTTAACATTTAATCTTACATAAAATTTTATAATCTTATTTCCACGATATCTTATTATAACAAAAAACATGAAAGTATAATATCATGATATTAAATTATACCTTTATAAAAAGAGAAAATTTAGACTATATTTTAAATTTGCGTGAGAGATTTGATGACGTCATGTGATGAGTAGCGACCTCTGAAGTGCTAGAGGTGATGATGATGGTAGTAACAGGCTAGTAGTAGTAGGGATGCGGTGATCGGTGCTCCCAAAATACCGCGCTAGTGGGACCTGCAACTTTGCTAAAGTTGCTTCTTGTGTTGCCGGGCTAGAGCAGACGATACCAGCCAGTCTGTGGGTTTGCGTACTTGAATTGTGAATATAAAAAAACAGACAGGTAATATAACCATCTGTTCAGCAACAGTTGTGTTTGTTTCAGTAGATCTACTATGTAAATATTGTTTACCTTTAAAGTTTAAAGCCATGTGTTTGTTTGTATAAACTGCAGTAGAATGAGGAATTCTAGAATACGTTACTTAGTGTATTTTAAGTTCTCTTTATTCCGCAATTTTAAAAGTTACTTCTTTACATATCATTTCTGCGTATTTATCGTGTTTTCAATTGAAATAAATATATTCTATAAATTTATCGTTGTCGCCGCCACTATCATTTATTAATTATGATGTATATAAATATTCGTCAATCCTGAACTGTGTATAAGTTTCCTGCACTCGATATCCTTATGCACTAGGACATAAGGTCGATCGGGTGCACAAAGTGTACACAGGATCACATTTACGAACAGACGAATTACTATAACCGCTAGTGTCATGTAAAAAAAGGGGAAGTAAAGGAAATATTAATAAATAAATTTTGCAATTCTGCACTTTAATGACGCATAATTAATTACACTGTATAATAGTTTTTATGGTGTTTTAAATAACTTGTATTTTGTTTTAGATACTATAATTTCATATAGAAATATTTTCCTATGGGCTTACGGGGTGTAATTTTTTTACTGGCTTAATCAAAAGAGGAGGTCGAAAAATAACCCTTAGATTTTTTTGCGATTTCTTTTAGCACTGCATCATTCCTAGAATGGAGATTAAAAATGTCTCTTGACCTGGAGGCTCCATCCACAACGCCTATGACGTCACTACATTCTTTGGTTCAACTATATAACACTTGTAATATATATATATATATATATATATATATATATATATATATATATATATATATATATATATATATATATATATATATATATATATATATATATATATATATATATATATATATGTAATATATATTATATATATAATATATAACACTTGTAACACTTGTAATTGCATTGTTGCTTGTTTATTAAAAATAATCATTTGTTTCCATAGCAACGTGTTTGTTTAGAAACATTATATAGTTGACCCAAAGAATGTAATGACGTCATATAGGCGTTGCGGATGGAGCCTCCAGGTCAAGGGACATTTTTAATCTCCATTCTAGGTATGATGCAGTGCTTAAAAAAATCGCCAAAAAATCTAAGGGATATTTTTCGACCTAATCTTTTGATTGAGCCAGTAAAAAAATTACACCCCGTAAGCCCATTGCCAACTTCCTGATGCAGTATCTGCATGATAAAAATCTATTTGGCACTATTGCAATATTCAAGTCAAACACGTGAACTTAAGATAGAATTTCGTAGCGGCGTATCTCATATGCTAGCCAAGTGACGCAAATGTTTCTCAACTTCTCTGCAATGCACAGAGCAGTTTGTTTTAAAATTTAACATGGTGTGGATCTAGTGTAATAACATTTTTACAGTTCAAATATCAAAAAAACGAATATCGTAGCTCGAAAAACAAACAAACAATACATTAAAGGTAAAAAAAACAAAAAAACAAAGAACTGTTGCATGGTGTAACACTTTCAAACATATTGTACACGCGAGTGCTTGTCGAAAAATAATTTAAAATGCACTAAAATAATAAAATAAAATTCTCCGTGTTATGCAAGGTTGATGATTTGGCAGGCATAGTATTATTGTTTAAAATACAATTTATCAGTTTTATCTCTTATATTCGTTTATGTTTAAAATATGGTAATAGTTTTTTTATAGTACGACGTTCCGAAAAAGATTTTTTTCTGTTGAAGTTCAGTGACTCGCGCTGTGTCACGGGTCGTATTATTTGTTTAGATTATGATGGTGTCTTCATTAAATCAAATCAACTACATACAGCTGTCGCCGAGACATTGCACGCGTCAAGTTTCTGGTGTCTGAGATTTAATAGTCGAGCTAGGGTGTATCAGTAATCGAAAAATTATTTTCTTCTGTGTCTTCCTAGTGGAAAAGTATATAGAAAAAAAATCAGTCAATATTTCAACTTTAACTTTCAGTGTGCAGTCTGTGTCTGATCGGAGACTCGTCTGTAAGTTCAATGAAAAAACAGACAGTGAGATATTAGAATGTGAAAATTTTAGTGGCTTAATCAAAAGAAAGGGTAAAAATATGGTATAGGTATACCTATAGGTATAGGTATAGTTTTTTTTTTTTTTATATATATATGGTATAACAAAAAAATCACAGTACCATATTTTTACCCCTTCTTTCGATTAAGACCATGAATTTATAAAATATACTGAGAAATGTAAACAGAATAATTTGTTTTAATAGTTCCAGTACAAATTACACTTAAATACAGTACTTTGATTTGGAGTTATGGCTGAATGCAATGCAATACCCTGATGCAAGTCTTATTTTTTAAAGAAAATTTAATAAAAAAATTCAGGAGGGCGTTTTCAAAGAACTTACCATAAGTTTTAGCCTAGCAACGTTTAGTAGACACTAAAATTTTGTATATTTTGTGAAGGTACCGTACTAAAAAGTTGCTATACCACAAATACAATGATAATCTAATAATTTAAATTAGATTAAAGCAGTTGAAATATTATTAAAAAAATATGCAGCATAAATCAACATGATAATTGTATTATAATTACTACACATTTTTTATTACAATTAAGGATTGCACACTTATTTTGCCACGGTTAAGCACGCTTATTTTTTAAGGAAAAAAAAACATTTTTTTTTTTATGTAATATATCAATCTCAAATCATTCACCGCAAATAATTATCATGCATGATAATTTTTTTATGTCCAATCGTTAGTATATTCTACGTAGCGTAACGGCACCATGTTACAATATTATATTTATCCTTGTGAATATTTTTTGAAACCATCAAGGTTAATTTGATACATATGTGGGTTGCTTGTATACCGGTACTTCAAATCCGGTCACTTGTTTTTATATACATGTGGGCAGGGTACGTAGGATTGTGACATATCTTGCTATATTCATTAGAAGAGTTGACATTATATAAAGGGTCGAGAGAGTTCGTATTGATTTCTATAGCAATCTTAAAGTAGTTTTGCTGCTGTTGAACACTTGACGAAAATCTCCCAAGAGCTGAAAGTAAGACGATAAAAAAATTTTTTTTTTTTTATTTCAGTTGGCAGAAGAAAAAGATTTTTTATTTTCAGCGCTCATAATTCTTTTCTATATATACTTTTTTTTTCTTTCTATTTTTTTTTATAAGAGGATTGACGTAATACGTCAATCTACGTAAATCTTTATACAATATCATTATATAAAAACTTTAAGCCGTATCAAGACTACAGTACAGTTTTTGGTACCGTGCATCCAGTATAAGTAAGACAAGATACTTGTCTGTTTTATGTCCAGTTCTCAATTGTAATTGAGAGAGTTGTGATGGCAACTATTTTTTTTATAACAATTTTATGATCAACTTAAACGAAGACAAGATACCATGAAGTATCGACCACAAAAATTTTATTGCAGAAATGGATAGAGAGTGCAAAGTTATTATCAGAATTTTAGAGTCCGGGAACTACATTTAAAATATTATTAAAAGTACAGAGAGAGTGACGCCTCTTAATGATAGGACCTAAAAGGAGAGTGGGTTCAAACCTGATCTCGGTAAAACTTTTTAGCAATACTTCCCGGGCTCTAAAAAAATATGAAAAAAATTAGAGTGGTTGGCATAACTTTGCACCATCTAAACATTTTTGCAATAAAATTTTTTTAGGCCGATACTCTATTACTCCATCATTCATTAATGTAGATAGTTTTAAGTCACTACTCTATGTGGATGCTAGAGTTACGATAATATCTCGTGAAATCATGTTTGTTAAAACTCTGCATCTATTTCTATAAATAGCACCAATATAAACAAAGCTGGTGCACTGCAGGAAGAGATAATTATACGTTGTGAGAAAATTTCTTACAATAAAATTTAACGGTTGGCGTATATAAGTAGTTTTCCATACAAGGAAATCGCATTGTTTCGTATCAGCAAAAATGTAATAACTTCATCACTTGATACTTTTTCACTGATTCTCAATACTTAAATAATTTTGAAAATAATTAAGGTGTTAAGAAATAGAAACATTTGAGGACTGTTTATAAATAATAAATGCACAATCAAATGAGAATAAAAAAAAAAATCAGATTTTCCTTGTGTTTCTTGCAAAGATGGTTCATCTGGTGTTTTGATTCATGAATCGACTATGCATTTACGAACAGACCTAGTATATCTGACGACTAAATACTGCGTATTAAAATGTTGAATGGGGTGCACCAGAGTTACATTAAGGGCATTGGGTGTAGCACCGGTAGTTGGCAACACTGACGTATCTTCACCATGTTAATTTTTGATCATTGCTCCTCGGAGTAATTTTTATGCTAGAGCCAAGCTGATTGCTGTAGTATCAAGATAATTATAATATAGTAGCCCAAGTGCACAATTTGGCTAAATAAAGCCTGATTTAAAGAAAAGTATTTTGTAGTAATTTTTTAAATTAACATGCATTTTTCTAAAATATAAAAAAAAAATGCTTTTCTTTAAATCAGGCTTTATTTAGCCAAATTGTGCACTTGGGCTACTAATTATCTTGATACTACAGCAATCAGCTTAGCTCTAGCATAAAAATTACTCCGAGGAGCAATGATCAAAAATTAACATTGTGAAGATATGTCAGTGTTGCCAACTACCGGTGTTACACCCAATGCCCTTAACCAGCGGCGTGATTTGCGAGATTGGTGCTCGCGGATGTTACATGTTGCGTCACTAGCAATTGTCGTGACGCGAGAAAAAAAGTCAAGGTTGCGACACAACGCGTTATTTCTGCTGATATGGCGCTTTTATAAACATAAACTCTGTGGCGTTTGTATTGTTAGAGTCCAGCAAAGGCTGTATGTACAACTCTAGGCAGAAATTAGTATGATGCACAGATTTGTCATTATGAGATGATTTAAAACTAGAGTCTGACTCCACAGAGAAGGCGAAGGAAACATGTAAAGGTAAATAAATAATTTGAGGAATGTCAGTTCATCTTTGAATATTTAAATCTCGTAATTCAATATACGTGCAGAATTTCTTTATAAAAATCTTGTGGTATACGTGTACAAAGACCATACCAAGATGTATGACTTGCGATTTTACCTTTTTTTTTTTAAATATTAAAAATTACATTGCATATTTCGTAATGTTAAAGACGTTTATACAAAAGTTAATCTCACCTATAAAAGTTAAAACGATTTTTAGAAATTTTCTTTTTTTTTATTCAAATATGGCTGAAGTACATCATTCTAATTATAATTAATTGAAGTTGATTTAGCTCTGATCACTAAATTCACTGAGGATAAATTTGTACGCCCAGTACTGTACAATGATAATGAAGCGACGACCCTCATGCTACTGATACGTGATATCATCAGCCAGCAGTTTCTATCCACTCGACCTAGTAGTGACTATGACGTGATCGAACTCCGGTGAAAACTGCACAAGTGGTTCATCATCCACGGGATTTTAGTAGGTACGATGGTGTCTTGCTAACGATGTTTTTCAATTTAATCTGTTACCGGTAATATTTAATTAATTTAATGTTATGGTGATCGATTCTGCGTCGAATTTTAAATACCTTGCAATAGATTTATTTTAAATTTATGTATTTTTCATCGTGACTTTGATAATGTATTATTGACAACATGCGATGCGTGAAAAAAAAAATTTTTTTTTCGTAAAAAAACAATTAGTATTGGATTTTTGTGCGTTTCAAAATGTAATTATCTCTAGATTTTATGTTTTGCAATTGAAAACATATCATCATGGATATGATTTTAGTCGACTCACTCGAACGTTTTCTTTGCAAATATTTATTTATCACAAGACCTAAAAAGATTACTCCGGTCATGAGATATTGAACGCACGAGGACTTGCGGTTCTCCGCTCCCTGAGGTTCAGGGAACTCTCGCTAGAGGACTCTGATGCCACCACCTGTGCTGAAGGTCAGTTAAGCCCTCAGGCCCGCTCCCGCACGGTTCAAATTGCAGACCAAACCACACTGCAGTGGAATATTTCCAATCGCCGTTGCTGACCGTTTTCTTAGCTCCCGTGTTCAATCATAGGTATGTATAAGCGTGCTGAACTTACGGCTAACGTGTTTGACAAATATTTCTTATTGTTTATTCAACTCGCGTGTGAAAAAAAAAAGTGCTTGCATGTGTTGTATGATGTAGGTGAGGTAAAGATTTTTACATGAGATAATTTCTCCACGTCGCTGGTTTTTGCTGGTTGTTATCACTGTATAATTGATGTCATTACTATGATTAGTTCGCAAAGATTAGTTTGCAGCGATTAAACTGTATGCATTAAAGTAGCGTACGTAGTAATTTAGTTCGTACTTTTTTGGAAACTTAAAAGGTGAGTTTGTGTGCAGATCTTTTCTCTCGCGAAAAAAATATTTGACGTTTATTTGAGCTCGATATTACAGTAGTAATTTAGAAATTAAATACACTAATATTACATTTTCTTTTCTCTGCGTGTATTTTGACACCGTGTGAGTTAATTTTAAGTAGGTTAGGTTACTGGACGCTCTTTTTTATATACATCATACCTCGGAGGCTTGTGACGGGCCGATTGTGATGATATTTTACGAAGCGATATTTTAATAAAACGTCGGTATTTTACACAGGAATGGGCGACGAGGTAGTGAGCGGCGGTGCTGGCGGCCATGCGGTGCAGGTGGTGCTTGCTCGCGAGGACCACTCGTTCGAGCTGGACGAGGAGGCGCTGGAGCAGATCCTCCTGCAGGACCACATCAAGGACCTCAATGTGGTAGTCGTCTCCGTGGCCGGGGCCTTCCGCAAGGGAAAGTCCTTCCTCCTCGACTTTTTCCTCAGATACATGAACACACAGGTGAGTGAATGGGGATTTTCGTAAAACTAACAGACAAGTACTTTTAATTGGGTTATATACAATTTAATTAATTTGGGATACCCCCCCCCAAGCCAATATTCATGGTTTTTGCTTTACATTAATTCGTTTTATTTTTCGTCTTTTGTAAAATTTTGATAAACTATTTTTTTATATGTAATTCCATTAAATCCTATATAAATGCAGATCAAAACAGACTAAGCGTCATTCAGGCAAAAGGTTGTTAGTTGTTACATTATAAAAACTGAAGTTAAGTGGATATAAGTTCGTTTCATCCCCAAACACTAAAATAGTCTTCATTTTAATTATTTTTCTCTTTCCTTCCCTCCACTTTCTACTTTTTCTTTGCCTATTGTGCATTAATATTTTTTTCTCTTTATTTTATCTACATAATTATGTACTCTATTCATGCAATGTAAATCCTCTATGTTGTTCTGTGTCTATACACTGCAACTAATTTAGTTTGCAAACAACCTGAACATGTGAGAGCTTGTTCCGTGTCCGTCTTGGTGGTGGTTTTCTAACGTTACCTGCGCCCGTGCCCCCTCCTTTCCTGCCCCCTGGTGGTCACCGCCAGTACTCTGATTCTGAACAGGGCGCGGAGGACTGGCTCGGCTCAGAAGACTCTCCTCTTGAGGGATTCTCTTGGAGAGGAGGTTCCGAGAGAGACACCACCGGCATCCTCATGTGGTCCGAGGTCTTCGTCGTGGCGCTACCTTCCGGAGAAAAGGTGACGATATACATAGAACAACTGTTGTGAAGCCTAGAAACCATTTTTGTTACTTGTTTATTCTATTATGTTATTATTTTTTTATATTTATTTATTTTATTTATTATTATTATTATTATTATATTTATTATATATATATATATATATATATATATATATATATATATATATATATATATATATATATATATATATTCATAATTTGTCTTGCAGTTTAAACTATTTGTAGTATTTGTACTGTGATAATTCTGAAAACTCTACATACACGAAAACTCTATGTACTATTTTGGTTTTCTTCTCATTGCAAATTGCTTTTACTATAGCTAAAATCTCATTTTATTATCTTATGTACTGCCTCTCACTTTCACTTTACACATTTGTAGCTAAAATTCAACAAAATGTTAGAATTAAAATATATTGTACAGTAATTGAAGTAAAAACATAGAGAGTTGCACAAAAATGTTAGTATGTAACTTTTGATGGTCCGTTGAAGCTACTCCTACTAATGCAATGTGATGACGCAGGTCGCAGTGCTGCTGATGGACACACAGGGCGCGTTTGACAGCCAGAGCACGGTGCGCGACTGTGCGACGGTGTTTGCCCTGAGCACCATGACGAGCTCCGTGCAGATCTACAACCTCAGCCAGAACATCCAGGAAGACGACCTCCAACACCTTCAGGTCAGGACAACGACTTAGGTCTTATACTATCGATTGTTTAACTTGCAAATGTAGCTGTGACATACTCAAATACTGAAAAGACCAAAGCTTGAATTAACTCTTACCAAATTAAATGTAAATTCGCTACAGATAAATGTACAAAGGTGTTAAAACTATTTTATTAAATTTTACTTTTTGTTGATCTTCATTTTGCATTTGATGTTAAGATTAAAAAAAAAATTGTTTAAAAATATTTTTATTCTAAACAAAATGAATCTTATTTTTAATGTTTTTTCTGAACACAATTGTGTACATAATTTATAGCTAGACTTAAAATACATTCAATAAAAAATGCATACAAAATAGTGTTTTCAAAAATAGAATAATAAAATTATAATTAGCAGCGAGAAATCAATTTGAGGGGTTGCTCTTTTGTAATGAGCTGCTTATAAATTAAAATTATTTTTTTACTGGCTCAGTTTCTAAAACCATAAAATTCATTATTACTTGATGTACGGTAGGGTTTTTAGGACAGGTCAAATTGCACTAATTAATTACTAATTAATTTTTGTGCTCAGCTGTTCACGGAGTACGGCCGGCTGGCTCTGGAAGACTGCGGGGACAAGCCCTTCCAGAAGCTGCAGTTCCTCGTCAGGGACTGGAGCTTCCCCTACGAGGCAGACTACGGCCTGAAGGGCGGCAAGGTCATCTTGGACCGCAGGCTGCAGGTAAGCCAACATCACAAGTCCCCTCGGGCTCTCAACTAGCTGTAGCCTCGTTTAAAAAATAGACAAAATCTTAAATCACATATTACGTAAAAATAAAATTGTTGAGTGTTTTTTATGAGAATAATTCCATACAGTATAGTATACATAACATGATGCCATATTTGTTACGGGGTAAGCCAGCAGCATTATTACCTAATCTGTCCACAAATAGACCTCCACAACACTTAATTTTTTACAAAATAGTTTAAATTGAATGAACTGTTTTGAGTTTGTTTTTCTCTTTCTCTTTTTTTTTTTTTTTTTTTTTTTTTTTTTTCTTCCTCCATGCTGTGCAACAGTTGTTGGATGACTAAGATTTTCAGTTGGGGTAGGGTAAACTTTGACTAGAAAGGGTAACATCACTATGAAACTGCCACTTTTGTATCTCATCACATGTAGTTTATTTTGTGTCAATCAGAAAGGACGCTGCCTATACCCAAGTACGAGTGAACTACGTTAGTCATGTAGTTTTACCAAGAACTTTTTGTTTGTATTATTGTAACCGTTAAACAACTGTTCATATTTCTTCATCTCAGTCAAATAACATAAACAGAGTAAACTCCATAGTTCACTGGAGCTGTGTGACAAACGTTATTTGCATAGCACCTCACTATCTCCTTCTCAGAAAGATTGTTCATAGATCCATGTATTAAGAAGAATACAATGCAGTGAGCCTGATTAGACACTGACAAACCTTTCTACAATCCACATAATTTGTCCAAGTGCATGAAGAAATTAGGTGCAGAAAAACTACACAGTTCAGCGTTTATAAACAGACCTAATGGTCACTAATCACCGTAACCAAAATTGTCATTTATGTTCCCCTGAGCTAAGGATATTTCCAATCCTTGTATATTGTTGGTCACCTTATTTAACATTCTTATCTTCCTCAGGTGTCCGAGAAGCAGCACCCTGAGCTGCAGTCGCTTCGCCGCCACATCCGCTCCTGCTTCTCTGAGATCTCTTGCTTCCTCATGCCCCACCCCGGCCTCAGGGTGGCAACAAACCCCAACTTTGACGGCAGACTTGCAGGTAAAGACTGCAAGTTTTTTTTTTATAGGAGTGAAATAATTTTGAAAAAAATTGTCATGGAATTGGGGCAACATTTCCAAAGGAAGACAACCAAATTTCAACTAACCACAGTTAGCTCAACTACACTAAATTGAAATAGTGAAAAACTTGGTTATCTTTCTAGAAAACTCCTCCACGTTCTTATTGTATTATTTTAAGGGTAAGATAACACGAAACATCGATAATCAATGTTTCGTGTTATCTTACCCTTAATCCATTTGTTATTCCTTTTTTTCTGTTCATTTTCCAGTAACCTATTTTATTCTCCTCTCTAGCTTAGTCAGTAGCAAGCATTAGTAGCTAACCTGCATGTTCCAGCTGGTATCGGAGGTAAATGAGGAACTTAAGAAAAGTAATGCAGACGTCACAGCTTCTCTCAAGTTGCTTAATTACCTGCGTGATAAAGGTAAAACATTTTGCATTTGTTTAACACAAGTTTGTGTCATTGTTGCAGATATCGAGAGTGACTTCAAGAAGCAGCTGTCCGAGCTCGTGCCGCAGCTCCTCTCCCCCAAGCAGCTGGTCGTCAAGGAGATCTCCGGGCAGAAGGTGAAGGCCAAGGAGCTCGTGCAGTACTTCAAGTCCTACATCCAGATCTACCAGGGCAGCGACTTGCCAGAGCCCAAGTCAATGTTGGAGGTGGGTCGGAAGAAATCATTGTATGCAGCCTCTTTTTTAATCAGTAGAAGTTTCAAGTGTTCCCATAATATGTTTCTTTATAAGCCTAGAATTTTTACTCTATAATAATTATAGCACTTGAAAAAAAAATATCCTACTTTAAGGTATAGTACATCTCATTCTGAAACAACATCTTCTTTTCCAGACATTTTATTTTTTTTATTTATTTTTTTTTTTTGTGTGTTTGTGTTAAAATAAAGGCTAACAAATTTAGTCTATCCTTAAGTTTTTTTATAATTCTTCTTGCTTCATTACTGATTCTACAATACTTCATCTTTATTGTTGTAATATTTTTAATTGTTTGTGTTTATTGATAAAAAAACGAAGATTTGAAATTTAGTAATTTTACTGCATTTTTTTTTTTTTTTATTTAGTCAAAGTGCCATATTCCTTATTGTACAATTATATTTCAGGCAACTGCAGAGGCCAACAACCTGAGTGCGGTGGCGGGAGCGAAGGATATTTACCAGTCGATGATGGAGGGGGTGTGTGGTGGCGCCAAGCCCTTCTTGGGGACGGAGCACCTAGAGGCAGAGCACCTGAGGATCAAGGACAAGGCCATGCTGTTGTTCCGCAGCAAACGAAAGATGGGTGGAGAAGAGTTTTCAGAGAGATACAGAGAGAAGTTGGAGACCGTAAGTTATACTGAGATAGATTATTTACATCTAACTTTACCTTGCTGGAGCAGTAGTTCAAGCAGACAAAGACAATTTTAGGTGAGGTTTATTTCTACCGAAAGAGTTTTGGTTCACGTCACATTCATAGACAGCATTGTAACGCCCACGAACAGAGCAGGATGTAACGTTCGTGGTGTCGAAAGATGTACAGTACCAATATGAAATTTAAAAAATAAAATAAAAATGCTATCCACTTAGTATTAATCAGTTTATCGATAGTACAAAACTGTTGGTGAAAGCCCTTGTGGTAGGCTGCATAAAAAAAAAATTGATATATTTCATATATAAGACAGAAGAAGAATAAGGTATTTTTATTGTGTTGTTACTGCTGTTGAGTAACACTGTTTTTGAGTCAGATTTGAAATATTAAATAAATGAGCAAAGGTTTGCAAATTTAAAAAAAAAAAAAACACCACCTTGGCTTTTTTTTTTTTTTTTTTTTATTGTTCTGAACAATTTATGCTAAACTTTTGCACTATGAATTTCCCCAACATGGCAGCTTGTCTGCACTCCCATACCCTGTAAAGTTGCTGATGACGTCCCTCTTTCGCAGGACCTGGACGAGCTGTTCCTCCAGTTCAAGGCACACAACGAGAGCAAGAACATCTTCAAGGCTGCTCGTACGCCTGCCGTGTTCTTCGTGATCGCAGTCACCTTCTACATCCTGTCTGGCATCTTTGGTCTCGTGGGACTGTACTCCCTGGCCAATCTGTGCAACCTGGTGATGGGCACCGCACTGCTCACCCTGGGAATCTGGGCCTACGTCAGGTACAACCTCCTGCCAGACTACCCTGAGCAAACACTGAGCACCTCAGAAATATAGACTAGACCTTTGTCTCAATATCATGTTCCTTTTTTGTTGAATTTAATTTCAATAATGTACTTGAAGTAAATGGATTTTTAAATTTAAGTTCCATTTTAAATTTTACATACTGTATTAAGTTTCAATTTTTATGTTTGCCAAACTTCACTTTTTGTTTATGAAACATCACAGTAATTTTGTTGTATAATCTTAAATTCCAATTTAGTATTAAAAGCTGTTATTTTTTTTAATGTAATTAAAACTCTTTAGGTTTGTAAATATAAAATTGTATATATTATAAGTTATCCTATAGATGTAATACTTTTCCTTAGCAATATACCAAAGTTCCACAATACCAGTGCCTTTTTATTCCTTTTTTTGTATTATTTAAGTTGTTTTATTTTTTATTTACTGCCAATTTGCCTCAAAGAAACACTCAACTAAAATGTCATCCTATACCTAATGTAATTAATGTTTTACTATGCTTCAATAATCAGTGCGCTATTTATTTTATTGTCATTGGACATTTTGAGAGGTGCATTCCATACTTCACTTATTACTAACTGGACTGGATAGTATAGAAACATAAGTGGGATGTACAATGATAATGATTAAGTTTATGTTTTTGTGCTTTGAAGTACAGTAGTATACTTTTACCTCCTATTTTAATGCCCAAAAATACATTTTTTGCTATAGAATTTAAATTGTAATTTTACTTTTGTCCATTGTTCCTAATCCTTGTACTTAATTAAAGGTATAGGGTTCATTTTTTTTTTTTTTATAGAGTCCCTTAAGAATTTTACTTTAACTCATTTGTTCTGCTTAATTGATACTGTACAGCGTCTTTACTTTCCAGCACATTTTCAGGTAAAGTTACATTTGAAGCATAGTTACTATGATTTTAATACCTTTCCTACATTCCAGGCAGTTACTTTACTATAAATTAGAGAGATAGCTTGAACATTTTATAAAAGCAATCTGAGAAAGGTTTAATCAACTAACAATTGTTTTATTTTGTATACAGGTACAGCGGAGAAATGAGAGAAATTGGTTCTCAAATAGACGATGTTGCAAGTGCACTTTGGGAAAATGTAAGTTTTTTTTTAATTCTTTCAAAATATCTTAATCATACGAATCGTAAAATTAAACTCTAACTACTTGACGACAGGTGATGAAGCCCATTTACGTACAAGTCATGGAGACAAGTCTACAAGTAGCTGCGGAGCAAGCAGTTAAACAGGTGGCCGGCCCATCAACCAACAAGACATCCCAAGCAACCTCCTCCTCCTCAACTAACGGAAAGCTCAAGCACTCGTGATATCTTCCCAAAGGGACAAAAGTTAGCAAGACTGGATGACTCTACCCCCTTTAAAAAGTGCTTGCCCACCCAATATCAAAGTCAACAATATTTTGTATACTTCGCCACAGTTGTCGCTCGTGCATGTCAAAATTAATTAATTTAAAAGTCCTTTTTTTAAAAAAAATTAAATAAAAATAATTTACCTCTTAATATAGAGTATAGTGTTTTTGTTGTTTTTTTATATTGTACTTTGCCAAATGTAAATTTTTAAATATATAATCTAAAAATTCAGTGCCTCAAAAAAAAAAAGTTTTTAAACTCTTCCAAGTGTTAATTAAAATTTAAATAGAATTTAGATAAAAAGTATGTCACTATAATATCGGTGTGTGTTATAAAATAGCCATGATCAGTATATCAAAATTAATTTTATTATTATTATTTGTAAATTAAAAATTTATTCTTCTTCCAAGGGTGTTATTATTACTAGCTCAGATTCACAAATTAATTATTGTCTGAAACTTTGATATTCTAAATTTTACTTAACAAACTGCAGTTTATATTTGTAAGTTTATGACATGATTTTTGATTGTCAATTGACAGCTGCATATGCAAATTGTTTCCAAATCTCTATCCATTCATGCTGAAAATCTTATTCAAATATGTTGATAATGTGCGCCACTCTTATCCCACACTGACTGTCATCGTTAATTTTGAGAAGTACTTTGGCTTGTGTTCAACCAATAAGAGCCTTCGTTACAAACTGTCAACCAATTACTGAGGACATTATAAATATGATGAAACCGTACGAAACATGACACACAGTGTAGCTAATTAAAATTATCAACATTTCACTATTTGGCTTTCAAATTTAATATTTATTATGACAACATGTATGTCAATGCACACACACTGACTGCCAGTTAATTTATAACTTTTTAGAATATTTTAAACAGTTTTTGTTATCTGTAACCATATAACAATATTAATTTAATCTAAAATTTTGGGACTTTTGGTTTTGAGTATTTCTTTCGTCTTTTTTTCTTAATTTATATAATATTTTTTCACCTATCCTCTTTAAATAAGTTACAAAGTGTTATATCTGTAGTAAATGTGAGATTGTTGTGAAAAGGTTTCAAGACATGAATGAAGATGAAGTGTGTGCCTGTAAATTGATTCTTAACAAGTAGCTGTAAGGATTTTAACACCAATTAAAAATAATAATAATTGCAATATTAATTTGCATGCTCATATTTTTAAAACAATTTCAGGGTTTATAGGTTTTTCAGTCACCCTTTTTTTTTTTTAGCATGTGTGAACTTATAGAAATAATTATCCTGCCATTCAAAATTTTTATATATGTATCACCAAAAAGTCATATTCATTCACAAATTTTTAATTGCAAAATATTGCTTTTGATTTCAATCACTTAAAAAATATACAATTATTATTTTTATTTATACACCCCACATCAGCTGATAATGTTTGCTCACCTTATTTAAAATTTCATAAACAAAAAATTGCTATGACAAACTTTGACAATATTAGGCATTTTTTTGTTCTTTAAAGAACTATTATTATTAAAGATAGCTAGCCTCTTAAAAAAGATCAAATGGACATAGCAAAATTTAAAACTAATTAAAAATAACTATGACTATATAGAAATGTCTGTTTGGCCTACTGCTTGTCTCACGTCATGCACGTCTTCCATAATGATTGTATTGTTGGACGAAGGAGAAATTTTGTGACATCAGACAAACTGTATCCCGAATAAACTTAAAAACAAACTCATTAGCCTTTTGATAAAATGTAAGCAGCTAATGAGATAATTCAAATGTGCCAATGTACAAAAAAAACAAAAAACATATTCAATTGTTGTAAACTACAGTAAAATTGTTTAGCCATTGTTATATATATAAAACTATTTAAAATGTTTCAATTGAAGCACTACTTAATGTTTTCACTTTTAAATATTTTTCTATAAATACACTTTCGGGACCTAAAAAAAATATAAACTTGTCTTGTAAGTTTTTACTGTAATGTAGATCCAACTATATCTCAACTATAATTATCTGTGTCATATCTCACTGTTCATGTATTGTACTTGCTGTTTATTAAATCAATTCATTTTGTGAATAGCATATTATATGCTTCCTGCAAGAAAGTGATATATTAATATAGTATAGCGTAAAATGTATTTTCAACATAAAATAATTAAAAAGGTTGAACATTTGATAAGATTAATTATATTACTATGTAAATTTAAAAAATGTTAAATTAAAGGAAAGCATTACATTTTATTCATATCAATATATAACATTTCCATGCAGAATCGTTCAGGAAAACTATCAAAAGTTAAAAGATTTTGAATGGACGAGAAACTTGGTATCAGGAATAACAGTTTTTAATTTATTCCTACAAGTAAAAGAAATTGTAATTGTTTTAAGTTAATTGCAATTTTGTTGACTAAATGTACCACATTGTCTGCTCATTGTAAACAAAGTATTGTTGAGTTACGTCTGTCCGGTGTAGAGCACAACATAATTGATTTACATGTAAATGACCATCAACTTTACTGTTAAAGTGTTATGGTCTACTAGCGCCAACAATGACATTATACTTCATACGCTGGCAAGAAAAATTGGGTACTATTCATCCCACTGTTAAAAATAAATTAGGCAAACATACTACAACAATAAATTTGTTTGCAGCCAGAAGATTTTGGTCTGTGCACACAAAAACAATGAAAAATATTTGTTTGACAAAAACGTAAATGTTTGATAAAATTTGTTGTGTCCAAAATAATGTTAATTGCTAGATGTCCCATGTGAAAAGTCCCTATAGTCCTCAGTGAAATATGTGAAAGATGATTGTAAAATATGAAATATATTCAACTATTTTTTAAAATAACTGGTGAAAATGATATTTATGTAACTTGCTTGTTGTTATTGCTGTATATTGTGATCATTTAATAATGAATGAAGTTGTTTGTTACGGAGCAATATTTAATGTTGTTTTAATAATTTTTGCCCTATCATATTTTTTTATATTAAGTATCGAAGTCAATACTGTGAGTAATAATTTAATCAACTAAAATATTATCAATGACTAGACTGGTGGATGGGGGAAAAAAAGTACAACTATAATAGCTTTAAATGGTATAAGAAGAAATTTTAATAATAAAATAATAATAATAAAATTAACGCGGCAAATGTGGCTACGCCACGGTGGCTCGCGAAAGGTTTGCTTGTCTCAAAACCCTCTTAAACAACTCATATAACTCTCCGCTTCAACAACTTCTGCCATTGAGCTCTATACAAGGCTAGAGGGCTAATCAGCTGTTTTAGGCGCGCACGGCGTCTGGGAGGAAAGTGGGTGGTGGTCGGTGCTATCGAATGCCTGGTTGACCAACCTAAGAAAGTTTCCTTATAAAATAAATATTAAAAGTTACACTGCAGTTGGCAATTCTGAGGAGAATACGTTGGAATGTGTGACGAAAGCGCAATCTCCCACCCACTTCCTCCCGCCGGACCGTGCGCACATTTTAACATTGAGAAGTATAGGGCATTATCCCTCTAGCCTTGTATAGAGCTCAATGAACTTCTGCCTTCAGCAAATTCCACTCTCTTACAGTCCTGTTAAGGGTAAGGTAACGCCACCAATGTTAAAAAAAATCCCTCTCACAAAAATTCTGAAAAAAATTTAAAATGTTCTCCTCTACACCCCCTATCAGTAGCTAAAATATCAGGTGTACAAATACGATCTAGTTTTTGAGTTATGAATTTTTAAAGTTGACCAATTTAACATGGGAGTTTCATTTCTCCATGTTAAAGTAGTCAACTTTAAAATTTTATAACTCAAAAACTAGATCGTATTTGTATACCTGATATTTTAGCTACTGATAGGGGGTGTAGAGGAGAACATTTTAAATTTTTTTCAGAATTTTTGTGTGAGGGATTTTTTTTTAACATTGGTGGCGTTACCTTACCCTTAATGAAGGAATATTTTCCCACATCACTTCTACTGCGCCGACAAAATCCAACTTCCAACTGTGATCACTCCTTATTTATTTTATGCTCAGACAGATTAAAAATAATTTAGTCATAATATGTATGAAACATCAATTTATTATTAGTCTTTTATTAAACACAAAAAGTGTATACATCAATTTAAGTACAGTAAATAATAATTAAAAAGTTAATATCCTTGACGCCATTTTACTCTTTCGGGTATGGTCAGGTATTTAACCTTGTGTGTAAGAGTTATCTTGCGACCTAGCTGGGGCTTACCAGCAGGCTCCCAGAACCCTTTCCTGCACTCTTCTGGGCTCGACTACCAGATCTGTGAGGCCTGCAGTTTTTGAACTTACAGGGGTGATCACTTCCTTCGGAAATATTCCGAGAGATGGCAGCACCGTAATCAATTGTGCCGCAAGGTTCCTTTATACAGGTTAAGCCACCGATTGGACCAATGTTAAAGGGCTAAGCCAATCACGTTCAAGTATAAACCTTGTTTAAAGAAACCTTGTTGTGCCGCAAGGTTGGCTTTATACTGGTTGGCTTTATAAAGCCAACCTTGTTGTGCCGCAAATTAAGGTGGCTGGATACTATATCCAGCCACCTTGTTGTGCCGCCGACCTAAAATATGGTATTGTACCATGGTCACTCGCCACATAATTTTTCATGCACTGCTTTTTCTCATTTGGGCCCCCAGGCGCAGCGCGCAGCCTCCGCGTCTAGTGTTGTAAAAAAGCGAACGTTCGCAGCGCATTTTAGAAAATGCGCGCGCGCACATTAGAAAATGCGCGTTAGAATGTGCGGTCGCGCAATAGAAAGTGCGTTTTTTAAAAAGTGGCGCGTTCACTCTGTTTGCTGATTGGTCACAGCTAAGTACCTTCTTAAAAATAATTAAAAATGTTAAATATAACTATGAAAACTAATTTAATCACTTGATATGCAATTAAAATTGTTCCCAAGATTAAATAGTTCCAGTTTTAAAGTATTTTTCAATAAATTTTTATAATATTTTTGTTGTGCAGTTATATTAGTGAATTTAATTTTTAATGCACTTTTCATTAAGTAAAAACTTCATTTAGCTTTAGTGCTTGCAGAATATCGAAATTTAGGGTTCTTTTAATGCAATTCAAATTTTCCCGCAAATAAGAAAATGCGCGCACTTTCTAATGTGCGCGCTCGCATTTTCTAGAAAATGCGCTAAAGTAAAGTGCGCGTGCGTTTTTACAACACTATCCGCGTCTAGGATCATGTATGTATGGATAGGCTATCCCTATACCAATTGCATTAGAGCGGCTGAGGCAAATCTCCAACGTAAGATGGTGACCGAGCGCAATCAACCGGCGGCATATTTTCAAAGTTTTGAATAGCGTAAAAAAAGTGAAACAGTAGAGAGCTCGCGAGATCATGCAGAGATGTATTCGATCTTATACGTCAAAAGAAAAGAATTAGAAGCATGATTCAAGCCAAAGCAGGTCAGAGCTATAAAAAAATATGGGAAAAACTGAATAATATATACTGAATTTCCCAAGTATATATATTTGTATTTTTTTTTTATGATTATGTATATATTAAAGTTCGAATAAGCGATATATTTCATTTTTTGGAATATTTTATTTTCTATAAATAGTTTAACCTGATGCCTTCTATTGAGAAATGAAAACCAAAAAATTCCATCTCAAATAGCTTCACCACAAAAAAATCCCAAAGTTGCTGTTTCGGAGGCCTTTAACATGCATTCTTATATATATGGAACAGAAAACCAGCTTTTTACTCCAACTTCGTCTGAACTATGGAACCCAATTAAAAAATATGTACGTAATCTATGATGAATTCTTTAATGGATTTTCAAATAATTTTTTTTTTTACGGAGCCGTTTTTCCGGAAAAAAAAACTTGAAAATCCTTATGGGAATTAACCCGCAAAAATTTCAATATTTTTTTTCGGAAAAACGGCTCCGTAAAAAAAAAATTTATTTGAAAATCCAATAAAGAATTCATAATAGATTACGCACGTATTTTTTAATTGGTACCATAGTTCAGACGAAGTTAGAGTAAAAAGCTGTTTTCTGTTCCATAAGGATGCATGTTAAAGGCCTCCGAAACACCAACTTTGGGAATGTTTTTAGGTGATCGAAGCTATTTGAGATGGAATTTTTTGGTTTTCATTTCTCAATATTATAGAGGGTGAGTTGAACTATTTTTAGAAAATAAAATATTTAAAAAAATTAAATCGCTCACTCTACTTTAAAAGAAATTATTATCGGCATCAGGCCTGATGTATTATTATCGTAGGGGTACTTATTTCAAAAAACAACAAAGATGTGACTGGACGCAATACTATAATAGACAGCTAGCTAGCAGTTTAATCTATTACATAAAAAGTCTGGACGATATTCATGAGCAATTAAACTTAGAGAGACTATGTTTTTATCTCGATCATGCCATGCAGTGTTGTATAAACTTCCAGATTATTAAAAAAAAAAAAAAAAAATGAAAGTATACCTGCTTGTGTTTAAGAAACAAGTGTTTGACTACCTAATTAAAAAGAAAATATTACTCCATTAAGGGTAAGGTAACGCCACCAATGTTAAAAAAAATCCCTCTCACAAAAATTCTGAAAAAAATTTAAAATGTTCTCCTCTATACCCCCTATCATGCAGTAGCTAAAATATCAGGTATACAAATACGATCTAGTTTTTGAGTTATAAATTTTTAAAGTTGACTACTTTAACATGGAGAAATGAAACTCCCATGTTAAATTGGTCAACTTTAAAAATTCATAACTCAAAAACTAGATCGTATTTGTATACCTGATATTTTAGCTACTGATAGGGGGTGTAGAGGAGAACATTTTAATTTTTTTTCAGAATTTTTGTGAGAGGGATTTTTTTTAACATTGGTACATGGCGTTACCTTACCCTTAAGCTCATGCAAGGCAAAGAATGTCAATAATTTTATTTGTATAATTTTGTATTGTAATAATTGAATATTGTCATTTTGTATGTTTGTCTATGTCTATTATTTTTAGAACCACAAGCAGGGATAAAAATTGAGGCCAAAGTGGGGGTTAAAGTGTTTGTGAATGCTCCCCATTATATATGTTTTAGAATAAAATTATTAACAAACATGGAATAAAAAGGTGAAGAATTATAATAATTAACAATATATACGTACAGTATCATATAATTTATTGATGTCATTATAAAATCTTTCCACAAAATCTTTTTATGTGCATATGCCAACAGTCAGCATGCACTATATCTATTCTTGATCAAAATCTTTTATTTTTTTCCAAAATGGCTTTTAATTCTTTTAAAAATTGGCTTGCACACAGGACTCCCCGGCAAAGTTTAGTGACTCAATATTGTTAAATTTATCTGCCCAGGCCATATGTATATATACTGCATGAAAAATTCATTTTAAGCCGGTATTACACGATACAATTTTTCTAGTTATTGTATACAATTTCTCCTTACAAGAAAACTTCCACTCCATTTGTTTGTATGGAGATGAAATTTTCTTGCAAGAAAAAAATTATATGCAAAATTGCATCGTGTAATACCGGCTTAAAGTGAAGTCCATGAAGACACTTTTTAATGTTTAATCATTGTCTACCTTTGCTGGCAACTATATTGTAAAAAAAAACTTAGCTGCATCTTATATATTATGCAGTAATGTATATATTATATATAAATTTATATTACATATATTTATTTATAATATATTTGCAAAATTTGCATATTATAGCCGTATAAAATATAAAAGACAAAGCCAAAAAATGCTTATTTCTTGAGTAAAAAAAATAGATAGTATTTTCTCTTTATTAAAATTCTTACTCATTACATATATAGAGTGCTGTACACCAAAAATGTGTCGTACTTGTTGACTGAAGCAACGGGTCCAAAGAAGGAACGTCAATAGAGTTTTGTCGGTGCGACAATGATGTGTTGGGCCTCCTCGCTTGCCTTTTCTGTGTAGAAAAGCATGATTAGTATTTAGGCAAAATTAAGCATAGACTTACTGGTAGACTTAATTAAATAGAACACTCCATTTGAATAAAAATATCCCATCCGGCTATATGTTAAAGTTTAGCCGTATCAGACATTTTTATCTGAATGGAGTGTACTTTAAGACAGGGACTGGATCCCGTATCCGGATCCGCTCATTATCCTGTTAAAAAAATAAATGGACCAGATCCGGGTATCCCGATCCCCTTAAAAATATAAATGGACCAAATCCGGATATCCCGATCCCCTAAAAAAAATAAAAGGATCTGGACACCCAGATACTTTTATATTTTTTAAAGAGGATCCAAAAAAGGGTTCAGGTATTTTAATTTTTTGATTTTCACTGTTTGAAGTTTGAATTTTATCTTCCCAACTTGCGCAATTTGCGGCTTCTTAAAAAATAAATCTTTTCTCTTATTGACACAACATTGGGTGTTCATATATTATATATTTTCGTATTTCATTAATTTCAATTAAAAGTATTAAAACTAAATTTACACTTACGTACAGACCCCATGCTTATTTTTTTTTTCTTTTTATTTTTTAAATTTGAAATGAAATTTGTGTTAATTTTTATTCTTTTTATAAAATTAAATGATTAACTGTAAGAAAATTGACGACGTAGAAGTTATATAATTATGTATAACTTATATAAAACGTTCAACAGAGTTGTGGGGGCCTGGGTGCGAGGCTAGCGCATTGCACTAGTAATTCATTAATACCTAATTAATGAGTTATTGTTCGGCGTTCTAGTGCATTGAATGATGTTGTTCAATGCATAATGCATCGATTTTACACTATTATAACACTTAGAAGTTTAAATTGACGTAGAAAACTGAAGTATAAAAAATGTCATCAATACAAGTATTTTCGTTAATTAAAGTCAAATTTTTACCTCGAAGGACACCAGATTGGTAAATATTACAAAACGGAACTGATAGAAGGGCAAATAAAATATACTATGCCGAAATTTCATAACGTCCGGATTCGAAATTAAGGGGTGGCAATTTTTTAAAAATGACGCTTCAGGTGTCACGCAAATTTAATTATTCAATAAAAAAGCATCAAAAACCAATACAATGACGTCCAAAACTTTACCATATCATAAAAAACGATGTTATTAGTAATTAGAATCAGTTTACTTTCTCTAATTCATATAATTTTAATTTATATAAAGAAAAACAATTTTAGTACATGCTCCGCAATTCTGGGATAATTACCTAATTTTGGCAATGAAGGACACCGAGTTGCAAATTAATTTTTTGGTAATAAAATGCAAGTAATACTCAGGATGCGGTCACCCAATTATGTTAACGTTCAGATAATTAGGGAATTAATTAAAATTCTAATAGCGTCATAACAGGCCAAGCGCACTGCATAGCGCGTTTGGTATATTAACGATAAAAAGTCAAGAAGGACAAGGACTGCGTGTCTCAAAATCAATTTGATAATTATTTAGGTATAATAAAATAATTATTTATTGTGTTTGACCCCAAATTTAATTTTTTTAGCCCAAAAAGTAATTTTTTTAAATTTTTTGCCCAATTAAGGAAAAATTTTCATACGAAGGACACGGGTTCTGCGGTTGATTTTCACAATATATTATGCATCTGATATGTATGTAAATTGTGCCCAAGTTTTATTACGTTCTGACAAATAGGAAACCAGCGGCTACCGAAACCGTGTTGCATTGACGTCACTTGTGCTGCACGGATAATTTTGGTCAATATTTTTTTTCAGACAGTTAGGACAAAGTATTCTCGTAGAAAAAAATTCCACCCATGCTCCATAAACCCGATGTTAGGATTTATTATATTTTTTCAAGTAAATTTAACGTTACACATATAATTTGGGCTAAAATGTAACTGATGTTATATTCTGCGTGTCTATAGGTTTTGCTACATATGGACAAATATAGGCTAGAAGGACAACGAGTCTGCAATTTAAATTATTTTCTTTGTATAGACATTTTATCGGCCCTAATTGTTTGTCTCAGTTGCACGCGTTCAAAGTAATAGGAACCACGTACTTAATTAATTACATCACGCGGCTACAAAGGGTTGCGCAATCTAAAAGCCGTGGCATTACGTGGAGGACACGGAGATCCGCTTCAAAATTTTACGTGACATTAACTATGAGTTTATACATAATTTTTTGTCATTTTTGCCAAGGGTTGGGACAAATTCAACTAGGAAATTTGGGCTAAAACACACAAAAAAATTTTTTTTTTGTAAAATGTCAGTAGAAAGACAATAAGTACTCAAGTAAAAAATTATATGGTAAATGTATGGGAAAAAATATGGTTTTTGTATGGGTTATCCCATACAATAACCATACTTTTTCCCATACATTACCCATACAAAATATGGTCTAAAATCTGGGAAAAATGACCGAAAATACGATATTTTTGACCATATTTCTCTGCACCCTGATATGGTCTAGGTATGGTCAAAGCATGTGATGAAAACCATATATTCAAATGACCATATTTATCCCATAAAATTTCTAATCTAGTCAGCGTAATTAACTAAAGCTAATTAATAAAAGGCTGCATAATTACTTTCTATTCATTGCTTGTAAAATTTATTCTTTCATTCAATATGTACAATTTGTAAGAACATTCGACGCATCAACAATATGGAAAACATCAAAAAATTTAATGATCATTTATAATTATAACAATAAATATCAAATAATAACAAGTATTCTGAGAGTCAGCAACAGGATTGATGAGTGTCTTCCACTTGGCCAGCAATAGATCCTGTAAAGAATACAAAAATGCAATGAGATACGTCTTTCACCATACGTCAAAATACAATATGACGTCACAATTGTGTAGGCAAAACATTGTCAGCGGCATAGCAGATACGTGTTAAAGTTGGTCTCGAAATTAATTTCTCCTAACAATTCGCATAATTTTTCTTACAATTTGCTTTCATAAATGGTGACAAAAAGAATCATTGCAAACGGAAAAAAATAATTGACAACCAAAATCAATATTATAAATGCGACGTTGTGAGTTTCGTTAACACACACATCATAGGATTTTAGGGTTTTCTGCCTACATCTCGAAGGATGGCAACTAGACGCCTATTGCTATTGACGCCTCCAGGGGGCGTGGCCTCACTTTCGATAATTATTTAAAAATAGTTCTGGGTCTCAAAAAAAAAAAACCCCTGAAAAAATTCGGAGTAGCATAATTTGGCACCCTCTATTCATTTCTGCAATAAAAAATTTTCATGTAGGTTGTCCATTAAGGGAGGGAACATACATGGCCAAAATGTGTCAATTGCTCGAAAATATCAACAATAATTATTTGCGATGTTTTTTTTTTTTTTTTTTTTTTGCGTTCTCCATGGGAAAGCTATGCGCTAAAAATTTAATATATTTTTTTTTATTTTTTATTCATGGCTTTTAGATACTACAACCTGGCCCTCAAAAACTTTTTCAAAGTTTTTTTGTGGCTGTTGAGATTTACGTATTAATAAATGAGGACTATTTCAAACAGCTGATTCGTGTTACCTTACACCCGTAAAAACTTCATAAAAAGTTAAACCTCATCTCCTCGGTCTATTGACTTCATATAATAATAACAAGTTTTTACTATAATATAGATACATAATTATATATTCTTTGTCTTTTTTAAACTGAATCATTCATTGGTAACAAAAAATACGTACTATAATGGACAACATACATAAAAAAATTTATTGCAGAAATGAATAGAAGGTACCAAATTATGCTACTCTGAATTTTTTCAGATTTTTTTGAGACCCGAAACTATTTTTAAATAATTATTGAAAGTCGTGCGATTTCAGTTGGCACCCCTGCAGCCTTAATAAAAAGGATATAGACTGGACGCCTATTGACGCCTCCGGGGGGCGTGGCCACACTTTCAATAATTATTTAAAAATAGTTCTGGGTCTAAAAAAAATCTGAAAAAATTCAGAGTAGCATAATTTGGTACCCTCTATTCATTTCTGCAATAAAAAAATTTCAAGTATGTTGTCCATTGTGGTGAGAATTAAATTAAAAAGATATAGAAATAACCTATCCAGAGATTATACATACAAAATACTTGTGAAAATATTTGAAATGTTCTCCTTTACATCTCCTATCATGCACAACAATACTTTGTTTAACTAACAACGAGCAGAAGACTTTGGTTGCATCAAGCCTTTTTCATTGTTAAACATGGGACCACGTAATGCCTAATTTTGCTACCAGAGCAGAGAATGTAATGACATTGTTGACGCAAGGCAACCGCAGCAACTTCAAAATCAACGGTCATTTTCAATAAGTTAACACGTAAATCAACAACTGTCCCATGTTTTTCCTTTCACGCGACAGACATTACACAACAATACTTTGTTTACTAACAACGAGCAGAAGAATTTGATTAGGAGATATGGCATCTCTAAAATTAAATCTCTTAAAAAAGCAAGCTTTTAAAATCAGCTTCTCTGATAATTGACCGCAGCCTAATAATGTAAATTTTTTTTTCCGGAGAGTAAGATAGCACTTTTTCAAATATAAGTGATAAAGTGGGGGGGGGGGGATGGAATTTAATTTAATTATTCGGATTTCATCTCACAGTACTTCACATAACTATAAAATTTACCGGTATATGCCAAGCCGGTGTTTTGACCTATATACTGTAGCCGCCTCAATAGCTACTGGCGCTTTACAACATTCAATGCCTCCTCCTGCTCGCTGCCATCTCTCACACTTATATAGCTTGCAGGACCACTGCAGGGGGACAGCTAGGTAAGCGAGCAGAGGGTGAAAGGCATCTTGGGGTGTAGTCCGTAATAAGTTCAGAACCTTCGATTTAGCGTTCCGAAATTATGTTCTGAATGTTCAGAACCATTTCCGAGGTTACCCGAAGTGAGTCAGCTGAATTCAAAAAAGAGGTTCCGGGTGTTGCGAACTTTTCCTCCGAACTATCAGAACTAGAGTCAGCTGATCACAATGAAAGTGTTTCGTTATTTGATGTTCTGAAGTTAGTGTTTTTGTTCCGGACAGGTCCGTAATCGCTCAGCTGTTCTGAACGTTCAGAACTTAATACGGACTACACCCAGAGATGTCATGCAGGGCCAACTAGCTTTGAAGGCTGCAATATAGCTTCCAACTTTTGCTTCAGCAAAACAAATTTTATTTAAAATTGAAAGAAACAAATCAGAAAGAATTAACAGTACTTTTTTTTTTAACACAGTAGTGTGTGCATGATGTAGTGAAATCATACAGTGATACTGATATATTAAGGTGCTTTCACATATTCGAAAATCGCTACGGAAACGCTCCGTAGCAAATGTGTTGATTTTGCTGCGGCGCTCCGTAGCACCTCGTGATCTTCTGCGGCACGTTCTACGGAACTCCGTAGCAAAATCAAGATGAGTTTGGTTTTGCTGCGGCATTCACATGATTTTCCGCCGCAGCTGCCGCAGATGAACAAGAATATGTGAAACGCTTACGGCATTGCTACGGAACTCCGTAGCGATTTTCGAATATGTGAAAGCACCTTAATGCATACAGTACTGCAGGGAAGGATCTATCTTTTTTAAAGAACATATATAATAATTATCAGTGGTGAAAGTAAGCCGGTGCGCACCAGTGCGCCGCACTGGTAAGACATTTGACGCCAGTGCGGCGCACTCGCCAGTGCGGCGCACTGGTAAGACACTGATCGAAATTTACTAAAAAAAATAAATAATTTTTAATGAAAAAAACAATATTTGCAAGTGTGAACGGATCACATTATAAACCATTATAATCATGCTCAATACATGTTCTTGTACTTGGATTTTATTTATCTCACGAAGTTTTAACTTGCACGTACTTTCTTTTAAAGTCAAAATTTTGTACTAAAAAAAATAATTGAAATCCATGTTGAATGTATTTACTTTTATTTATATTTTTCATTGGGTAAAAGATAAAAATAAATTGACAATTTGTGATACAAAATTGTTGCATTATAAATAAATAGTAAGTGCTACAGTAAAACATTATTTTAAAAGACTACGATAAAAAAGTTAATTTTAATATTTTTCTCACAAACGCCTAGCTTTTTTTTATTGGCGCGCGAGCCTGAGAACACATTTATTTATTATGTAATTTTTTTAAATTTTTTTAATCAAGGAATTTTTTATATATATTTTTTAAATATCTGTAGGTTTACTGCTTACTGGGTTTACTATTTTATCTTCAATTTTCCTATAAATTGGTAGTCGTTATCACTTTTTTAAAATTGTAACCTATACATATTTTTGGAATTTTTTTATTAAATTAATTTTTGAGACATTTTAAACGATAATTTAATAATTTAAAAAAATGTATCATTTATTAAATTAATTAAATTTATAGAATATTCTAAATTGTGAAACAGTTCATTAAAATATTTTTATTGTATTAACACTGCTGCTAGACATAGACAACTTGTTTGCGATTTTTTTTCATATTAAAAGTTATGTTTTAATTTTCATTAGCCAGCACAGATATTTTTGAATATTTTTTTTATCATGCAATTTAATATGCGACACTACATTTTTTTTTTAATCGGTTGAAAGTTTGAATAATTATTTAATTTTACTTATTTTGTGGGATTTTCAATATTTTTTAAACGGCTCCGTAAAAAAATATTTTATTTTTAAATCGAAAATTCATTAATGAATTTATGCTAGATTACGTACGTATTTTTTAATTGGTACCATAGTTCAAGTAAAGTTTAAGTAAAATGCTGTTTTCTGTGCCAAAATTTTGCATGTTAAACGCCTCCGAAACACCAACTTTGGGAAATCTTTGGTTTTCATTTCTTAATTAATAGAGGGCAGGTTATAAAATATTTTTAGAAAATAAATTCTTTAAAAAAATGTAATCGCTCACTCTATTTAAAAAATTAATTATAAATCAATTTTAGTGCAACTTTCAATTAAAAAAAATAAGCCACGCCCCTTTTTCCCAAAAAATCGCGCCTCCGGCGGGGGTTTGGGCCCTTCAGGCCTCTATCTGAAGCGCACTGGTAAGACTTTGAAACTACTTTCACCACTGATAATTATGCATATGTAACTTACATTTTGGGTTTCCTCCACGATTGCTGGTGACAAAACTGGATGTACTGGAGGCCAGGTGTGTCATCATTTGGTCCATGCGAATATCCAGCTCCGCTCATGGCCATCTCTTATTTTGGAAGGTACTCTTGCAGCATATGCATAATATATATGTCCTCACAGCTCCCACACTGACCGGTCATATTGAGTGTGTATAGCCAAATCCACCAGCAAGAGGGTCGACCTGGGGAGTGATTGATAGAAACCTATTAAAACATTTTCTTGGAGCACTTTGAATCATTTCATTTTAGGAAATGATAATTACTTACCGTTAATAAAGCCTAAAAAGGTGCTTTAATGTACTTCTTCTGTGCTAAATATTATAAACAACAAATCGTCAGAGGAGAGAGAAGCCATTTCCAACGTTTTTTTTTAAAGCTTTGAAAACAGCTGGTTTTCTGAAAGAATTTTTTTCATTGGTTGAAAAATCTCCTCCATTTTCTTATGGCGCGGAATATTTAAAGCAAGTTTTTATTTTTTCTTTTTTTGAGCCGCGCTGCTCAGCATATATATGTTCATGATTCTTGCAATTAGATCGAGTAAACAAAAAATAAAAACACATACTTGTATGCAATGATTAATGAATTAAAACTTACAAGATATAAATATAAATAAAAAATTTAAATAAAAATATTAATTTTTTAACACAGTCAATAAAATACGTAATAAACTATACCTAGTGTAGTACTATACCTACTATGATTTTCTTTTTAATTTCTTATTAAAAAATTAAAAATCTCTTTAAATGATTTTTTTAATATATATAAGCATGCAAGTAAAAGCAATAATTAATTTGAATAATAATTAACACACAAAAGTCTAAAGTTTTTGTCCTTTTTAGTGGCAAATAACGTAAATTTAGAAATTAAGAACTTAAATTATATTAATCAACCATGCAAAATTTTTATCTAATTTTTTTTTTTAATACAGCATCCATTTAGCTGAACAGAAAATTTTTCTAAGTCAAATTTGTACTTAAAAATTTTTCACTCTACTGAAAGTATGGGTAAAATGTGGTCACATTTCTCATGATGTAAAATGTATGGTAATTGTATGGTTTACAGGGTGTGTTAAAATAAAATATATTGCTCCCCATATTTTGACCATACATAATTTTCTACAAAATTTTTCGTGACCATACAAGACCATACAATACCATACTTTTACCATACCAAACCATACAAAAACCATATTTTTACCATACATTACCCATATTTATTTTTACTTGAGTAGGACATTGTAATTTATTTTTTACATTTCCTTCATTATCAGGTTAAACCTCCTCCACCGTTTTAAACGTACAGACAAACCCAAGTCAATTACCGATTTAATTAGTAAATTAATCCCAATTTTACAAAAATGGTTCATTATGTATCTGATAGATGGCGCTCCAGTCGCGAAAAATTATTTTCACCGCTTTATTTAAAGTACCTATTTTTCAAAAAACTCACATTTATGCATTAAATGCAATGATTCAGCTCTTCTAATTAGTAACAAGATAACGTACTAAGTTATTAAGTTCACTTTGAAAACTTGATCTCTTTTGTAAAGTGACACATTTAAGAAAAATCGTAGAAATTAACTCTCTGAAGTACAATGCATAAGCCTACATGGTAAAATACTTGGCCTTACTTCTTTAATTTTCTAATTTTCTAAGCCTGCTATTTCATTTTTGTTATATAATATGTGAAGAATAGTTAAAAAAGTACAAAATGAAATACACTTCAAAACTCTGGTCTAGGAATTACTAAAAGGAGATCATTACGCGTTTCTGTCTTGAAGAACTTTCTACAAGATACAGTCCAGGTTGAAATGATTCGTTTCAAAATTTTGAAACTAATTTATTACTAAAGCAATGACCAAGAATGTTACATCAAACGATTTCTTATTAAATTCTGTGTCTATTATTTCTGAAGCATTTTTGTTGACACTTCGTCTGTAAAAAGATATTACCGAAAATGTTCATCTCGCGATCGAAAGGGTTAACAGAATAGTCGCCATTTTTCCTGACACAGCTGGTTGTTGGACGCGAATATGAGCCTAGCCTGTTTTTTTTGAAAATGTAGGTGTTTATCTGCACTTCTACGGACAGGAATGTTACAATATCATAAAATATGGAACTTGTAACGTTTGAGTAAATAATCTTTATAAGAATTGTAATGTTTTTCGTCTAAAAGTGAGCTAGCGAAGTTCATGGTATGCTACCGCTGTGTGACACAGGGTAAAGTTTACTTTTAATTATTATTTATTTATTTTTATTTATTTTGTTATAATTAATCAAATAAAAATACAAGGTCAAACTACTCAAACATCATCCTCCCTCCTTCATTGATTTTTCTTGTACTGTGTGTGTGCATATTATATTTATACCTTAATTTAATTTGTATTAAATGTGACTGCAATGCTTTATAATTTGAACATCCTATTAGCTCTAATATAACTATGCATACGTACTGTATGCATAGCATACCGGTATATATGCATATATATATATATATATATATATATATATATATATATATATATATATATATATATATATATATATATATATATATATATATGTATACATACATACATACATACATACATACATACATACATACATACATACATACATACATACATACATACATACATACATACATACATACATACATACATACATACATACATACATACATACATACATAAAATATAATGAATATATTTTATATATGGATACTGTATATGCATACTACCTTCAATGCATCAAAATTAAGTGGGATTGTTTTAGAAAACTAAGATTGCAGAGATATTTATAAAATTAGTGTATTTCTCTAGCTATATTTCTCATACATTAAAAAATATATATTTTATACAATTTACTCCATGGTTTTTGTTACTGCGTGTATATTGTTTGTTTACTTTCTGTTTATTATTTGTTTCTTATGTTCAACAATTTGACACTGTGTAAAAGTTTACATTTAAATAAGGAAGCTACGTTACTGATGTCACCCGGCCTGATTGTGCCGCAGGTAGAGAAGATGAAGTGCCAGCTTCCCCCCTCCACTAAGTTTGGCAAGCCAGGTCGCGATGAGCGCACCAGCCTTGACTCGGACGACTCTAGGATCTGCGGCTCTGAGACGAGCACCGACACCAGAGAGGCGGGGACAGACAGTTTCAAAGGCAGTGCCAAGACCCTCGCTGTAGTGGATCCCAAGGTGAGAGGACCACTTTAGGAGGGAAAGAGGGGGGTATTTTGAAGTAAAATAAGAAACTTCATTGATATGATGCACCCATAAATTAAAAACATTAAAAGAACAATTACATCAAAACATTGTTGTTTTACAATCAGTGCTAATATAATATATATCTTTAGTGTCGCAGGCTACAACCAGCTGGAGGCGCTGCAGCAGGCGTCGCCACAGCAGCTGGCTGAGCTGACTGGCCAATGGTGTGTTTGTGCCTCAGTACCATGACCCGGACGCAGAGTACCATTCTCTGGATCACCCTGGGGCCAACGGACACTCCACACACCCCTCCCCCTACCACCACCTTGAGAGCTCACCAGAGTTCTACTCCAGCGAACCAGGAGCCCTGCTGGAGCACACTTATCAACCACATTATCCCAAGAGCTACAGCAGCAGAGGTGAGTTTCAGTCACTGTAGTTGCACATTTTGAAAAAAAAAAAAAAAAAAGTGTTAGGTAATATCCTTATTAATATTTTATTATTACTTGCTCCATCCTAATTTGCAAGTTCCGAAATATCTTGTTGAAACTTAATATTTACTACTGTATAGCCTGTGTATTAACCTAAAATAGTGTTGATAAAATTATTAGCCCTTTATGTTTGTTGCAAATGATATTCTAATTAAGTTTCAGTGTTTTTAATTTCTATACATTGTTTCAGGTCACTATAGTCCCCCACATGATGCCTATAGTGACCCCTATGGTAGGCCCACACTGCGACACTTCCCGCTTCCAGACAGTGCCTAGCAGCGTGCACTCTGGGGGTGGTGGGGGCGATCACTGGGCATCAGCGAGCCCTGGCAATGACCTGGATCCTCCCCACTCTCACCCCCACCCCGCCTACCTCCAGCACCACGCTCCACCAGGGGGAGCAGAGAACAAGCCAACCCCAGCTCTGCAGAGTGCAATGCTGGCAGGATATTCAGGTGAGTGAACCAACCAAATAATGAAGATTGGCTAGACTAAAGAAATTCATTAAAACACATTAGGCCAAATATAAAAGTTAGAAACAGATTATAAAATTTTAACAATAATTATTTATCAATTATTATAATAACTTTGTTTCGAACTTTACCTCAGTAAGAAATTAAGTTAAAAACAGGACACAAGAAATAATTAAAACACGGTATTAATTACTAGAAACTACTGTATCTAAATGAATTTTTGAAATTCTCACATTTTAGGATAGATACATTACTGATGTAACTTAATTAAAATTAAAAGTTGGCACACAAAGCCTGAACCTCATGTTTTACCGACACAGGTGGCGGAGGCCCATGCTTCACCGGCTCCGGGCCCATCCAGTTGTGTCAGTTCCTGCTGGAGTTGCTGACGGACAAAGCATGCCAGGCGTTCATCTCGTGGACAGGCAACGGCTGGGAGTTCAGATGAGGTGGCTTGACGATGGGGCATCCACAAAAATAAGCCCAAGATGAACTACGAGGAGCTGAGCCGCGGCCTGCGCTACTACTACGACAAGAACATCATCCACAAGACTGCCGGCAAGAAATACGTGTATTGGTTTGTCTGCGACCTGCAGAATCTTCCAGGGTGAGTAGCCATCTCCTATCTGTTTTTACAGTCATTCCATCAGATGACACTGTTTTCTGTTATATCATTTTATCAATACTATTTAACACTGCCATATATATTGTTATTCTAGTATTTATGGTGTCTTGACGATGAAAATTAAAAATAAAGTTTAACAATAATATCTGTTCAAACAGGGTTTTAATCATTGCCAAGCCCTTCTATAAATTGGGTTAATTATTCCTCCTATTTATAAAATGTTGCTAATTATTAACACAAATAATACTAAAAAAAAAAAGTTTATGCTTAAAATTTATATGAAGTCTCAGATATGATATTTGATTACATCAACTAACAAGCTCGTTCGTTTGCAGCTACAGTCCTGAGGAGTTCCATGCAATGGTGGACCTCAAGCCGAAGAAGGAGGACGACTGAAGGACGGCAGAGTCACACTCGTAGGACGCACACACGAGCTCAAAGTAAGACCCCCTGTGGTTGGTCTGAGAGGACTTGGTTTTAAAAGAAAGTGCTGACGAACTTCATTCAATGTCAAGTGATTGTCCTTCCCCAGTGTTATGAATATTAGTAATATTACTGAAGAACAAACTGTTTGTTAATTTCGGGATTGTTCCAGAAATTTTTACTGGACTAATCTTTGTGCGAAGTGCCTTTGTATATATATTGTAGTTACAATTATTATTATTAATTATGTTCATAATTTAAAATACAATACACTGTACAGTAAAGCATAATATATGCATGCAAATTTATCAAACCTCTCCAAATTGAAACACGTAAGATATATTAATATATTTATATTTTAATATACATATAATACATATATGTTAAAATATCTTACGTGTTTAAATAAATTAAACATCATTAATTAATATAATTATGTTCCTGCATGTCATATTTTTAGTAGCTGAATCGAAAGAAAATATTGTTAAACACACACAGTGTAAATTTTATGCGATTTTTTTTTTAGTACTGCATATATCATACTTAAAATTGAGATAAAATAAAAAATAATACAAGCAACAATGCAATAATTACGTGTATTACTGTTTACAAGTGTTATATAGTTTAACCAAAGAATGTAGTGACGTCATAGGCATTGCGGAAAGCATCTCCAGGTCACGTTTCCTCTTTTTGATTGTTATTTAGTAAATTTATTCAAGTTTGTAGGAGTGACTGATCTTTTCAACTTGTTTTCTAGAAAACACTAATATTTATAATTATTATATACATATTATTATATATATAATTATTATTATATTAATATATATAATTAATGTTATGCATTTCAATTTTGAGAACGTTGAGGCTGTTTTTCTTGATCTAATAATAAAATTAATTTGCCTTAATTTCCCATTAAAATAATTAATTAGTTGCACGCTAATCAAGTATTTTGTTACTCTTCATTTTTAGCTGCATGAACTTCCTCTATAAACATGTGCGTTACTGTATCAATATTAAAATATTGAAACAAATTTATGCAAGTTATACTATAACAATGAAATCATTGAAGTAATTAATTTAAATTTTTTCAAGTTATTATTCGTGACATAATGTTTTCCACTTATTTTATGGGAAATAATTTAATATCTTCTAGCTGTATATTTATGAATTATGATAATTTTATGTGCCGTTTTCCATGAATAATTAATTAGGTAGTGATTAATAAATTACTTAAATAATTATTAGCGTTAATGAATCATTTTGTTACTCATAATTCATAATTAAGAGTAAGATAACACGAAACATTGATTGTAGTAGTCCCATTTGATTAACATGTAAACCTTTGCAACCTCAATAATTCGTATTTTTTTTTTTTTTTTTTTAGATACAGTTCTTGGCACCAAAAAAATGTAGAAAAAATTTCAAAATAATTGGTTGATACGTGGAATTTTCATGAAACTTACTTTGTTAGTGTGTATATTATTTATTTCAAATTTATAGCAGTTTTTGTTCGACTACATAATATATTTTAACTATTATTATTATATTATTATGTGACTCACAACAAATGTGATGACTATGTCCATAATTCAAACCATAATTTACAAAAAAAATGAATTTTTCTCCCATTTTAAAATAAATCGGTGAGTTTGAGTCACACATGCCTGATTAACTAATTATAGAAAAAAAGTTATCATCTCTCGTCAAAGTATTTAACTCTTTAAAATGCATGTGGGATAATGAGCTATACATTTTTTACTTATAGCTTTAACCATATAATTGCACTCACCTGTGTATAACAGATAGCTCATTAATTATTCCCAACGAGGGACGATGTATTAATTTGTAAATTTGAAAATTCAATATATTACAGTCAAATTAATTTATTATATATGTGTGTGTATATATATACAATACATACAACAATAATTCATATTAATTAAGCAATTATATGTTTTATATTTTTTCAAGTATATAGGTACGTGTATGCTTTTTATCATAATATTAAATTATAACTCACATTATGGCTTTTAACTTTATAACTTATGTTTCCATAGTGTAAAGAAATTTTATTAAGTAAATTAATAAATTAAAAAAGTTTGTCTTCTTTCTGTTAATTGCAGACATTTTGACTTTTGAAATGTGTAAAAATTATAAATGAATGAAAAAAAAATTGTGAATACTCTTATATTAATTATTGGCTATTTTTCAATATTACAAATAGAAGTTTTATAGAAGTAAAAAATTCTATCAAAACTAATTTTATTTTTATATTACAGAGCTGATATTATATATATATATATATATATATATATATATATATATATATATATATATATATATATATATTATATATATATATTACTTTTTGGTTATATATGTTTTAAGGGAATAAAATTACCTGTACTTTATATTATATGCATATACACAGCAGAAAAATGTTTATAATACTTTCACTTTTTAAAAAAAGAGAAAACAAATTGCTATGAAAAAATCAATGTTGTGAACTGTGAATGTGAATTTTGGTGATGTGTATATTTATACATTATAAAGTGTGGTTTCAAACAGAATACAGTTTGCAATATATAATTATTTATTTCACATAAATTATTGTGGTGTGCATTGCAGTTTACAGTTATTTTGTATGCAATAGAAGTTTAAATCAAACAATAATGATGTGCGTTAAGAAATTTTCTGTTATCGCACTCATTATTAAGTTGGTTGGTTACCAATGGCGGAACTTGCTTTTCAACATTGTTCACAGTGCTCTCTGGGGCTCCTAATACCCAGTCTGCACGCCAGACAGTTAAGTACCGTTTCTTAGCGGGGCACGTATGTTGTTTGCACAACATTCCGCGGTCTTAATCACCCCAGCGGAGTATAGACAGCCGTAAACTGCCTTCCTCCTACCAACTCTTTCATCTAGAAGCCAGTCACACCCATTCCAAGTCGCGAAAAGTCTGCCGTATTCGGGATTTGAACCGGGGACCTCTCGGACGAGAGCCAAGTGTACTAACCACTACACCAAAGAGCAAAGTTATTAAGTTATTATTAAGTCAAAAATTAAGCGAAGTTCTTAAGTTAATCAAAATTTTCCTCTTTTGGACCATACATTTCGTCCAAAATTTTCTCCATTTCAAGGTTTAATTTCTCCTGAAGTTCTGGAGAATCTGATTGCCACCACCCTAAGTACATCATGGTGTCTTTATACTGTTCCCTAGTCAAATAATCTGGTAGATCTTTAGCCTTGATGTTTCTTATCTGCATTCTCTTTAGCTCCCTGGCCTCCCAATCCTCCATCACCTCTTCCCCCACCTCCTCCCCGGCTTCCCCCATCTCCTTCCTGGCCTCCCTCACCTCCTCCCTGGCCTCCCCCAACTCCTCCCTGGCCTCCCTCACCTCCTCCCTGGCCTCCCCCACCTCCTGATCCTCTTCCCTTCTTCCTCCTCCTTGACTTCCCCTTCTTTAAGGTCAGCATGAGCGGAAGCGGCACCAACATGATCCTCTGCATCGTCCTCCATTGGTCCGTGCTGATGCTCCTTCAGCTCTCCAAAGGATGATTTTCTATATAAAAAATACACATTCATCAGTATAGTACAAAGCTGTAACAGATTACGCTTAACATTTATAATATATAGCTATTGATGGATTTTTTAACTTTTTATTATCCACTCTGTTTGAACATATTTAAACACATATAATCATTATAGGCATTTAAATAATTAATTATTATTTATTTAATAAATAATTTATTTATTAATTAATTAATTATTAATTAATTTATTATTAATTTATTTATTTATAAAAAATATTTATATTATTTAATATTTTTAAACTTTTGTTGATTGCATTAAAAAGCATACATCAAGTTCATGTCAGTATATTCATTAAAAGTTAGTACAAAAAAAAAAAAAAAAAAAAAAAAAAAAAAAGAACAATTTTACATAGTTACCGCGCATATAAAAGATATTCAACATTAAAAATGGAATGCAGATTAGAAATTCAAATTTAATATGTAGCAATAAAATGAAAATTAACAAAATATTATATTATGTTTTTGATCTTTAAAAATTAAACGACATTTTCACGCAGATAGGACTTTTTCGGACATTATATATTACTTTCTATGCAAACTCTTTAACTGAATAAAACTTCTTGGATATTAGTACAATTTTTAATCTGAACGATTTATTGTTTTCTATCTCTTTCAGACAGCTTGGCAAAAAATCATAAATCTTGGTGGTCTGGTACATTTGCACCCTCTATATATCCTCTATATAATGTGTCCCCAAGAAGCGTCCGCTAGCACCATTCACTGTGGGGCTGAGTAAGCTCAGAGAATGTTTGTCACAAGAAATTAAGGTAGAGATAACACGGATCAGCTGGCCCAATGCTAAAAAAATCACATTCATAAAAATTATGAAAAAAATTTAAAATGTTCTCCTCTACATCCCCTATCAGTAGGTAAAATATCAGGTATATAAAAACGAGCTAGTTTTCGAGTTAATTATTTTTAAAGTTGGCTAATTTAACATGGAAGTTCCATTTCTCCATGTTAAATTAGAGAACTTAAAAAATTAATTACTCGAAAACTAACTCGTTTTTGTATACCTGATATTTCACCTATACTGATAGGGGATGTAGAGGAGAACATTTTAAAAATTTTTATATATAAAAAATATATATTATATATAAAAAATATATATGCCCAGTGATCGCCCCCACCACCCCCAGAGTGCACGCTGCTAGGCACTGTCTGGAAGCGGGAAGTGTCGCAGTGTGGGCCTACCATAGGGGTCACTATAGGCATCATGTGGGGGACTATAGTGACCTGAAACAATGTATAGAAATTAAAAACACTGAAACTTAATTAGAATATCATTTGCAACAAACATAAAGGGCTAATAATTTTATCAACACTATTTTAGGTTAATACACAGGCTATACAGTAGTAAATATTAAGTTTCAACAAGATATTTCGGAACTTGCAAATTAGGATGGAGCAAGTAATAATAAAATATTAATAAGGATATTACCTAACACTTTTTTTTTTTTTTTTTTTTCAAAATGTGCAACTACAGTGACTGAAACTCACCTCTGCTGCTGTAGCTCTTGGGATAATGTGGTTGATAAGTGTGCTCCAGCAGGGCTCCTGGTTCGCTGGAGTAGAACTCTGGTGAGCTCTCAAGGTGGTGGTAGGGGGAGGGGTGTGTGGAGTGTCCGTTGGCCCCAGGGTGATCCAGAGAATGGTACTCTGCGTCCGGGTCATGGTACTGAGGCACAAACACACCATTGGCCAGTCAGCTCAGCCAGCTGCTGTGGCGACGCCTGCTGCAGCGCCTCCAGCTGGTTGTAGCCTGCGACACTAAAGATATATATTATATTAGCACTGATTGTAAAACAACAATGTTTTGATGTAATTGTTCTTTTAATGTTTTTAATTTATGGGTGCATCATATCAATGAAGTTTCTTATTTTACTTCAAAATACCCCCCTCTTTCCCTCCTAAAGTGGTCCTCTCACCTTGGGATCCACTACAGCGAGGGTCTTGGCACTGCCTTTGAAACTGTCTGTCCCCGCCTCTCTGGTGTCGGTGCTCGTCTCAGAGCCGCAGATCCTAGAGTCGTCCGAGTCAAGGCTGGTGCGCTCATCGCGACCTGGCTTGCCAAACTTAGTGGAGGGGGGAAGCTGGCACTTCATCTTCTCTACCTGCGGCACAATCAGGCCGGGTGACATCAGTAACGTAGCTTCCTTATTTAAATGTAAACTTTTACACAGTGTCAAATTGTTGAACATAAGAAACAAATAATAAACAGAAAGTAAACAAACAATATACACGCAGTAACAAAAACCATGGAGTAAATTGTATAAAATATATATTTTTTAATGTATGAGAAATATAGCTAGAGAAATACACTAATTTTATAAATATCTCTGCAATCTTAGTTTTCTAAAACAATCCCACTTAATTTTGATGCATTGAAGGTAGTATGCATATACAGTATCCATATATAAAATATATTCATTATATTTTATGTATGTATGTATGTATGTATGTATGTATGTATGTATGTATGTATGTATGTATGTATGTATGTATGTATGTATACATATATATATATATATATATATATATATATATATATATATGTATATATATATATATATATATATATATATATATATATATATGCATATATACCGGTATGCTATGCATACAGTACGTATGCATAGTTATATTAGAGCTAATAGGATGTTCAAATTATAAAGCATTGCAGTCACATTTAATACAAATTAAATTAAGGTATAAATATAATATGCACACACACAGTACAAGAAAAATCAATGAAGGAGGGAGGATGATGTTTGAGTAGTTTGACCTTGTATTTTTATTTGATTAATTATAACAAAATAAATAAAAATTAATAAATAATAATTAAAAGTAAACTTTACCCTGTGTCACACAGCGGTAGCATACCATGAACTTCGCTAGCTCACTTTTAGACGAAAAACATTACAATTCTTATAAAGATTATTTACTCAAACGTTACAAGTTCCATATTTTATGATATTGTAACATTCCTGTCCGTAGAAGTGCAGATAAACACCTACATTTTCAAAAAAAAACAGGCTAGGCTCATATTCGCGTCCAACAACCAGCTGTGTCAGGAAAAATGGCGACTATTCTGTTAACCCTTTCGATCGCGAGATGAACATTTTCGGTAATATCTTTTTACAGACGAAGTGTCAACAAAAATGCTTCAGAAATAATAGACACAGAATTTAATAAGAAATCGTTTGATGTAACATTCTTGGTCATTGCTTTAGTAATAAATTAGTTTCAAAATTTTGAAACGAATCATTTCAACCTGGACTGTATCTTGTAGAAAGTTCTTCAAGACAGAAACGCGTAATGATCTCCTTTTAGTAATTCCTAGACCAGAGTTTTGAAGTGTATTTCATTTTGTACTTTTTTAACTATTCTTCACATATTATATAACAAAAATGAAATAGCAGGCTTAGAAAATTAGAAAATTAAAGAAGTAAGGCCAAGTATTTTACCATGTAGGCTTATGCATTGTACTTCAGAGAGTTAATTTCTACGATTTTTCTTAAATGTGTCACTTTACAAAAGAGATCAAGTTTTCAAAGTGAACTTAATAACTTAGTACGTTATCTTGTTACTAATTAGAAGAGCTGAATCATTGCATTTAATGCATAAATGTGAGTTTTTTGAAAAATAGGTACTTTAAATAAAGCGGTGAAAATAATTTTTCGCGACTGGAGCGCCATCTATCAGATACATAATGAACCATTTTTGTAAAATTGGGATTAATTTACTAATTAAATCGGTAATTGACTTGGGTTTGTCTGTACGTTTAAAACGGTGGAGGAGGTTTAACCTGATAATGAAGGAAATGTAAAAAATAAATTACAATGTCCTACTTATTGTCTTTCTACTGACATTTTACAAAAAAAAAATTTTTTTGTGTGTTTTAGCCCAAATTTCCTAGTTGAATTTGTCCCAACCCTTGGCAAAAATGACAAAAAATTATGTATAAACTCATAGTTAATGTCACGTAAAATTTTGAAGCGGATCTCCGTGTCCTCCACGTATGCCACGGCTTTTAGATTGCGCAACCCTTTGTAGCCGCGTGATGTAATTAATTAAGTACGTGGTTCCTATTACTTTGAACGCGTGCAACTGAGACAAACAATTAGGGCCGATAAAATGTCTATACAAAGAAAATAATTTAAATTGCAGACTCGTTGTCCTTCTAGCCTATATTTGTCCATATGTAGCAAAACCTATAGACACGCAGAATATAACATCAGTTACATTTTAGCCCAAATTATATGTGTAACGTTAAATTTACTTGAAAAAATATAATAAATCCTAACATCGGGTTTATGGAGCATGGGTGGAATTTTTTTCTACGAGAATACTTTGTCCTAACTGTCTGAAAAAAAATATTGACCAAAATTATCCGTGCAGCACAAGTGACGTCAATGCAACACGGTTTCGGTAGCCGCTGGTTTCCTATTTGTCAGAACGTAATAAAACTTGGGCACAATTTACATACATATCAGATGCATAATATATTGTGAAAATCAACCGCAGAACCCGTGTCCTTCGTATGAAAATTTTTCCTTAATTGGGCAAAAAATTTAAAAAAATTACTTTTTGGGCTAAAAAAATTAAATTTGGGGTCAAACACAATAAATAATTATTTTATTATACCTAAATAATTATCAAATTGATTTTGAGACACGCAGTCCTTGTCCTTCTTGACTTTTTATCGTTAATATACCAAACGCGCTATGCAGTGCGCTTGGCCTGTTATGACGCTATTAGAATTTTAATTAATTCCCTAATTATCTGAACGTTAACATAATTGGGTGACCGCATCCTGAGTATTACTTGCATTTTATTACCAAAAAATTAATTTGCAACTCGGTGTCCTTCATTGCCAAAATTAGGTAATTATCCCAGAATTGCGGAGCATGTACTAAAATTGTTTTTCTTTATATAAATTAAAATTATATGAATTAGAGAAAGTAAACTGATTCTAATTACTAATAACATCGTTTTTTATGATATGGTAAAGTTTTGGACGTCATTGTATTGGTTTTTGATGCTTTTTTATTGAATAATTAAATTTGCGTGACACCTGAAGCGTCATTTTTAAAAAATTGCCACCCCTTAATTTCGAATCCGGACGTTATGAAATTTCGGCATAGTATATTTTATTTGCCCTTCTATCAGTTCCGTTTTGTAATATTTACCAATCTGGTGTCCTTCGAGGTAAAAATTTGACTTTAATTAACGAAAATACTTGTATTGATGACATTTTTTATACTTCAGTTTTCTACGTCAATTTAAACTTCTAAGTGTTATAATAGTGTAAAATCGATGCATTATGCATTGAACAACATCATTCAATGCACTAGAACGCCGAACAATAACTCATTAATTAGGTATTAATGAATTACTAGTGCAATGCGCTAGCCTCGCACCCAGGCCCCCACAACTCTGTTGAACGTTTTATATAAGTTATACATAATTATATAACTTCAGGGTCGTAGAAAATTGTTCAAAATGTTTAAACAGTGCAATGAAATTCTTCGAATATTTAATTATATAATTACCAATATATAATATAATTAACGTACAGTATGGCATTTAATTAAACAATTAACAAACAACAGTTCTTATCATATGCATACATTATCAGTTACAGTATGCATAATATGTGTATGATACAGAGATACAGTACTGTACAGGAGGTGGCTACAGTCCCTGTAACAGGGACCGCAATTCTAGAACTTAGGCTCCCTGTATTGAAACTGCGCATGCGCGACTGAATGCATTTCCGGTACGTCATTTGTTGCATTGCAGGTACCGTAATTTTTGAAACTAGGATCCCTGTAGTCAATTTTAATAATAGGCCAAGTATATTAAAAGTTACGGGGAGCCAAGTGTTCGATCAATGCGGTCCCTGTAGTGAACTTGTAAAACGTGTTGTCATGAAATAGATGCAGGGACTGTAATATCCCGAAGTTGCGGTCCCTGTAATCAAATTTTCTTAAAGAAACGCGGCAATACATACACACAGGGAGCGTAAAATTCAAGTATTGCGGTACGTCCAGAGATGCAAATCTTCGCGCGAAACATGGTGCGCGAAACTTTCGCGAAACTTTCGCGCGAATATTCGCGAAACTTCGCGAAAATTTCGCGAAATTTAAAAAATGACTGTCGCAATGCGATTTTTGATATATTCATCTAAAAATTAAGAAAACAAGATAAAATGGCCCCTTTCATGACCTGTCTCTCCTCGAATGTGTTAAATGATTTTAAAAATAATTAAAAGTAATTTTAAAAATTAATAAAAAAGAAATAAATTTTTTTATATCTACCAGTGATGCAACGCTTCGCGAAGCTTCGCGCGAAATTTCGCTAGTTTCGCGAATATTCGCGAAGTTTCGCAAGCCAAGTTTCGCGAAAGTTTCGCGCGAAACTTCGCGAAATTGATATATTTGAATTTCCCGCTCTACTTTTTCGAATTGTATTTAATGAATACGCCGTTTTCTTCCTAATTTTGCTTTAATGACAGGTTTAATTGCATAAATGAATTAAAAAAGAGTTCAATTTAATTTATTAGATATAAAAAAAAATATTTCTTTTTTATTAATTTTAAAAATTACTTTTAATTATTTTTAAAATCATTTAACACATTCGAGGATAGACAGGTCATGAAAGGGTCCATTTTATCTTGTTTTCTTAATTTTTTGATGAATATATGAAAAATTGCATTGCGACAGTCATTTTTTAAATTTCGCGAAATTTTCGCGAAGTTTCGCGAATATTCGCGCGAAAGTTTCGCGAAAGTTTCGCATACCATGTTTCGCGCGAAGTTTTGCATCTCTGATATCTACTAAATTAAATTGAACTCTTTTTTAATTCATTTATGCAATTAAACCTGTCATTAAAGCAAAATTAGGAAGAAAACGGCGTATTCATTAAATACGATTCGAAAAAGTAGAGCGGGAAATTCAAATATGTCAATTTCGCGAAGTTTCGCGCGAAACTTTCGCGAAACTTGGCTTGCGAAACTTCGCGAATATTCGCGAAACTAGCAAAATTTCGCGCGAAGCTTCGCGAAGCGTTGCATCACTGGGTACGTCCCTGTAGTAAAAATTTCGTACTCTTATCTGGCCAAGTGTTATACAGGGACTCTAACAACCAAAAGTTACGGTCCCTGCAGCAATTATTTCTTTATGGACGCGGCAATAGAAACTACAGGGAGCGTAACATTCAAGTATTGCGGTCCCTGCAGTGAAAATTTCGTACTCTTATCTGGCCAAGTGTTATACAGGGACTCTAAGAACCAAAAGTTACGGTCCCTGCAGCAATTATTTCTTTATGGACGTGGCAATAGAAACTACAGGGAGCGTAACATTCAAGTATTGCGGTCCCTGCAGTGAAAATTTCGTACTCTTATCTGGCCAAGTGTTATACAGGGACTCTAACAACCAAAAGTTACGGTCCCTGCAGTAATTATTTCTTTATGGACGCGGCAATGGAAACTACAGGGAGCGTAACATTCAAGTATTGCGGTCCCTGCAGTGAAAATTGTGTACTCTTATCTAGCAAAGTGCTATACAGGGACTCTAACAACCAAAAGTTGCGGTCCCTGCAGCAATTATTTCTTTATGGACGCGGCAATAGAAACTACAGGGAGCGTAACATTCCAGTATTGCGGTCCCTGCAGTGAAAATTTCGTACTCTTATCTGGCCAAGTGTTATACAGGGACTCTAACAACCAAAAGTTACGGTCCCTACAGCAATTATTTCTTTATGGACGCGGCAATAGAAACTACAGGGAGCGTAAAATTCAAGTATTGCGGTCCCTGCAGTGAAAATTTTGTACTCTTATCTAGCAAAGTGCTATACAGGGACTCTAACAACCAAAAGTTGCGCTCCCTGCAGCAATTATTTCTTTATGGACGCGGCAATAGAAACTACAGGGAGCGTAACACTCAAGTATTGCGGTCCCTGTAGTAAAAATTTCGTACTCTTATCTGGCCAAGTGTTATACAGGGACTCTAACAACCAAAAGTTGCGGTCCCTGCAGCAATTATTTCTTTATGGATGCGGCAATAGAAACTACAGGGAGCGTAACATTCAAGTATTGCGGTCCCTGCAGTAAAAATTTTGTACTTTTATCTAGCAAAGTGCTATACAGGGACTCTAACAACCTAAAGTTGCGGTCCCTGCAGCAATTATTTCTTTATGAACGCGGCAAGAGAAACTACAGGGAGCGTAACACTCAAGTATTGCGGTCCCTGTAGTAAAAATTTCGTACTCTTATCTGGCCAAGTGTTATACAGGGACTCTAACAACCAAAAGTTGCGGTCCCTGCAGCAATTATTTCTTTATGGACGCGGCAATAGAAACTACAGGGAGCGTAACATTCAAGTATTGCGGTCCCTGTAGTAAAAATTTCGTACTCTTATCTGGCCAAGTGTTATACAGGGACTCTAATAACCAAAAGTTACGGTCCCTGCAGCAATTATTGCTTTATGGACGCGGCAATAGAAACTACAGGGAGCGTAAACACTCAAGTATTGCGGTCCCTGTAGTAAAAATTTCGTACTCTTATCTGGCCAAGTGTTATACAGGGACTCTAACAACCAAAAGTTGCGGTCCCTGCAGCAATTATTTCTTTATGGACGCGGCAATAGAAACTACAGGGAGCGTAACACTCAAAAGTATTGCGGTCCCTGCAGTGAAAATTTCGTAGTCTTATCTGGCCAAGTGTTATACAGGGACTCTAACAACCAAAAGTTGCGGTCCCTGCAGCAATTATTGCTTTATGGACGCGGCAATAGAAACTACATGGAGCGTAACACTCAAGTATTGCGGTCCCTGTAGTAAAAATTTCGTACTCTTATCTGGCCAAGTGTTATACAGGGACTCTAACAACCAAAAGTTGCGGTCCCTGCAGCAATTATTTCTTATATGGACGTGGCAATAGAAACTACAGGGAGCGTAACACTCAAAAGTATTGCGGTCCCTGCAGTGAAAATTTCGTAGTCTTATCTGGCCAAGTGTTATACAGGGACTCTAACAACCAAAAGTTGCGGTCCCTGCAGCAATTATTTCTTTATGGACGCGGCAATAGAAACTACAGGGAGCGTAAAATTCAATTAAGTATTGCGGTCCCCGCAGTGAAAATTTTGTACTTTTCTAGCAAAGTGTTGTACAGGGACTCTAACAACCAAAATTTGCGGTCCCTGCAGCAATTAATATTTCTTTATGGACGCGGCAATAGAAACTACAAGGAGCGTAACATTCAAGTATTGCGGTTCCTAGCTGCAGTGAAAATTTTATACTTTTTCTAGCAAAGTGCCATACAGGGACTCTAATTATACCCTTCATTATTATACCGTAACTTTTGGTTGTTAGAGTCCCTGTATGACACTTGGCCAGATAAGAGTACGAAATTTTCACTGCAGGGACCGCAATACTTGAATGTTACGCTCCCTGTAGTTTCTATTGCCGCGTCCATAAAGAAATAATTGCTGCAGGGACCGTAACTTTTGGTTGTAAGAGTCCCTGTATAACACTTGGCCAGATAAGTGTACGAAATTTTCACTGCAGGGACCGCAATACTTGAATGTTACGCTCCCTGTAGTTTCTATTGCCGCGTCCATAAAGAAATAATTGCTGCAGTGACCGTAACTTTTGGTTCTTAGAGTCCCTGTATAACACTTGGCCAGATAAGAGTACGAAATTTTCACTGCAGGGACCGCAATACTTATGAATGTTACGCTCCCTGTAGTTTCTATTGCCGCGTCCATAAAGAAATAATTGCTGCAGGGACCGTAACTTTTGGTTGTTAGAGTCCCTGTATAACACTTGGCCAGATAAGAGTACGAAATTTTTACTACAGGGACGTACCGCAATACTTGAATTTTACGCTCCCTGTGTGTATGTATTGCCGCGTTTCTTTAAGAAAATTTGATTACAGGGACCGCAACTTCGGGATATTACAGTCCCTGCATCTATTTCATGACAACACGTTTTACAAGTTCACTACAGGGACCGCATTGATCGAACACTTGGCTCCCTGTAACTTTTATTATACTTGGCCTATTATTAAAATTGACTACAGGGATCCTATATAGTTTCAAAAATTACGGTCCCTGCAATGCAACAAATGACGTACCGGAAATGCATTCAGTCGCGCATGCGCAGTTTCAATACAGGGAGCCTATGTTCTAGAATTGCGGTCCCTGTTACAGGGACTGTAGCCACCTCCTACTGGGAGTACTGTACATACCCGTGTATCGAGACTGGCGTTTCTCCTTCATTTTGCAGGGATTTCCGCTTAGCAGCATTCTTGCAACCAGGTGCACAACAAGTTCTTGTCATTAACGCTTATTTAGCTTCACATTTTCGTATAATATCACATAAAATATGGAGAAAATAGTAAAAAATTGCAATTTTTTCTCCATCCCAACATGGCGGACAACAATATCAAAACATTAGCGTCACGTGACTATCACGTGACCGTTACCACCCACTTCCTCCTCACGACCGAGCTTCACCGAGACAGCGCCATAGCCTATCCATACATACAAGATCCTTGCTCCGCGTGCATAACGCCAACCATGACGGGAAAAGAAAAATAATAATAATTGTTTTATTTTCATGAAAAACATTTAAAAATTTATCCTACAAGTAAGATTAATATTTTTTCAATAAATTATGGTTCAATACCGTAGAATAATAATGTACAAAATTAGGAATTCCAAAATTAATTTGTTCGAACTGTTATTTAGTCTGTTGGCTATTCTGAAAACGCCATGTTTTTGAGGATTTAGTACGTTAAGAATTTTAAAGACAGTCAAACCCACGTTGCTCTGTTAGAATATCTAATCACGAACATGTCTTGTGAGGAGGATGTGCTTAAAATACAGAAGAAACTAAATAAAATAGTTTCGGGAGAGAAATCGGTGGGTAAACGATGCTAATTAATGTCTTTGTTTGCGATAGCGGGGGCGGGATTTGGAGCTCCACTTTGGTAGACTTCCCTTTTTCTAGATAGTTCTCTCCTAATGCATTGAAAATGCTATTATTTTACTGCTGAAACATATTTAGCAAGTTCTGATTTAATTGTTTAGAAGCTAGTATTAGCTTTTGATACAATATTCTCACAAATTACTGATTGATGGCAACTTCGGCATTTTTTTTTTTTTTTTAGTTTGGGAAAACGATGCGCATGCCGGGAAAAGACTGACACTAATGCGGCTAATTTGAAATTGTTTCTAGTTTTGCTGTCGTATCAAGCTTTCTTATATTATAAACTGTCATCCCTCATACATAATGCATATAGTTTGATACAGTATGTATACTGTATGCATACATACTCTCAATGTATCTCTACAGAAGATCATGTATGCCTACTGTCCACAGGATTCTTATCAATAAACACAAATGAAAGTCTCAAACATTCTTTACTGGCAACTGTTATTTGCTTTGCTGCAAAATCAACCAGAGACCTAGCTGTGTCAACCAATAGGTGACTTGTCCTTACACTGATCCTCGCCATCTGTGAGTGGCGCTGCAACTTTTTGCAACTTGCAGTTCAAAATTGACCAATCACTTGACAGCATGACGTCATGTCGTTCTAACCCATCAATGGCTGCTCTGTGGTCAACCAATCGCAGAATCGCTTGGCAGCATGGCGAGCCGCGGTGGCCCGAGGTAGTTGTCTTTATCTCGCTAGTATTTGGAATTGAGCAGTGCTAGGGTGAAAACAATTGCACTGAAGCAAACTAGAATAGTTATACCACGTTTTGGCAGTGAAAAATGTTAACTTTTTATTTTCTTTCGTACCTAACTCGCGGTTCACAAAATTTTTCCCCCATCTTCGCAATGTATTATTTCGTTTCTACATGCTTTGACCGTACACGAAGTTGCAGCGCCACTCGCACAGATGGCGAGGATCAGTGTAAGGACAAGTCACCTATTGTATAGATGAGGTCTAACCCAGTTCTTTGCTCTCAAAATAAACAAAATTTAAGCCGGGCCTTAAGTTGAACTTCATCTAAAGTCTAACAGATCTTAGAATACCTGTAGATACTATGGTGCCAGCTCCAGACAGTCTAGACTGAATGGCGGCATCCAAAAGATCATTAATATATATTTTCAAGATGTCCGCCGATTTGTATGATAATATGCAATCAAGTGTAGGTCTTATGACCAGAAAATTCAATTTTCTGAAGTTTTCTAGAGTGATGGTGCAACCCACTCATGTCTATGTGCTCTAGGAATGTAGAACCTATGAAACCTTGAAAACTTTCCAACAACGGAGGTTTCTGATAGTCTCTAAAACACAGACTAAGAAATACAAGCTATTGACACTTTGTATTAACGACTTGAGATTGACTTTTTCACTGCACAGGACCCTGCGCTGGAGCTGTTGAAAAGCCTACAGAAGTTGCCGGTGACACTTGATGTTCTGACTCGCACTCGAATCGGCATGACCGTCAACGGTCTCCGCAAGTCGAGTTCGGACGAGGAGGTGATCAGCCTGGCCAAGACCCTCATCAAGAGCTGGAAGAAGTTCCTCTCTGGTAGGCAGCACTTAACAATCATGTCGCCTCAGATATGTGTTGTAAACACTTCTATTTTTTGTTGTATGTACACATAAGGTTGCATCAAAACCTCATGGTTTATACACAACACTGTGGCGACATTTGCTTGGCATTTGGAGTGTAATGTGTTTTGTTTTAACTGAGATTTAACTATTGTTTTATGATGGTTAATTACATTATATTTGAATTGTTGCAATGCTATTACACAAGAGAACATTGCAACTGTAAATTGAAATGATAATATTAATTTAGTTTCATAAAATGGCATTGAGAAATGTACTAAATCTTTGCTAAATTTAAATCAAGATAAACTTGAGTAAAGTAATATAAAAATAAATATTAATTGTCTTATCGTCCGAAATACTGAGCCATCTTCCTAGCTCGATCATGTGATGTTTCAGCTGTCTGCTATAATGAGCGTTATTGATTTACAGCTCATAATTGCATGTGATCGTGGTAAGCAGACAGCTCATTACTCCGGATGAAAAACATGTCTATGACTAACTAATTTGCTACAGTATGCTGTAGTTCCTATCTTTTTTGCCGCCCCCCACTAACACAAAGCCTGTGTCAGGCCCGGGTGCTCCAGGTAGCAAGGACTCTGCAAGCAGCTCCTCCAAGAAGCCAAGCAAGGAGTCCTCCAGTGACAGCAAACCCACCAGTGACAAGTCCGAGAGCAAGTCCAAGTCCTCGGCCCAGCAGTCCTTTCCTCCGAGTGGCACCACAGACTCCGTGAGGCTCAAATGTCGAGAGCTACTCTGTGCCGCCCTTAAGGGGGATGGAGGTGAGAGTGAGTTGTTTATGGCTGCAGCGATGATGTCGATCAGAGATGTCCAAGTCTTCAGAAAGTTGACCAAAATTTCAGAGCATGTTCCAGGATGGTACCACCGTTGCCCATATTATCCTGGTAGCATTTAAATTGCTGATGTAAAGCTTGTTTTGCTATGGAAATTTAGAAACAAATTTCACTTTGGCAAATTAGATACTAGCTTGTTGATATGCTTAGGACAATGGTGTGGGAGACCATGCACCTCTGGAGCTTAGGTTAACATTCTGGTCGTAAGACACTAGATTTCTCTGATGATTTCTGGATGTTAATAGTGAACTTCGCAACATTTTCATAACATTTGTACAACTAACCATGTTATTAATTACTACATTTCAAGCATTATGAATTATTTTTACCCCTCAATGCTCTTAAAATTAGTTAACAATACCTTGCTTATTTATTTATTTATTTATTTATTTATTCATTTAGGAAAACTTATTAACAAAACACTTACATAAATATTAGTACTGTTAATTTATTCTTCTTTAAACTTATAGTTTTTCCCCAGAAAAAAAGGGTATGAAACTTAAAAAAAAAAAAAAAAAAAAAAAAAAAAATCAAACTTGGAAATCACATGCAATGAGATATTTTCATTATTTTTAAAATTGAGTAAATGTCTCATTTCCAGGGCAGAGTTCCCAATCGGTGCACTAAACTAGATGTAGTTAGTATTTTTCAAAGGTGTTCTGATGATGATCGTAGAGATTCCGGAGGGCTGTACCACACCCGAGGATCTTGCTGAGGAACTGGAGGACGCCATCTACCAGGAGGTTCGGAACACAGACATGCGGTACAAGAACCGTGTCCGCAGCCGTGTGGCTAATCTCAAGGACACGAAGAACCCCGAGCTGCGACTAAACTTCCTGGTCGGGGCCATCACTGCACAGAAGCTGGCTGTCATGACAGCAGAGGTGAGATTACCACCGTACCCTGATCTCCATTGTCCTAAAGTAAAATCCCATGATGGCCCCTATATGTTTGAGCCTTCTAGAACCAACGATACTAGATGAGAGAAGATAACTTATTTTAAAGACAGCCGCTATGAGATATTAGAATGTGAAAATTTTAGTGGCTTAATCAAAAGAAGGGGTAAAAATGTGGTAATGTGAATTTTTTCAGATTTTTCTGAGACCGGGAACTATTTTTAAAAAATTATTGAAAGTCTCTTTTATGGCATCACGGGCAACACTGCCCTATCCTTTTTCTTAAGGAGTACCGCCCGTGACGTCATCAAAATAGACTTTCAATAATTTTTTAAAAATAGTTCCCAGTCTCAGAAAAATCTGAAAAAATTCACAGTACCATATTTTTACCCCTTCTTTCGATTAAGCCACTAAAATTTTCACATTCTAATATCTCATTGTTGCCATTTCGTCTCAGTGACGTCAACTGGTGTTTTAGGAGCACGTTTCATTGGATAGCTACTCTAAATTAGCTACTGGCTATTTTGAAAGTTGTTTAAAATAGTCAAGGACCTTACTTCTTCAATTTGCCATCCCCAGCACTTGTATTATCTTTATTGTAGTACCTAGACACAAGATGTTGGTGGGCTTACTTACAAAGAATGTTTGTGTCAGGAAATGGCAAGCAATGAGATGAAGGGCCTGCGAGACAAGTTCAAGAAGGAGGCGATCAACGACGCCCAGCTGGCCCACGTGGAGGGCACTAAGACTGACCTGCTGCAGTGCGGAAAGTGCAAGAAGAGGGAGTGTACCTACAACCAGGCAAGTTGACGCACTTTATCATCAGGATATTCGAGCATCAAATTTTTAGGACCCATTGCACCATGAAATTTAAAAATAGCATTGCAGGGTGGGCAAATTTGAAAGTTTTGTGGTACAATATGTGAATGTGAGTTGGCTAAGCCGTTAAAATTGGTAACTTAACCTGTATAAGGGAACGTTGGCCAGCACTACACTGTATCACGAGATACTTAACTAGCTATAGAGGGTAATTTTGATATTTAAGTGTCGAGGGTTAATCAGGCTATCATGTTTTTACTTGTTGTTTTAATTTAGTCTTGATGTACAATGTTTAACTTGCCATGATAAAAGGGAAACATTTTTTGTCTAATTGCTTTTTCATGGTTTATTTATTTTTATTTTCTTTCTTTTTTTTTAACTTCCTTTTCGATTTTTTTTTTTTTTTTTTTTTACAACCCTGAAATGTGCTATCAGTTCTAGTATGAGAGAAAAATTATTTTAATTTAACAGCAAAATTAAATGCACAGTATGTAAAATATATAAAAATTCTGGTGAAACTTTGTGAATAAATAGCATTTGATTTTTCTTGTCCCACTATGTATTGTATTTCTATATTAAAATAATTTTGACAATGGACAACCTGCATGCAATTTTTTTATTGCAGACATGAATAGAGGGTACCAAATTATGCTACGTACTCTGAATTTTTCAGATTTTTTTAACATCCAGAACTATGTTTAAATAATTATTGAAAGTGTGGCCACACCCTCTGGAGGTGTCAATAGGCATCTATTCCCTATGCTTGTTACTAAGGATGTGGCAACTTCAATTACAGAATATTCAATAAATATTTAAAAATAGTCCCGGGACTCAAAAAGATCTGAAATAATAATTCATAATTCAGAGTAACACAGTTTGGTACCCTCTATTCGTTTCTGCAATAAAAATTATTCATGCATGTTGTCCATTAAAAAAACATGCTGTATACTGTATTGTGTAGTAACTCTTTTGTCCAACTTGTTGGCTTGTAGCACCCATATACACTCTGCAAATTAGAAAATCTCCTATAATTGGCTAATTTATTCTTTGTGGAAATACATTGAATGAATGAAATCATCTTATTTTGCCCACAGATGCAGACGCGAAGTGCCGACGAGCCGATGACGACCTTCGTCCTGTGTAACTCGTGTGGTAACCGGTGGAAGTTCTGCTGAGCCCTCCGTGACGGCAATCCTGGCAGCACAGTGTCGGACAAAACTCAAGCATGACTCATCGGGTTCACCTCAAATAACATGTATTTTGTGGGGTAATATTAAATTTATAGGTGGTATTGAGAAATAATTTAGATAACAACCTAGAAATTTTTAATACATTGTTTAGTTAAGATGCTATATATTAAGAATTTCTAGGTTTAAATCTCTGCCAATACCCATGTTGTATGTAAACAAAAGTTAAGATGTTGATGTATAGCCTCACATTAATGAATATTTGTGTATATTTAGTATAAAAATGGATTCCTAGAACAAACAAGCATGACATGCTGTTTATTATGCTCTACAAGTAAATTTGTTCTGTATGTAATAATTCGTCGCCTCAGAATGCAAGTCGCGTAAGTACAAAAAAAATTGATGGGACTTTGAGCTTTAAGTTATATTGATATAAGGTTCAAAGTTGCATCAATTTTTTTTGTACTTACGCGACTTGCATTCTGAGGCGACGAATTATATAAGACCTTAAACAGAACTTTTTTTGTATTTTAAATTTATCAGTAAATTGTTTCTAAATGTTCACTTATTTTGTATTTACAGAGCTATACAAAATAGTAAAATGAGTATTTAAAAATACTGTAATTAAATTTTGTTATAATCCTTATAAATGGTTAATTATTTTATATTTATATAAATTGGTTTCATACTATAAAACAATATCACATAAACATGCAAGATAAAATTTTAAGTCATATCCATTGATACTGAAACATTGTTTTATACAAGTCGTACTTATGATGGAACTAAAATTTTGCTGCCAAGCCACTGTTCCACACTGTCAGGATAGTTGCCCCAAAGTAGTGTCTGTCCTCGTCGTGAGCTCCTCTCATTATTAACACATTGAAACTTAAGTCCATGCTTAGTGTTCACCTCATTACAATATAAAATGTGTCTCCTCAAATCTATTAAGTTAATAATACATAATGTGATTTTACTTTAAGTAAAATAGATTTTGGTTTATTATTTGGTTATTAGAAAAGATTTTCTTGTGAAATTATATCATAGAAAAATCACACTTTGTTACATCAACTTATGATGTATAAAGGGACATTTTTTGCAAAATTCCATTCATTTTTTTTTTTTTTTTAACCCATCTAGAAAAAAACACGAGTTTCCTGCAAACATTACAGTTTTGTTGATCAGTATTTTTATTTTTATTTTTTTTCCTTGATCTAATTCATAAATAAAAAAATTGAACTGATCATTTGATTTGATATCATAAAGATGTATCTACACTTCAACTTCTAACTATCATAATAACAGGAGCATGGGCTTGTTAAATATAAATCAATGGGCGTACGTAGTGTTATTAATTAAATCATAATGCAACTTACTAGTTGTGAGAAATTAAATCCGTGGTTGGTGTTTGACTCTTGGGTTGCGTCCCAAAACATAATATTTGTCCTCTCTGTGTGCTCTACCTTCCTTTGTCCCCTATGAAATGGCTGAAAAACCTAGGCCATAATATGCATCCTCTCCTACGTGGGAGGGGAGGGATCGAGTAGGGACCTTATGGTAGACGAGAAAAGTAATGGGGCGCACCATGGTATTAGTGTCTCACTTATAAATATCACACATCAGAGACCTGAGATCGCCAAATGCAAAACCAGGCAAGTGACATTTGCAATTAATGTATTTCTCCATGTTTGGTGAAAAGAGAAATAGTTCTTTTCACTTGAAAGTATAGTTGTTTGGTTTTGTATCTGGTGGTGTCACATAATAATGCATATTTTATATAAATTAATTGGATCAAATTCAATATTTTTTTTAAATAAATATATTTATAAATAATTTTATGTAAAATTTACAGATTAAAATTAATAATTAGTTGATATTCATGTTTAGTTCATAACATTTTCTTCAAATTTTTTTTTTTTTTTTAGTAATATGTTTAACTTTAATATTACATTATTCTATCAAATAGGCTCTTAGTAATATTTTTTTGCAGTGCAAAATAATCGTTAAAATTAAATGTAAATATATCACATGATTCAAAGAAAAAAGTTTGTTATGTCATCCACATTTTATTATAAAACCACTTTCTCGTATTTTTGGTGTTCTGACTTTCTACAATGAAAGCGTTAAAAAAATAACAATAGTGGCAATTCACAAAGACTTGGGCATTGGTTTTATTCTTCAAACTTAAGTATTTGATTCAAATTGTAGTGCTAAAAATTTGGTAGACTAAGTTCTTTGTAAATAGTCACTATTGTTTCAAAATTTGATGTGTTCAGACCTTTCATCAAAGTAGAGGCGGAGTTATCATCAGACCAAAAGCTGCATGTAAAATGTTGGTAGTACCTAAATGTGTTTTATTTTTGTCAAAGTAAAATGAACCAATAATTTTTTAGGGGATAAATATAGATTGTTATTTGTAAATTATTTTTCACTTTCCTATGTTTTATCATAAAATGATTGGTTCTTTAAGATTATAAAGGTATTTAAATCATTTATTTGTTTTCATATATTTCTGTGTACAAAATGAAATAAAAGTTTACTTTCAAAAACTTAATAACTACATTTGTTTAAACATCCCTACACCTTGTAGCTGAAATGATAATATCACAGGTCAGGCAAAAAAAAACAATAATAATTCATTATTTTCAGACTATTCTTACTTAGAATATATATATATATATATTATGTATATATCACATATAACATATATAATATAATATTATATACTGTGATCAAAAATTATAAAAGAAAATTACGAAAATATAGTTTTACTCCCTGATCTGAGTTTTTAACGCTCGAAGGGTTGCCGATATTACAGGGGAACATACTTCTTTTTTTTTTTTTATTACAATAAATATAATTATTAGTTTCTTATTAAACACAAAAAGTGTACATGTAAAATAATATTAGAAATACACACTAGAATAATACTGTAATAGAACATATAAAACACACATACAAATTATATATATAATAGTTATATACAGAATAATAGAAAATGAATATAATTATAATATCCACATAAGATTATTGTCTTTTTTTTTAATCAATATGATAATTATTTTTACATGTGAATTGTCATTTGCACGATATAAGTTTAATTAGTTTTTCCAGAAATCTCGTATGATCATGACCATGGAGAAAATACTCCATAATGGAGTATCGACCTCAATTTTTTTTATTGCAGAAATGGATAGAGGGTAAAAATTTATGCTATCCTGATTTTTTTCAGATTTTTTAGAGCCCGGGAAGTATTTTTAAAAAATTATTGAAAGTCATTTTTGTGACGTCACGCGGCGGCAAGTCCTACCTTTTTCTTAAGGAGCGACGACGTCTCATGACGTCACAAAAAGAACTTTCAATCATTTTTAAAAATAGTTCCCGGGCTTTAAAAAATCAGGGTATAGCATAACTTTGCACCCTCTATCCATTTCTGCAATAAAAAAATAGAAGTCGATACTCAATAATTTATCCATCCATGATCATGACATTTTAATTATATTCATATACTTTGAATTATATTCAAAGTCCTCGATCTTCTGAATAGAAAATTATGGATCAGCCGTTTTCTTGGAAAAGGTATATATGCGTTCTTCCTATACACGGAAAATTGTAAATAGTTTTTATAAATAATAAAATTGTGTTTGTTATTGCAATTTAATTAACTATATAATATGTATTATATGTAACAACAATTAATGCTCTCTTCGGAAAAGCGCACTAATATATATATATATATATATATATATATATATATATATATATATATATATATATATTATACCATGAAAAAATTACATGTATGTGTTTTTTTAGAAATTCTTGGGTCGAAACTTGAAGAATATTAAATTACGTAAATTTAAATGCTTAATTAATTTTATAATTCTAATGATTATTAATCGTATAAAAGCATCGAAATTTATTGTCATATGCATGATACTTGGAACTGAAAGTAGAGAGTAATAGACGTAATAGTTAATAAGTAGAATGAGCGAAAATAAAAGAAGAGGAACGAGAGCGCGCTGATGACGGCAATATGTATTTATTTAGCCAAGAAAAATTTTCAATTGTCGGCTAAAAACGGAAATCTTGTTCCACAAACAACTATATTATGGTTTATAACAGCTACATATAATATATCAAAAAACAATTATAACATAATGATATAACATATCTTAATTATTTAAGAAGGCACAAACAAAAGATCATAAACATTATCATAATTATAGGATAATTTACGCATTTTGGTTATAAAATATGTATTGTAAATTAAAATATTCCCATATATTATAGAATTAAAAGAGGAAAATGTGCCTTAATTTATTATATTACATGTTTCTTAATTTTAAGTGCAAGTTAAAAATTAAACATTGTTGCAACCTTTGTAAATAATATTGTTGAAATAATTTAAAGTTTCAGACTTGAAGTAGTAAAATAATGTAGTATGGGTTGCATACACCCAGGAGAATATGTGCTTATATTAATTACATATATGCTCTTATTGTTATAATTTTATTAAATATTAGATCGAATTTCATATAACATGCATGCTTGACAATTTTGTTAATAAGTACGTGTTGTTACTTATGTAAGTGTGTACCGTTTTTTTTATTTTTTTGTCTTGTAATAGTAATTGTAAGAGTAATTTGACGCATTTCATATACAACTTTTTAACGTAATTACATTAATCATTTAATTGTTATTGAATTTGTTGTGTTCTATCTATATATAAAAAAGAATAGAATAGAATAGAATAGAATAGAATAGAATAGAATATTTTTATTCGACCACTGGCGGTATAACAGTATAGTCTCTATATTGGGTAAAATAAATAAATTAAAATCTTCGATCGGGACACTTTTAAGACTGCAGCTTATGATAAAATCTTTGCTTAAAAGCATTCTCAATATTATAAGTAATTGCTCTATTTTTTTTTAAATTTCTTGCTAAAGAACGAGATTATAGGATGAAAGGGTCATACAAATTTTAAAAGATAAAATTAATTTAATTTAAATTTCAGCTTTTATATATAAGGTATTATAGGTTCAATTATTTCCATGAAAAATTATTTAATATACTGAATTAAAAATTATCAAAATAATAAGCATAAAAACAGAATTAATTTATAAAACATAAAAGAGAAATTTGGAAATGTCATATTTTTGTCAAATTCATTTTATTTACATTATGCAATTACACAATTAATAAAGACAAAGGTATATATATAATACTGCGGTGTTAAACGAACTGCTCCAATGCAAGCTTGTTAGGCACGACGGGCGGCAGGCGCGTTCTGGGCGATCACCTTGATGGCGGCGAAGGTCTCGGTGGCCACGGGCAAAATGTCGGAGGCCGGAGGGTCGTAGCCCTCGGGTCCGCCGCCTACCAGCTCCAGCGTGTAGGTCAGGGGAATGCCGGCCACCTCGTATGCGAAGTCCGTGCTCTGACCGTACTTGAAGCCTGCGGGAGGAACGTTCGTTAGCATGGACTTTGAGATGAAGGTGACATTGAGATACTGACCGACGACCTCAGACGTGGCGCCCACCTCGTACTGTGTCCCACGGACCGCGGCGATCGCTGAGGCTGCCTCGGTGGCCACGCGCAACTGGACACAAAAATTACTTAAAATTTACCAGTCCTTCAGTCAATATAAATAATATGTTCCTAGCTTTTGACGAGTGGGACGAGTCATTCAAAGTGCATATATGGCATAAATTTTATGATTTTTTCAGATTTCTTTCGAACCCTCAAAAACCCTTAAAATCACTCTGCAAAATTCCGTGACGTCATAGTCATGCAAATATTTAACATGCATGACTATGACATCAAAATCTTTTCCCTCAAATTTTGAGGGTGCTATAAGAACTCTGAAAATTTTGACAAAATTTAATACATTACTGAAGGTCCTCTATCACAAAATATGAAATAATGAAAAAAATGGAGGTGTGCATTCCGCTCTCAAGATACAAAAACAATGTTCAATTTAGTGAAAGAACTATATGTATTTAATATTTAATTCGACCCCACTATTCAGTAATATTACTCACGAGCTCGTCGTTGTTGGGGACCAGCTCGCTGCTGTAGCCGGGCGGGAACACGAGGGCCTGCAACAATACAACGAGGTCACTCACATTGTTGCAACGAAGTTAATCGCCAGCTGCACTCACGGGTCCGAAAGAGTGCAGGCTGAGGTAGGTGGTGATGCTGGTCGTGGCCAGGAGGAAGTCGCCCACTGCCTTCGCCTCAGCTGTTGAGTCGGGAGCGGGGCCCTCGTAGTTGTCCGAGCACACCGGCTCGCCGCCGCCCGCTGCACCAGTGATCGAGTTAGTAATTGACTGACAGTGTATAGAGTCCTCAATACTAACCGGCAAAGCCCGCATCGAAGTTCCTGTTAGGGTCGACTCCCAGGCAGTCGCTGCCGGCGTTCGTCTCCCGGTTCTTACGCCACAGTCGCTCCTGCAATCCGAACATAAAAGCCACATTGATGGTCATAATTATGTGAGTGTACTCACGTCACTCCAGCTGTAGGCGTAGCTGTCGGGACTGACGATGGGCAGGAAGTAGAAGTCCACGGCGTCAAGCAGCGCCTGGTTAGCCGCGTAGTTCTCGGTGAGCTCGTTGATGGCGTTCAGAGCGACAGGCAGCGACACCCACTCTTTGCCGTGGAACACTGCAGCTCACACAAAAGCACGTTAGCACACACCCAACTACATATCAAGCTTAAACTCACGGGCGTCAATCCAGACGGCGGGCTTAGCACCACCGTTGGAGAGCTTGAGCACACGGATGTCGCGACCCTCAGAAGTCTGTCCGATCACCTGCAGGCTAGCCAACTGGGGGAAGTCGCTCACCACCGAGTCCACGAACGCGTTCGCCTGCACAGACAGTCTCTCACTTACCACGTGTCTTAATTTTCATGCTGGAGTCAAGTGTGAGAGTTTTACGTACCTCGTCGAGGTCCAAGAAACGGTCCAGGGCGAGGGCACGAGATGATCTGGAGACAAAAATTAAAGTTATTGATTGACGTCGGACTAATATAACTATAATGAAATGAGCTCATAATACTTATAAGCGACTAGTAATTAGTATATTACACTATATGCCTATTTCAATTTTGGTACTTATATTTTCAAATGGCATGATTTATTTTTGACTCACCTCAGGGACTTTGCGATGGCCGGGCCACTGAGGGCCAGCAGCAGCAGCAGGCAGGCGGAGAATTTCATGGTGTGTGGCTGTGATGTCCGCTGACTCACGAGGACCTCTTTTATAGCCGAGCTGCTGATGTCATGGCGCGTAATCAGCGAGAGATGCGACCGCGTGCAAAGCCGAGCCTCTGGTGCGTGGGGCGCACGTGCGTTTTGTGTGTCAACCAAAAAGATAACCTGTGTGATGTAATGTATCTAGTGTTTTTTTTTCTTTTAATTTTATTAAATAAAATAATTTTTTTTACTTTACCTTAGAGTATAATAATAAAATGGACAACAATACGTTATATATAAACGAATGGAGAGCAGAAATAATTTGTGACGTATATTATTTATCGTATTTGAATATTTCTTTATATGTCTAGGAAACAATTTCCAATATTTTTGAAAATTATGTTGCTGACAGCCATGCCCCATATTGTAGTAATTAGAAGCCTTGCCTGGGAAATCTGGTTACTAAATTTCTAATTCCAATTCCTGTTACAAAGAATTGAGGAAAAAAAAATGAATTGAGCAGTACTTTTTTTAAATTTTGTTATATCCAATTGTTTATATCTTATCTTAATAAAACACTATCCTAATATTTTTTTAAATTTTGTTATATCCAATTGTTTATATCTTATCTTAATAAAACACTATCCTAATATTTTTTTCAAATTTTGTTATATCCAATTGTTTATATCTTATCTTAATAAAACACTATCCTAATATTTTTTTCAAATTTTGTTATGCCATGTATTGATATACAATTATATACATGTAAATAAATACTTATATATTATAATATGATACATTGCATATATTATTTATTTTATATTCAAGCATTTTGTGTAGTAACAACGATTGTACAAATCAATGTATAGATGCTAATTATTATTAAATTCATGTGCTTCTTTCATGGATTCGAATCAGAGCTTTTCAAATAAATTTAATTTTCCATGAACATTTTATCAATAATTTCAACGAAAACTATTAATTGTTACTGATTCTACCTCATATAATATATAATATGATCCCCGTCTCACTTTTTTATTTATTTATTTATTTATTTATTTATTTATTTATTTATTTATTTATTTATTTATTTATTTATTTATTTATTTATTTATTTATTTATTTATTTATTTATTTATTTATTTATTTATTTATTTATTTATTTATTTATTTATTTATTATATTTATTCAAAAAACAGACTACAGGTTAGGTAATCCGATTATAAAGAATCTCGTTATCTCCATCTTTGTTTTCTATTTTATTGAAATTTACATACAATATCATGCAGTGTACAGTACGTACAATAAATTTTCTGTATAACTCGGTTGTATTATAATATTTTTTCTTTTACCTTTGAAATTTATATAATATAATAAATAAAACGTAATTTTTGTGCTCTATTGATATAATTAATTATATTAAAGTATGACATTTTTATATTTGTATTTTATATATTATTATATTTCGTACATTCAAAAATTTAAAAACATTATTAGTATCATGATTATTATTCTGAATTATTTTAAAAATTCGTGTAATGTCCCTAGTCGAAAAATAAGAGTGCTAAGTGGTAATTTGAGCAGTAGTCAAGTAGTTGACTACTTGTTTTTAAGTAGTCAACTACTTAAAACAAGTAGTTGATTACTTAAAAACAAGTAGTCAACTACTTGACTACTGCTCAAATTACCACTTAGCACTCTTATTTTTCGACTAGGGGTGTTTATACAGCACACACTTGTGTATTGATGTTTTAAATTAAATGTAATTGATTATGGAAGAACAGAGGAATCCTTCTCGTGCCTTCATGAGCTGGGAGGTAGAGCAGGAGGCTCGTCACCTGATAAGACAAAAACATCACGCCTCTCGCACGCCAGCTGATAACGATACATTGTACGTACATTCTGTGTGCACGTTGCTAATTATTTGAAATGCATGGAAATATTAGATAATTGTCTAGACAAGATTGTACCAGGGGTGTGATATTGATAAAGTGAGATCTCGTTGTAAGAAAGACCACGTGTGCACTTTGATGAACCCGCGTGCGCACCAACAAGCACGTGCGTCTAACGTGGCGAACAGCGAGCACGCACGTTTAATGAAAATTAAAAAAAAAAAAATCATTTGACACGAACAATTTGTTTTTAAATTCACACCTGCTTCATGCTAAAAAAAAACAAAACATTAATTAAATTAAAATTAGATATTTCTAAGATATTTGCCATGAATTTATTGTCTTCACAGATTACGTTGCAAAACGGTCTCACACAGATCATGTACGTATAGGTGTGAATTTCATGCTCTTTCGAGGTGAACAAATAGTTAAAAGTAAATGAAATTTATACCTTGCTTCAATTAAATTCAGAAAGATATGTTAGTTAAAAAAAATGTTCGTGTCAAATTATTTTTTGCCTGTTTCATTAAATGTTATAATACCACGTGCTGTTCGCCACGTTAGACGCACGTGCTTGTTGGTGCGCGCGCGGGTTCATCAAAGCGCACACGTGGTCTTTCTTACAACGAGATCTCACTTTATCAATGTCACACCCCTGGTACAATCTTGTCTAGACAATTATCTAATATTTCCATGCATTTCAAATAATTAGCAACGTGCACACAGAATGTACGTACAATGTATCGTTATCAGCTGGCGTGCGAGGGGCGTGATGTTTTTGTCTTATCAGGTGACGAGCCTCCTGCTCTACCTCCTGAGGAAGAATCCTGTGTTATTTGCTGCATGCAGGGAATGTTTACTTTGCTGCCATCCATCAATAGTTACATAAATTATATGAGATGATTAAAAAACACTTTTTTATATTAATTTTGTAAGTGTCTACAATAAACTGTATATATAAATAATAATATTAATAAATTACTGTGTTGATATCGGCAATTAAGGGCATTGGGTGTAGCACCAGTAGTTGGCAACACTGACGTATCTTCACCATGTTAATTTTTTATCATTGCTCCTCGGAGTAATTTTTATGCTAGAGCTAAGCAGATTGCTGTAGTATCAAGATAATTCGTATCTCAAGTGCACAATTTGGCTGAATAAAGCCTGATTTAAAGAAAAATATTTTTTTTATATTTTAGAAAAATGCATGTAAATTTAAAAAAATTACTAAAAAATAATTTTCTTTAAATCAGGCTTTATTTAGCCAAATTGTGCACTTGGGCTACTAATTATCTTGATACTACAGCAATCAGCTTGGCTCTAGCATAAAAATTACTCCGAGGAGCAAGGATAAAAAATTAACATGGTGAAGATACGTCAGTGTTGCCAACTACCGGTGTTACACCCAATGCCCTTAAAACTTAAAATTATGTGCTTTAAAAGATTGTCTATTATTCGCAGATAGATATAGTATAAATTAGAGTAACTTAACTATAGTTTTTTAGGTGATACTCTAACATAAATAAATAGTTAGGGAAAATAGTTGGAAATAAAAAAAGTGTTATAATATCATTGAGCTCTATACAAGGCTAGAGGGATAATGCCCTATACTTCTCAATGTTAAACTGTGCGCACGGTCCGGCGGGAGGAAGTGGGTGGGAGATTGCGCTTTCGTCACACATTCCAACGTATTCTCCTCAGAATTGCCAACTGCAGTGTAACTTTTAATACTTATTTTATAAGGAAACTTTCTTAGGTTGGTCAACCAGGCATTCGATAGCACCGACCACCACCCACTTTCCTCCCAGACGCCGTGCGCGCCTAAAACAGCTGATTAGCCCTCTAGCCTTGTATAGAGCTCAATGTATAATATATAGAGACATTTCATTTTTACAATAATTGATCAATATTTTACTGAATATGCAGTGAAACTTCACATAAATAATAATAAATATATATTATATAAATATAATATTTATATAAAATGTTAAAAACCACGGTTCTGTAAAATATAATGAAAATAGAGGACTTCTCAATATTATACTGCACACCATATAAAGCATGGAGGAAATAGACAGGAGAGCATTCTATAAGTACGCGCCCCTGTTAATAAAGGAGATAAGAGTGTTAACCGCTACGAGTACCATCTATACGCAGTTTTTCGACCTAACCTAACATCGGCCGCCTAGCCGCAATTATAGAATATGTAGAAGAATGGGTATTCGCGACAATGGAGTTCCACAATAGCAGTTGATTGCAGGCATCAGAAACTTACGATTTATTATTTGCTGAGAATATTTAAGCATTTAATGCAATATTGTATTGTTAATAAATTGATAAAATATATAGTAATTTATAATAGATTTCAATAGAATTTCCGGTGGTATGGCGGTTCACTTTCCTGCTAGAGAATACCCATCCTTCTACCGGCCTTCTACTTGTCCTAGCTTCCCGCCTTTTATTGCATCAGCTGCACTGCTGAATGGCTGCTGCATGAGTTGTTTGTGACATTTTTCTTCGTGAGCACAACATTTAATTATTTCCTATTTCTCAATAAAATGGCTTGATTGAGCAATTCTTAACTTCAATCCATGTATATTAGCAATACATGAAATTGCTTTTTATTTGTTTAGAACACGCCAAAGCTTAGATACAGCACAGATAAGTGGGTGATGCAAAGCCGCGATCACAGTAACACACTAGTGATTTCGATAAATCTTTTTGTGATGAAAATTGTGCCTTGGAATAAACAGACCGCATGTAGAAGACTGGAAATTTAATAAGGTATGTGAGTATATCTTTTATTTCACGGTGGCTTGAACTGTTGGCTAGCACTAAAAGGAAATGTGAATCGTCAATCGAACTTCGCATCTAATAAGCATAATAATCCGCTTGGGCGACGATGTTAGGTTAGGTCGAAAAACTTCATATGGATGGCGCTAGTGACGATTAACACCCTTATCTCCAGCTCTATATCCCTGTTGGGTATCCTTCTATAATTTATCCATGATATAAAGTATAACTATATTTTGTTGCAGAATCGTTATAAATATAAACACATAAATACGTAATTTTAGCATAACGCGTGCATATAAAACTTATATTAGCTATGAGCAAAAGGTTATATGAAAATCAAGTATGATAATTATATATTATTATGTAATTTCTTCACTTTTTATTACTGCACATTGTACATCACTTGAATATCGACGAGGTTGGACTATAAATTCTTAATTTGTCTCAAAACTCAAAAAATATATAGTCTAATTTATTAACCTCCAAAACTAAAAAATTTCTACAACGTTATTTTTTAAAAAAAAAAAAGCGAAATTTTGAACTTTTAAGTGGTAATTAGATTTGAAGTATAAAATTTTATTTTTAAAAATAGCAATACAATCGTAATTATTAATTATATACATCCTTTAAAAATTGCTGAATTTATTTTCAGTACATTAATTCAACAGGCTTTACAATTATTATATTAATTATTAAAACCTGAATTATAGGATTATTCTGGATGCACAACAAAAAATTAAATTTCGGAAAATGAATTTTTTATTTTATTATATTTACCTCATGAATACATAAAAAACAAGTCAGAGGCAGGAGACAACAAACAGTCCAAGCAGAACCTAACACGAAAAGTGCATAGTATGATCCAGTGAAACAAAGTTGTAAAAAGAAAAATATATGTTATAATAACATGGGTAAATAAATTTAGAAATCGATCAATGCTGAGCTGCTAAAAGCTTGTAGGCTAGTATTTGGACTATATAAAGATATTATTATTCAGCAAGCTCGTTTATTACTGCATATGTCTGTTGCAATTGACAGGTTTAAGGGGTTAAAATCGTTGAACATATTTAAGAAGCATTTTGAAATATGAAGTACACAAAATAGATCTAAATATTGTATATAATATTTTTGTTACTTGTCTACTTGAAGACCAATAAATTATTTGATTTGATTTAAATTAAAATGAATTATTAAGAACAATTAGTAAGTTTTAATATAATATTATATAAACTTTAACATATATTATATTACACAGCTTATCTTTTTGGCCTTTTTGGTTGACACACGAAACGCACGTGCGCCCCACGCACCAGAGGCTCGGCTCTGCACGCGGTCGCATCTCTCGCTGATTACGCGCCATGACATCAGCAGCTCGGCTATAAAAGAGGTCCTCGTGAGTCAGCGGACATCACAGCCACACACCATGAAATTCTCCGCCTGCCTGCTGCTGCTGCTGGCCCTCAGTGGCCCGGCCATCGCAAAGTCCCTGAGGTGAGTCCCTAAATAAATCATGCCATTTGAAAATAAGTACCAAAATTGAAATATGCATATAGTGTAATATACTAATTACTAGTCGCTTATAATTATTATGAGCTCATTTCATTAGTTATATTAGTCCGACGTCAATCAATAACTTTAATTTTTGCCTCCAGATCATCTCGTGCCCTCGCCCTGGACCGTTTCTTGGACCTCGACGAGGTACGTAAAACTCTCACACTTGGCTCCAGCATGAAAATTAAGACACGTGGTAAGTGAGAGACTGTCTGTGCAGGCGAACGCGTTCGTGGACTCGGTGGTGAGCGACTTCCCCCAGTTGGCTAGCCTGCAGGTGATCGGACAGACTTCTGAGGGTCGCGACATCCGTGTGCTCAAGCTCTCCAACGGTGGTGCTAAGCCCGCCGTCTGGATTGACGCCCGTGAGTTTAAGCTTGGTATGTAGTTGGGTGTGTGCTAACGTGCTTTTATGTGAGCTGCAGTGTTCCACGGCAAAGAGTGGGTATCGCTGCCTGTCGCTCTGAACGCCATCAACGAGCTCACCGAGAACTACGCGGCTAACCAGGCGCTGCTTGACGCCGTGGACTTCTATTTCCTGCCCATCGTCAGTCCCGACAGCTACGCCTACAGCTGGAGTGGCGTGAGTACACTTACATAATTATGACCATCAAAGTGGCTTTTATGTTCGGATTGCAGGAGCGACTGTGGCGTAAGAACCGGGAGACGAACGCCGGCAGCGACTGCATGGGAGTCGACCCTAACAGGAACTTCGATGCGGGCTTTGCCGGTTAGTAATTGAGGACTCTATAAACTGTCAGTCAATTACTAACTCGATCACTGGTGCAGCGGGCGGCGGCGAGCCGGTGTGCTCGGACAACTACGAGGGCCCCGCTCCCGACTCAACAGCTGAGGCGAAGGCAGTGGGCGACTTCCTCCTGGCCACGACCAGCATCACCACCTACCTCAGCCTGCACTCTTTCGGACCCGTGAGTACAGCTGGCGATTAACTTCGTTGCAACAATGTGAGTGACCTCGTTGTATTGTTGCAGGCCCTCGTGTTCCCGCCCGGCTACAGCAGCGAGCTGGTCCCCAACAACGACGAACTCGTGAGTAATTTTACTGAATAGTGGGGTCGAATTAAATACGTAATTCATTCACTAGATTGAACCTTGTTTTTGTGTCTTGAGAGCGGAATGCACACTTCCATTTTTTTCATTATTTCATATTTTGTGATAGAGGACCTTCAGTAATGTATTAAATTTTGTCAAAATTTTCAGAGTTCTTATAGCACCCTCAAAATTTGAGGGAAAGGATTTTGATGTCATAGGCATGCATGTTAAATAGTTGCATGACTATGACGTCACGGAATTTTGCAGAGTGATTTGAAGGGTGTTTGAGGGTTCGAAAGAAATCTGAAAAAATCATAAAATTTATGCCATATATGCACTTTGAATGACTCGTCCCACTCGTCAAAAGCTAGGAACATATTATTTATATTGACTGAAGGACTGGTAAATTTTAAGTAATTTTTGTGTCCAGTTGCGCGTGGCCACCGAGGCAGCCTCAGCGATCGCCGCGGTCCGTGGGACACAGTACGAGGTGGGCGCCACGTCTGAGGTCGTCGGTCAGTATCTCAATGTCACCTTCATCTCAAAGTCCATGCTAACGAACGTTCCTCCCGCAGGCTTCAAGTACGGTCAGAGCACGGACTTCGCATATGAGGTGGCCGGCATTCCCCTGACCTACACGCTGGAGCTGGTAGGCGGTGGACCCGAGGGCTACGACCCTCCGGCCTCCGACATCTTGCCCGTGGCCACCGAGACTTTCGCCGCCATCAAGGTGATCGCCCAGAACGCGCCTGCCGCCCGTCGTGCCTAACAAGCTTGCATTGGAGCAGTTCTTTTAACACCGCATTATTATATATATACCTTTGTCTTTATTAATTGTGTAATTGTATAATGTAAATAAAATGAAGTGACAGAAATATGAAATTTCTCTTTTTTTATTTTATAAATTTTGTGCTATGCTTATTAATTTGATATTTTTAATGTAATTTAAATATTAAATGAATTTTTCATGAAATTGTTGAAATACCAAAAGCTAAAAAATGTCATGATATTAATTTTCCATTTATGAAAAATAAAAATACAATATTACAATAATAAAAATACAACATTTTGATTCAATGTTTTATCATCCTCGGATCATTATACAGCTTAGTACATAAAATAATTTATTTTCTTTTACATATTTTGTTTATTTTATTATACGTGACTCTACAGTATATTTATTATATGACTCTATATATATATATAGAGCAAAGAGCTTTAAATTAAAATATCGTACAGATTTGAGGGAATACATTCAATACCACATTAAGTTCTTTTTTTTCAAAGAACTAATCAGCATGCAGATAGCACCATATCGTATATTTCGTTATTTCTTCACTGTCAGTTGGCCTGACTTCTGTGCTACCCAGAAAGTCTGGATATCTCGAACGGTAGTAACGCTGAAACAGCAACAATCGATTAGTCGAACTGTGAAACAACAACAATCGATTAGGTCGAACAAGGACAACACTGACCTAAAGAAGACGTTCTCCATTAATGACGGGGGAGCCTCCCACAACACCGTGATCTTCTTCTTGACCTCGGAATTAACTTGCGTCACACCAGTCTGAAAGAAACGGAATTAAGTTGAATTTTGCAGAAATTGCGTTACAAAAGTAATTGTTGTACACATTATCATCACATATTTATTATATATTGCATAAATGGATAGAGGGGGTGCAAAGATATTAAGCTATAAAGGTGAATTTCCATGGAGCGGGGAAATCGAGAAAATCGCATGCCGCATTTTCTCTCGATTTTATCGCCAATATTGTCGCCATATAAGAAATTGAAGAAAGTGCGTTTTACTTGCTCCGCCAAGCCCCGCTCGGCATCGCTCCATGCATGGAAAAGTACCTTAATGTTGTATTTTTTTTTTTTTCAGATTTTTTAGAGACCGGTTACTATCTGTTTTAATATTTAAGGTCGGTACAAACCATGCCCACTTCTTCTCGAAGCATGCACTAATTAATAAAAGTATAAAAAACTTCGCCGCCGATTATTGTTACTATAATTATTTTTCCTGTCCTAGACTCAGAAAAGTATAAATATAAAAGTTCATACTAGTTGGCATAATTTTATATCTCATACAAAACTTTTTTTTTTTTGCCGGTATTCTATTACATAATTTAGCACATCGCCTCGACTTACGCTGATACTACCCCCGCAGTTGACAAGCTTAACTCCGTCCGCAGGCTCGAACTTGCCGATGGGTGTGTCACCAACACGAGCTTGGATGAAGAAGCCCTTGAAGCTATCACCTGGCTTGGCACTCAGGGTAACTGAAATGAGACAAGAAATTACATAACAAATTTAAATATCAACCCTGAAACATTTAATTACTGCTATTTTAGAGAACAATGCATTCACAGACTTCCGTATCTCATGACCAGAAATTTGACCAACCTTTTGAGAGACGATAACACCACCTATATATACATGTTGCGTTATAATTTTGGTCAATTTTTGCATTGCCATAAGATACAGAGGTCTATTTATGTTCTCTGATCAACTCTACTGCATGTACAGTACATTAATTTTTTTTAATACAGGAAAAGAGTTTATTTACATGATTTTAGTAAAATAATTAATTGCAGTCGATAATTTATTCTAAACTATATGATAAAAAGCAATTAAAGGTATATCCATGATGATAATTCTGCACTCGATCACTTCGCTTTTTAGAGCATATTTTTAACTAAATTATAACATTTCTTCATTACCATTGATCCTGGCCATGGGGGCGATGCACCTCCGACTCAGGTTGATGGTGTACGGCGAGGCGGAGGTCTGTGGCAGCGTGCCGAGGTGTCGGGGGGTCATGTCCCCACATGTGCCATCAGGGGCTCCCCCGCTGTAAGACAGCGCCACTGCCGCCATTGAACTTATCAGGACGATCGCAAACTGCATGTCTGGGGAGTGTAAGTGTTTTAAGTTTTGGAGACCATAAAAATGAAATTTGATTATATTATTCAACTAAAATAGTAACTGTTCAGAATAATTATTATTATATAGAACACAAAATATGAATCATTATAGTTTTTGTTGTCACTGTATAACATATTATTTATATTTCATTAAAAAAAAATAATAATTTTTGTTAATAATAACATTTTTTTTTAATACAATTATTTGTTATTAAATTTATACACAATAATATATAATACATATTATATTTGTATAATAATCCACTCATGACCAGAATAATATTTAAAGTCATGCAGTGTGTATGTATTGTAAAATAGTAATAATATGTGCATGCATATATGGTTTGGAGACTGATGATCACTATATACCCTTTTCCATGCAAGGTAATTGAAATAAAATACATAATACATAATGAGACTCAAATTCCGTGTATAGGATGAAAATATTGAAAAATTTGAAAATACGTCGCCATCAATACACCTGCTCTGTTTGTGGACGTTGTCACGCAGGCAGCCTAAATTTCAAAACTGCAAATGTTTGTCTCTTCAGGCCGTGCGAGTCAGGGTACATTACTTCTTATTGTTGCTATAAAACAATTTTTTTACGTTATAATCATACGTAATTATGTATATAATGCGAAAGGATATTACATACTTTTTTTAATATTCATGTTAACTTTATTATAGTATTAAGGTAGCATAATAGTTCTTAATTAAAGGAAATATAATAACTTTAATGTTATTATATTAATAAATATTATAACTTCAGTTGTCTATAATTTGTTGGAATTAAAAGACTCGGTGAGGCATGATCACATGCATTGTTGTCATTATTACATTGTTATTATGTATGTTTTACAAGTTCGTTTCATTGTACATTATTGTTAAGTACTATTATATAATTATGCAGTACTTATATATATATAGTTACATAATATTTATACAGCATATTATAAATCTTTTTACTGTAACGTAATTATTATTAACTTTCATTAATTATTATGAAGTCTACGTATTGAATTGAAACAATGTATTGTATATATATATTGCTTAAATTGCATAATGACAGGAATATAATTAATATATTATGTAAAATTGAAATATTACAATAAAATAAATGAATAAATAAATAAATAAATAAATAAATAAATAAATAAATAAATAAATAAATAAATAAATAAATAAATAAATAAATAAATAAATAAATAAATAAATAAATAAAATATTATAAATAATTAATTAATTTTAAATTACATATATTTTTCATGTAATATGCAATGGAAGCATAATATTATATTGTAATATTATGCATGGTTTTCATTAGATGACTTAATTAATATAAAAACATCGAAATGAAAAGAAAATTTGTTTGACGGTAACATTGCAGTATTAAAAATAAAGACAGTAATGTGCTAATATAATATAATTATTACGTACCTTGTGATATCCGATATGTGTGAGCGATGCAACTCCAACTGTCAACTCCACCGTCAAGCAAGAGCTTTTATTTCCCTTTTGGAGAGAGGGGGACATTTTTGGTACCACCACGGACGTTCTTCTTGTCCGACAACCAACCAGCAGCTCGTTTATTTCATTTATTAAATGATAGTTTGTGTCAGAAATTACCGTGGAATTGTCGGGGAATATAATTTAACAAAAATTACATTTTTTATTTTACATTTTTATTTCGTTTCATTTAATGATACAGTTTCCATTCCAATAAATTAAATATTAAAATTTAAATATGGTAATATGTTTGAAATAAATCTACTAATTTTATGTGTTGTGGTGACGTTAAGTATTAATTAAGTTATTAAAAAAAAATCTCTCTCTCTCTCTTAATTATTTAGCTTTAATTATGGTATAAATTAGAAAAATAGCATAATTTTAAAGTTTAACTATATATCTATTCATTAAATTTGCTGTTTATTCGACTGAACTTTGTAATGTTGGTTTAATTTGTTAGATAATTAAAACGTATTACAATAAGTCTAAAATAAGAAACTTAATTAAATGCATTTAAAAAAAATATCTGCATACAACACACGTCTTCTATATAATTTCATAAATTATGCTTCGATAAAATAAAACCAAATTGTTATGTTTTCCTCAGTATTATTATTTTAATCAGGACTGTTATATTTATAGTGTCGCCTGGCAACTGTTATCTTATGTAACATGTGGGAAATATAATAAATAAATAAAACCATCTAAAGTGACACAAATCATATTAAGGAGGACGGTGTGGTAAAATAGTCTTTGCTATAGTATAGGTGATATCATTAGCTGTATTATTGACAACTATAATGATATATAGATTCAGATTTATTTCCTCCTTAATTTAAATTAATACAATTGAAACATTAGCTGGTTCGTCCCTAAATAGTTCGTTACGCAAGCCACTCAAGGTCGTTCGGGATGTTTCGATATACATAATGGAGTATTGACCTCAATTTTTTTTATTGCAGAAATGGATAGAGGGTGCAAAGTTATGCTACCCTGATTTTTTTCAGATTTTTTTGAGCCCTGGAACTATTTTTAAAAAATTATTGAAAGTTCTTTTTGTGACGTCACGAGACGCCGCTCCTTAAGAAAAAGATAGGACTTGACGCCGCGTGACGTCACAAATAGGACTTTCAATAATTTTTTAAAAATATTTCCAGGTCTCTAAAAAATCTGAAAAAAATCAGGGTAGCATAACTTTGCACCCTCTATCCATTTCTGCAATAAAAAAAATTGAGGACAATACTCCATTATATACAAAATGTCATTATATAATTAAACATTACTATGACATAATAATATATATTTATGTATATCATTGCAGTAGCACGTGTGGTCTAGCTCTGAAACAGCAGAAATAAAACAGTATTCATTTGGAGATGAACCAAAATTGTTAGCATTATTCAAATTTAGAAGAGTTATTATTTGTGGGTCAAAATTGTATACTTGATAACGATTTATATTTGAGTTCATCTGGAGAGATTAGATTTCAGATGAAAATAGAGGAAATGATAGACTTGAAAGGAATTGATGAATGGAAAATAAGAAAGACAGGAAATATTTCACGAGCGGTACAGGAAAAATGATGTGGTTCCTGTACTCTTTGAGAAATTCTGTATACTTACAATACTTGATATTGAAAATGATTTATGAAGGAGGTATCCAGAAAAAGAAAAAATAACCATGGTTGCAAGTTCCTCACAATCCACGTTTATTTGCATTGTTAAGCGTTGTTTATAATAGGAAAAAATCTGGAGATCTTTCGTGAATTGTTGTAAACATCTTAATATAAAGTAAATTTTTAGTGAGAATCAAATGATAATTAAAATAATAACTTTAAATTGTAAAAAATCAAATTTTATATGGAGTGATTATAACATGATATGCAGTGCATTAAAGAGCATTATTTAAATAAATTTAAAACTCACGATCACAGAAAGGGGCTTCGACTTCTGACCCACCCAGAAAACTTTGGTACTTCGGACAAAGGTCACACTGTCAACATTGGATTATTAATTATTGTTGTTAATTAAGCTAAAGTAAACAAAAATACATAGTTGCATGTGAACGTGTATCTTTAAAATCTTTAAATATTTCAACTACATTTCTTTTCAATTTAAAAAAAAAAATTATAAGAACATTTTTGTGATATGAAGCGGTGATCTTGCAACAAATTAATCAAACTACAATTTTAATCGGCAAAATATTTACACTTCTCGACTACTGAAATTCCATAAATCATTAAAAAAACATTTATTTTCTTGTTCAAATTGTTAATTTAATTAATACAGGTGGCAAGACACTGCTGCTAATATATTTAGCATATAATTATTATAACAATAATATGTAATAGTTCTATTAATAGGGTAGCGCCACGAGATTGTTGCGTTGTATGCTTACAGGATAGCGGTCTGATATGTTTGCCTCCCCTCCTTTCCCCTACTGAAGAGCAACCGTACGCTCTAAAGTATTGAAAAAAAAAAATAGAAAATGTAGAAAAAAATTATTTAAAAATTATAGATGGCAATTATTACGTTCATATCGCATTCATATCATTTGCTAGTTTATAAAAAATACACTAGCTACATTTTGTTTGTGTCCTTAAATAATTATAAGTGTCAATAAATTCAATTTTTCTATTTTTTTTTTAATGTTTTAGAGCGTACGGTTGCTCTTCAGAAGGGGAAAGAAGGGGAGGTAAAAATCAGGCCGTTATCTTCTAAGCAGGCAACCCAACAATATCGTGGCCCTACCCTATAACTATACGTAGTATATTACAACAAATATACTGCTGATTATATTTACTAATTTTACTTACGTGAACATGACTTTGTCAAAGCACGCGTTTGGAGCAACCCACGTGACCGTCATCTTCGTTTTGTCCTGGGGGCTGGTGTGAGTCACGCTCGTCTGAACATCAATGTTAAATAATTACGATCGCACGTGTCATACACGTGATAAATTGTAAATTTATACAAAATCGAGAACGATTCACTTGGTCTGGTTTCTTGCTATTTTAACCTCTATTATGGGAAAGATAACATTCAATTCATGAAAAAATACTAAATATTTGGATAAAAAAAAAACTTGAGATATATACAGAATATTGCATTTTTTTAAAGATATTTTTTAACTCTCAAAATCGAGGGGAAAGAATTGTAAATACATTATAGTCATGCAACGTCTTTCACAGTTTCATAAATTTAAGATTACCACTGGAAGTAGCCGCGCGAAGAAGTGGGAGGTTTCTAGGCTCAGCCTGAATTCTTCCACTTCCGGTCACTTCCGGAAGTAATCTTACATAACTTCAGATGCCTCAGAATGCAAGTCGCGTAAGCAAAAAAAAATTGATGCAACTTTGAACCTTATCTCAATACAACTTATTATTTATTTATTTATTTATTTATTTATTTATTTATTTATTTATTTATTTATTTATTTATTTATTTATTTATTTATTTATTTATTTATTTATTTATTTATTTATTTATTTATTTATTTATTTATTTATTTATTTATTTATTATTTTATTGAACTTTATAATGAATATATATGTGACGTGTCCTCACATTTGCACTGCCGCAGTTGACGAGCTTGACTCCGTTCGCAGGTTCAAACGTGCCGATGGGTGTGTTATTGAAACGAGCCTGCATGAAGAATCCCTCAAAATCATCACCAGACTGGGCCATCAGAGTAACTGTGAAACGAGACAGAACAAAGTTAAATTAGTAACACAGCAGAAGTAACAGATTGCTTAAAGTTTAATGCTTTTCCTTGCAGCTTGACCCACCGTTGACTCTGGTTTTTGGTTTGATGCACTCCTGGCTTAGCACGACCATGTACGGCGAGGGGCTGCTCTGCGGGGGCACGCCGTGCTTGGGCGTCATGTCCACACACGCAGCCCCGGGGGCGCCGCTCGAGTAGGCGAGGGTCCCCGTCACCATGACGGCTAGCAAGATTACAAACTTCATCTGGAACTGCATTTTTGTGTGCTGTAAAAAATACAACAAAATTATCATGGACAACCTGCATGAAATTCAATTAAATTTATTTTATGCGTCCAATTCCAGATACATTTATGCATATATATATTAGTATCAAGTAAAAATAGCATTATGCATGGGTAAGGCACGTCACAAGGGCAAAATACACAAAAAATATAACTGTAAAAAGTCCTTAACAGAGTACTAACTCTAATAACATGAGCAGAAACTTTTGAACCAATTTTCTGAAATCTGCATTTTTCTGGTTTCATTTCATAATTGGCAAATAAAATTAAGGCACCAAAATTTTCAAATTTGCTTGAACATCGTACTGCAAAACACTGTGATGTCTTTCTCTATGAAATTGTTTTGCAGTACAATTTTAACGATGTTAGATAGAGGCTTCAAAAATTTGACAATAACAACTCAAGGTCCTTTAGTTTATTATTCAAATACGTAATAACAAAATTCAAAGTACTTTGCTTAGCATGTTATTATGTTGCAATATCATCATGTCCACAAACACTGTATTTCGAGTTAATTTTGTTAACATGTTGTCCTGTACAACCAGTTGTTTGTAATAAAAAATAAAATTAAATAACTACATATCTTAATAATTTCATGGCACATAACTTTCACTGTATTATGAATGTACAAATGAATTACAGGGTGTTCTCTGTGACAAGAAGTTCTAACATTAATAGAGAGCTCACTGATGGGTGTAAAATAAAACTTTTTAGAGATAAAATAAATCAAATCTAATTTAAATGAATTAAATTCATATCGGAAAATAAATGGAGTATCGACCTCAATTTTTTTTATTGCAGAAATGGATAGAACGTGCAAAGTTATGCTATCCTGATTTTTTTCAGATTTTTTAGAGCCCGGGAACTATTTTTAAAAAATTATTGAAAGTTCTTTTTGTGACATCACGAGACGCCGCTCTTTAAGAAAAATATAGAACTTGCCGCCGCGTGACGTCACAAAAAGAACTTTCAATAATTTTTTAAAAATAGTTCCCGTGCTCAAAAAAAGTTGAAAAAAATCAGGGTAACATAACTTTGCTCGCTCTATCCATTTCTGCAATAAAAAAAATTGAGGTCAATACTCCATTATTAAAATACATCAAATTTGCTTGATCGTTACTTTTATTCTATAAAAATATCATTTTTACAGTAGTGAATAAATTATAAATGTAATTTTACAAAAAAAAATCGACTTTAATTAATTCATTGTAAAAAATCATGCAAATCATCAACAATTTAATTTCATTATCAGCATGTTAAAGTTCCGTGTCTTCTTACCTTGCGATGCGAGCCTCTCAACTCAGCAGCTGAAACTGACCATTCCTTGGACAAGCTGGTAGCTGAAGTTAAGTACGCAGAGGGAAGGGGTAGTTCGTCATTGTTGTTACGTATTCGCTTTTTTTAATTGTTGTTGTGAAATGAGCGGCAGATAAAGTGCATTGTTTTGAAATGTTTATCTCAAAAAATGTTGTGCAAAAACAGATTAACTCTAAAGATAAAACGTACTTGCCACATAAAATACATTAAAATTTAAAATACATAATTAGACTACGTACTGGTATTATATCCTATTATATATAATTTAATATTTAATTTATAAAAAAAAATAAAATAGAAAAATTGACGACTTCTGATCGCATTTAGGATTATGTCCTTACCTTAATTTTATAAATCAAATATTACATATTTTTATATAGTAAATAGAGCATCGTGTTTAATATAATTTAAAAAAATGTAATATACATAATTAATTATATATTTAAGATATTCAATGTAACTAATATTGAAGCATTAATCAACGCTATAGATCATTAAGGATAAATTGGTCATTGGTGTCATTACTGCCAGTGGAATTTAGCAATAATATTTAAAAAAAAATCTGCTTTCTTAAAAATTATAAAAAATCAATGCATTCAGTTTAGTACTATCTTTCATATTGATCAATGGCCGTGGGAACATTAATCCTTAAAAGATTCTTTGGAGGTTAATTTCTTCAATTTTTTCTTCAATTTAAATAAAAAGCAATTTATTATTTAAAAGTAACATCGATTTTAATGTATAACATGGTACCTGCAGAAAACGTATGATAAATTTTTTTATTAATCTTACATAAAGACCGAGTCAGCATACAATATATATTATATAATTATATAAATATATATAATATAATTATATAGAAGTCATGCTCCTATCTAAATCTATTTATAAATAAACTATATAAGATTGTATTATATCCAGTACATACAGCTTACGTTATAAGGTATTTAAAATACTTTAAAAAAAAAAAAAAAAAAAACAGCGGGTGGGAATTTATATTTTATCTTATCCGTTCTTAACCTTGCTGTCTGTCATCTTGTGTAATATTTATTTTCACAAATGAGGATTTTAAATACTTGTTTGCTATTTTTCCTTCGACAGGAATGACGTATACAGCAGAGTTGAGATGTTTAGCAACATTGCGATAATGTTTTGTGGTTATCATGGCAGTTTTGGCTTACTGGCTAGAAAGCACGTATTACAAATGTAGTAAGAACATTTTAAGAAGCGTTTTTCATAGCAGAAAATGGGTAAAAAAAACGCTTTTTTTTTTAAAAAAATGTTAAATCATATCTTAATTAATATGTTTGGAAGAATATCACATCGGCAGAAGTGCGTCCCGTTGTTCCAAGAGAGATTAGAGTCGGTCAGGTTGGCGAGAAGATTCTCAGATACGTTGACTCATAGAAACGTTGCAACTGTAACTAAAAGTTTCAAACAATATGCAATTTAGAAGTTTTTTACGCACCCGTCGGTACATAATTGATAAACCAAGGATCATGACCCATCAGAAACAAGATTCAAGATTCAAGATAGGTTTTATTTCATCTCATTACATGATACATAGAGTACATGAACATAGCACAATTTAAGGTTAGCCAACAGGCTTTTACCGTTATCTACCAAAAAGGTTAAAAAAAATTAAAATTAAACACAATTATATTAATTAGAGCATTTTGACGAACATGTTATTTATATTGCATTTTTTTAAGTAATCAGTTAGTCATGCAGATAAAATATTCAAATGTCCACAGTTCAGTCTTTTTCTTGATTCAAAATTTTTCCTACGAGAACGAGTCACACAAGTATGGCCAAATTTATAAACACTTTTAATAGTTTCATCATTAACAAATTTTAAATTTTTTGACATGTTTTCAAATGTTGCTGACGCCTGCCATCACTGCTGCTGCTGTACTGCTGTGCTTGTGAGCTGTAATGGTTGCAGATATTTCAGGGGTATTGCGTTCAAGCTAATACATTCCGGAATTGTTCACTTGGTCAGTTTAAAAATTTAATCTAGTTTATGAGCACTTATTATTATTTTTTATTAAACTTTAAATATTATTTAATTCCATTCAAAAAGTTATATAGGAATAATGTAATTGACATAAAAAGTAGCTTTTATTCGATTTTTATTATTTATTCTATTTGTCAGATATTACGTCAAAATTAACAGCAAATTTGAATTTTCAGGTGAATAAATAGAGTAAAAAAATGTGTACGTAATAAAATTTTTATTTATTTATTTTTTAATAAGGCTAATATTAACTTTAAACTGATGAAAGGAATACTAATTGATGTCAACCATCTTGATTGAGGTTTCCTTGGTTCCAGTCCTTACAGGTACCCTATAATAGGGTTCGGATAAGAAAAAAAATACTATGTGATATCCAAAAAGTTATGTCCTAATTTCTAAATTATTGTTTTGTTGCTTTTCCATTCTACACTGAACGAGTATATTGAACGAGCAACAAATTTAGATCAATATTTTATAGAAAATTTACACTGCATTGTCGACAGAGGATTCATAAAAATATAATATATATCCATTTTAATTTTTTATTAAAACCACGAAATGTTTATAAAAGCATGTATTAACAAATTATTTATATTTTACAATATTCACAAGTGTACTTAACTAATTTATTTGATGCATTCAACTAATGATTAACATATATAATTAATTAAAATAAACCAACATATATGTACTGTACTATTTTTATATTATACTATATACAGATAACATACCCATCAACTGTATTTACCCCTGTATATTTATATTAATGATTTTCTAATCTAAAATTCCAATTAAAAAAATTACACAAACAGCGACTTCTCCATGACTGCAATCAGCTCATCTACAATTACCTTAATTTCCTGTCTATAATTCTCATTTTCATGAAATTGTTTCAGTGCCTCTGTTGTTTGACTTCCGTGTATTACAGTTTCAAACATTTCCTTCGACAATTCATTATTTTCATTATTTGAAAGAATTCCTTGTGACAACATCATTGGTCGAATTACCATACCAATCAACGTACCAAATAATCGAGAGTTTTCATATTCCTCTTTGAATTTCTCGTATGGGAGACGATCAGGTGTTTCACACACTACAGTATTGAAAGCATTGACGTAAGTGTGTAATATTTCATCTTCAAATTGGTCCCTGAATCTTTTATTCGTACAATTGTATAATAAATTCAAAATATCTCTTGAATTTGGAGCATATCTGTATGCTTGTAAGTCAATGAATTTTACATCTAATGGTCCAGTTTCAGGGTCAACTTTGAACATCATGTTTTGAATCCAAAAATCGCCATGACATAGTACATTCATATATTTTGGATCAGCCTTTGTGAATTTTACCATTTTTTCATAACAATCAGAACTTAATAACCATTTTGAATATTTTGGATCTATATCGGGGTAAATTTCATTCATAATTGCAACTATATTACTACAAGCAGGATTTAGCATTTGTTTGAATAATTCCCCATCACAACTTTCAAAGAAAGCGTCAACTTCCAGAAATTTCGGAATTATTTTGAGCCACTCAGTATCTAACGATGCAGCATGGAACGTTGCAAGTTTTCTTATTATTAATCTAAAATATTCCAAACTTAAGATATTTGTTGCAACTTCATTTATTGTTTTGAATAATGTTTTGTAGCCAGAACTACACAAGTCTTCCAGAACTAATGTACTGTCATGGGCCACGAAACATTTCACAAAAGGTAATTTTGGTACTTTTTGCTCCAGTATTGGAACGGCAGTACTGAAAAACGTGACCTCTCGTGGAAACAGTTCAGCTGTTTCTGCCATTTCTTTCTGAACGTCCAGCAAGGGAATTCGTTTGACGATAAGTGAGGTGGTGATTGTCTCTTGGGGAGAAATTTTGACTGCGGCGGTCACTCGCAGCATCAGAGAGGTGAACCCTTGCACGCTGGAGGTAGCTTTGTCCACCTGCAAGAAAAATTTAGTTGTTACCATGTACGAAAAGACGAACGAATGGAATAAAATTATTTTATTGTGCATTTTGTTGGAGGACCCTGAGTTATTTTCATTATTATACCTCGATTTTTTTTCATATTTTTTAAACCCTCTATATATCTCTCTCTCAAAAACATAGGGTAAAAACATTGTGACGTCATAGTCATACAATCTCTTCCCCTATGCCAGCGTGTTAAATATGTGAATGAATTCACAGTGTATTTTTCTTCGATTTTGAGTAAATTTTAATATGACAAAATGACATTAAATTAATAATCAACTTGATTACTTGAGCTTATTTTGGTAAATGGCATAATGATGAAGATCTACTTTGTTATTTTACGTTTATAAATATATGATTAAGAAGTTTAATTAATCTTAATTTTATTATTGTAAGCTTTGAATGCTTTTTGCACCTGAAAAAAAAGTAGGAAGGATTAATTTGTTTCATTTAATTCATTCTAGCTTCTCAGTTAATATTTTTTTAGTAATAAATAAAAATATATTGATATAATCATTATTAATATTATAGCCACTATTTTTTTTAACATAGCCCTTATGGAGGCAGCCCTTTTCCCCTCCTCCCCCCTACCAATTTTTTTTTCTGTATCCACACCTGACCTCATATAAAGCACCAAGAGATAGCATTAAAAAAATCTGGAATAAAATCAGTATAACTCTACTACACGTGTACACGTGCCAGTAGCAAAGCTTAGATATCAAAACAATGCCACTTTTTTATCACTCAGAAAAAAGTAAAATCCACCAGATGTCCAGCATACCGATCTTTATGACACCAATTTTCATTGAATCAGTTTAAGGCTTAACCTGAGAAATTTGGACGAAAAATTCGCTACAACAGATTTTCTTCAAATTAATTTGGTGGACTCACAACAATCGTCAAATTAGCTCTGAATTTTTTCGGAATTTTTTAACCGTTGGTTTAACTATAATTAATTTATTTAAATGAGAATTTTGTATCCTTCCAATGTTAAATTTGTTAATTAGCATTGCAAAAAAACTATACAACAGATTCTTTTACTTTTTTTTTTACTAAAACCTAATTTTTTAGACTATTTTTCTGAATTGTTTTCATATATTTTGAACCGTGGCGATGATCGTTTCCTATATGTGATGAGAAATGTGGCAACGTTCTCAAGGACTGATGTCACCACCCGCTCCTAAAAATTTATGCGTATTCCAATGCAAACAGTGTTGCCACTATAGCCACGCCTCTTGACCTTGACAGACAAATTCTCAGGTTATACCTTAAGCAACTTATTAGCATTTAAACCAAAAGTATCAAAGGCTTAAAGTAGGCACGTTTTCCAACTCAAAGTGAGATTATCAGACAAGTCCAGCATGGACTATTAGACATGATCAACATCAGGCGCGGATCCAGAAAAAAAATTCGATTTCGGGGGGGGGGGGGGGGCTGCCTCCATAAGGCCAATGTTAACAAAAAATTTTGAGTGGGGGAAATGCCTATATTGCCCATGTTAAATCCAAAATTTGGGGGGGGGCTACAGCCCCCCCCCCCCCCCCCTGGATCCACGCCTGATCAACATTATGCTGTATTTTTAAATACTGTGTAATCAAAATATTGAAATAAATATATTATATTATACTTATTAAATATTTTAGAGTGTCATGCTAATTCTGCATTAATGAATACAGTTCAGAGATTAGATATTGATTACGCTCGTTATCTTCGTAGTGGATTGATATATATTCAAATTTATTTAACATTCCCACCAGGAATATCTGCAAATGAATGGTTTCTGACATTTCTCTTTATTTTTTAGTTTTAAAATTTTGCAAACAATTCATTAATCTCATTAAAAATCTCCATGCAAAATTTCAAACTTAAAATGCGAACAGGAAGTACGGAAACTCTCACTTTTAGGTACTTCCGGTGGGAATTTTATATTAATTTGACTGTATTTATCGAGTTACCACCCCTTCTGCTTGTTAAGATGGATCCTTTGATGTAAAAACTTAAATGAACTGTTATACATAAAAAGGTAGTCACCTGGTAATGTAGAAGGGTGGCTTGTGGACCGTGCAGAGACTTGACCGCGGCGACCACGTCCTCCACACTCACCAGGTCCTTGAGGTCCTCAGACATCGCTGGATGACTTTTTTTACCGAACACGAAATGAATACTTGGAGATAGAGGCACAATATTGTGTATTGTCACATAACACAATGATACAGTGATACAAGATTTGACACTCGTAATTGATTGATATACTCTCAGCTCAGTCGAGCCTTACTGATAAGAGAGATAAGATTTTATCGGTATATATACGTGTTAAATTTAGACAATTTTTTATCTCGTAAAAAAATGTATTGAGAATGATAACACTTCATGAATAATATAGAACTGACTTTCTCGCAAGTAGATAGCAGAATGACTTGAATAAAAATCATCAACCTACTTGATGTAGTGAGAGTTTGTTTAAATTGTCATTAATAAGGCTCGTAATTATATATTATTATATAATATAACAAACCATAAAGTATTAAGTATTTTATTATTTATAATTTTATCTTTTTATTGTCCTTGACTGCTTGTGCTATTCTCCCTTCTTTTTTTTTTAATGATTTTGACCTTCATTCGCATGAACATTATAAACAAAAAAGTGACCAAATTGATAACTAAAAGTTTTTACGGGGCATATTAATTAATTTTATTGCGAATTGATGTTAAGCCGGTAATACACGATACAATTTTTCTGATTATTGAATACAATTTTTCCTTAATTCAAGAAAACTTCAACTCCATTTGTTTGCAGGGAGGTGAAATTTTCTTGCAAGGAAAAATTATATGCAAAAATTGTATCGTGTAATACCGGCTTTAGTGTTGATTTTCTATAGCCTCCATCTCGCAAAACATTTCAAGTAACGTATTATATAAATTGTTAATAGGGTCTGTAGACCATATGCAAGTGCATGAGCGCTGATATATTAATTTAGAATTTTTAATATAATTATATATGTCATACTGTATAAAGTTAAGGTCAATAAAATTGGGGCACTTTTGCAAGCATCAGGACTTCAGGACATTATGTAATAAAAAAAATAAATCAACATGTACTATATTTTTATTATACTGTCCAAATAACATACTCAGCATTTTTTTTTTTTTTTTTTACAAGGATACACCCCTAAGAGCTTACAGCTCGCGGCGGGGTACTGGGTAGGGATAAGGTAAGGAACGGATAGTGGCCACGGCCTGCATGCTTACGCGTCCCAGCATTCACTGAGGTGAGACTGAGGGAACCGTGGAAAACCTCAGTCAGAACGGACACCTCTACTTTTTCTCAATGGACCAAAGCGATGTCCAAAGCCTGGGGAATATACCCCTACATTTTGAAATTGGTGATGTTCTGAACTAAGAGTACAATTAAAAAGAAAGTCATGCACGTTACACAAACAGCGACTTCTCCATGACTGCAATCAGCTCATCTACAATTACCTTAATTTCCTGTCTATAATTCTCATTTTCATGAAATTGTTTCAGTGCCTCTGTTGTTTGACTTCCGTGTATTACAGTTTCAAACATTTCTTTGGACAATTCATTATTTTCATTATTTGAAAGAATTCCTTGTGATAACATCATTGGTCGAATTACCATACCAATCAATGCACCAAATAATCGAGAGTTTTCATATTCCTCTTTGAATTTCTCGTATGGGAGACGATCAGGTGTTTCACACACTACAGTATTGAAAGCATTGACGTAAGTGTGTAATATTTCCTCCTCAAATTGGTCCCTAAATCTTTTGTTGGTGCAGTTGTATAGTAAATATAAAATATCTCTTGAATTTGGAGCAAATCTGTATACTTGTAAGTCAATCAATTTCACGTCTAGTGGTCCTGTTTCAGGGTCAACTTTGAACATCAAATTTTGAACCCAAAAATCACCATGACATAGTACATTCATATATTTTGGATCAGCTTTTGATAATTTTATCATTTTTTCATAACAATCAGAACTTAATAGCCATTTTGAATATTTTGGATCTAAATCAGGGTACATTTTATTCATAATTGCAACTATATTACTACAAGCAGAGCTTACCATTTGCTTAAATGTTTCCCCATCACAACTTTCAAACATTGCATCAACTTCTATAAATTTTGGGATTATTTTGAGCCAATCAGTATCCAACGATGCAGCATGGAACGTTGCAAGTTTTCTTATCATTAATCTAAAATATTCCAAACTTAAGATATTTGTTGCAACTTCATTTACTGTTTGAAATAATGTTTTGTAGCCATAAGTACATAAGTCCTCCATAATTAATGTACTATCATGAGCCACGAAACATTTCACAAGAGGTAAATTTGGTACTTTTTGCTCCAGTATTGGAACGGCAGAACTGAAAAATGCAACTTCACGTGGAAATAGTTGCCCTTTTTCAGCCATTTCTCTCTGAACTTCTAACAAGGGAAGTCGTTTGACGATAAGATAGGTGGTGATCGTCTCTTGTGGAGATATTTTGACTGTGGCGGTCACTCGCAGCATCAGAGAGGTGAACCCTTGCACGCTGGAGGTAGCTTTGTCCACCTGCAAGAAAAAAAATAAGTTGTTACCATGTACGAATAAAGACGAATGAATGGACATTATTTTGGCTCAAGGCCATTCTTTTACACATAACCTCAATACAGGCAAATAACATAAATATTCATATGCATTTTTTTCTTAATGTTGCTTAATATGACATCACAACTGTAAAAACTTAAATGAACTGTTATACATAAAATGGTAGACACCTGGTAATGAAGAAGGGCGGCTTGTGGACCGTGCAGAGACTTGACCGCGGCGACCACGTCCTCCACCTTCACCAAGTCCTTGAGGTCCTCAGACATCGCTGTGTGACTTTTTTTACCGAACACGAAATGAATACTTGGAGGTAGAGGCACAATTTTGTGTATTGGCATATAACACAATGATACAGTCTCATACAGTGATAAAAGATTCGCCACTATCACGTAATTAATTGCTACTCTCAGCTAGAGCTTTACTGATAAGAGTGATAACATTTTGTCGGCCATATATACGTGCTAAATTTAGCTAAATATAATTATATGTATTTAAATTTATAACACTTCATGTATATAGAACAGGCTTTCTCGCAAGTAGATAGCAGAAAGACTTGAATAAAATTATTATATTCTCTTACAATTGATGTAGTGTGTGGGTTTAAATTGTCACTAAAGCTTGTAATAATATATTATTTTATAGTGAAACGAACCATAAAGTATAAAGGATATATAATTTTACCTTATTATTGTCCTTGACTGCTTGTGCTATTTTTTTTTTTTTTTTTTTAACCGCATGAACATCATGAACCAGAAGTCCATTGCTAATTAGAAGTCTCATTGCATAGCAACTTTAATTACTATACATTATACACGTACAATGGAGTATCAACATCAAAGTTATTGCAGAAATGGATAAAGCATTTAAATTTATGCTATTCTGATGTTTTTCAGAGTTTTTAGAATCCAGTAACTATTTAAAAAAAAAAAATTTTGAAAATATAGAGAGACGCCTCACTTAATTTTGTTTAAGCTTACTATACGTGTTGAATAATTATTGTATGTAACTCAGTTCCAACCGATAGGACTTCATTTAGGGCCTTGGTTGGACTGTATTTGTACACAATTTAATAATAAAAAACTTTAAAAAAAATAATAAAAGGATAGAACCTAAAAAGGGCGTGGGATCAAACTCAACCTTGGTAAAACATTTTAGCAATACCAATTATATATTATATGGCAATACTTTCCGTTCTCTAAAAAATCTGAAAAAAAATCAGAGTGGCATAACTTTACACCCTCTATCTATTTTTGAAATAAAAAATGTGAGGTCGATATCTGTTGTAATTATTTTCCTTTTTATGTTACGTACACCTCGGGACAACACGAATGTTACTCCTGCATGATTTGATGGAACTACAGCTATTAGAGACAAAGATATATTTGAAATTTTGAGGGAGGCAAACAGAGCATCCAGTCCAGCCATCCAAAAAATTTCAAGTTCACCACGCCTATACTCGTGACAACGTCCGCAAATATAAGAGCAAACGTTCATGGAGTCCCGAGGTGTACGCCTCATAAACGTTACCTCTGTTCTATTTGTATTGTCATCTTACAGCTTTGAAAGTGTAAGGCTGAAAGGGGATTTAACTATTTTTAATTTATTTTAATTTTTGTGTAAATCTGAAAATCAACGTACAAGGAGTACAAATTAAGGACGAGAGAACGAACAAATATGGGTGAAATTCATGAGGGTGCATGCTACTTTCTCTTTTTTTTTTAAAGATTTTTTAGAGTCCAGTAAATTTTTTTAAAAAATTATTGATTGTATGACTTTCCAACATTTCTTCTTAATAAAAAGATATCCGAAAAACAAGAGTGACATGTTCTTCAAAGCTGAGCTTTCCATATAGACGTCAGTTCCATATCGTCTCCCAGTTTGAAAAGAATACACCATCCATGTTTTAGTATCCTTAAGAATATAAATTAACTTTAAATTAAATTCATATTTTAATTTGACGTTTACTTGGAATTCAGGAGGGAGGGAAGGTAAACAACATGATGTTATCCTATAAACCAGCAGGACCCTCTTTATATACAATAAGAGAGGGTCCAATATATGAGCATGGGTATATCACCCAACAATCTCACATACGTCTACTACGTAAATCAAAATATTAAATGGTAACAATTCTTCTCCCTCTCACCTCATTAATTAATTTTAAATTAATTATTAAGTGCATATCACCAAGAAAAATAATAAAACCAGTGCATCCTTTTTATTTCATTTTTATTATTTTTACATGTTTCTAAATAATGCAATCCAATAACTCCTTTTTTATATAACTTTACTTAATTACTGTATTTATCATAGTATGCTGTTTATTTCCAATTTAAACTGTCATAATAGTTCTATTTATTTTAAAAATACTTGTTTATAAAAAATGATAGCATTTTAAAAAAAATTAAAAATAAATATTAAAATACATATTTTTAGGAATAAAAAAATCTAAATTATTGATGTTTTCACGTGCCATTTAATGAATTTCAATGGCTGTTACTTCAGTGATGTGCTGCGTAGATGTCTCAGCAGACGAAAGATTTTCTTCACCAAGTAGAGAAGGATTTATTTAGTTCTGAAACAAAAGCGTTGACATCTTATTATTATTATTATTAATATCCTCTGTTGACTAGCTTTAAAGTTTTAAAAACAGATCGGTTCGTAAATAAGATGAAAATCAAGAATTAGATTTCCCTAATTAAATATTACCTGTATATCGATGATTCATCTGATTATTGAGTCATATTAATCGATTGTGAATTTACGAGCTCAGGCAATGACAGTGGATTTTCATATATTTGAAAGGTAAGACTCAGTAAGAGATACCTCTATGAATCTTTTTGTCTTCATTTGAAAATTTTCTGTTACAGCAGCAAAACCATCAGTTACCAGGTCAAACTGGAAGCGCGAGAAATACTTATATTATACTTATAGGTATTTCTCATACTTAAATATTTAATATCACATTGGCGAATGAATTGACTGAAATTGCCTACTTCTCGCTCCGCAAATCTCAGCTCGACATTGCTCTATAAAAATACACCTTAATATACAAATATACTCTTTTAATACAGCAATTATTGCAAGGTATACTCTAGAATAGAGGGGGTCGTTTCTTACCCTCCTGACGGTGAGGGAGCTGGACTTCTGAGCCACCCAGAAGGTACCACCGTCACGGGCCGTGGTCACACTGAAAACAAATTACACGTAAATTAGCATTAAAGTCGAGCACGCTTCAGATTTGCATGCAAATTAATGAAACTCACAATTAGTGACGTAATCGGAGGAGGTTTTTCATTTTTTGTGGGACAAATTAGGGGACAGGCTTCTTCCATTTTTTTTACTAATGGAGTATCTACCTCAATTTTTTTTTATTGCAGAAATGGATAGAGGGTGCAAAGTTATGCTACCCTGATTTTTTTTCAGATTTTTTTGAGACCGGGAACTATTTTTAAAAAATTATTGAAAGTCCTTTTTGTGACGTCACGAGGCGGCAAGTCCTATCTTTTTCTTAAGGAGCGGCGTCTCGTGACGTCACGAAAAGGACTTTCAATAATTTTTTAAAAATAGTTCCCGGGCTCTAAAAAATCTGAAAAAAATCAGGGTAGCATAACTTTGCACCCTCTATCCATTTCTGCAATAAAAAAAATTGAGGTCGATACTCCATTTGGGGGTGCATCCCTAGATCACCCCTTATTTACACCTCTGATACTGTAACTATCATCTTTTAATTTAAATCAGGATTAGGGATAATCTAATTTTCTAATTCAATTTAAAGTTATATCTTTTTATCAATAATGGCATGCGATATACATTCTTTACAGGTCAGAATTTACAGTGGTTGTTTCTTTTGGTGAAAATTTGTACCCTGGACTCACCTGAACTTGACGCTCTCACTGAGGTTAGGGGGGGCCTCCCACGCGATCACGACCTTCTCCTTGGCCTCAGAGTTGGCGTGGGTTGCTCCGGTCTGCAACATGCGTTCAGATTAATTAATTATCAATTATAATACCTAATTATCATTTATAATTAATATCATTATATTATAAAGAGTACGGCAACGATTGTTAACTACTGTATCAAAGTAAAAAAGTTTATAGTACTCGTAAATATGCAGTCGTAAGAGTCTCCACGCCTGTTTGGTATGCAACTTCTTTTACATCTTGCGTCGTATTACAGTCATATTAATTTAAAATTCTCTCCGGAAGTAGCCGGAAGTGTGAAATTTGCAGTTCTTCTGTTTGTAATTTATTTTTGAAACTTTACAGAGTGGTTTCCAGCAGTACAATTCGTAACCTATATGTAAAATTACAACGCTGAAATATAAGTAGGAAGACCAGAAACTTCACACTTCCGGCTACTTCCGGAAGGAATGTCATATAAATTTGACTATACTTTTTAAAAATTGCTACTAAAAACTTTAACAACACATTAAAATATTAATAAATTTGGGTTCAATTTTACCCTCCGTGGAAAAATTTCCCATTTTCAGCCTTGTAAGCCTCCGTAAGAATAACACAGAGGGCATGGTGATTAACAAAGCTGCAAGTGGGAAATTTTTCAAGGAGACGAGTGAACATTTTTATTTTATTATTTTATTATATTTTCCTCATGAGTACATAAATAACAAGTCAGAGGCAGGAGATTTACAAACAGTCCAATAAGAACATTTGATGCTTTTCAGCTATATTTATTACACCTTAGAGCTCAGAGAGTATATTAAATTAAACTGTTGATAAGAATATTGACGAGTTGTGAAACACAGTAATTATATCTAATATATATTATATATAGCTCGAAAACTCGAAATACAATGAAGGCCTCATCGCACAAATCATCACTCTAACGACGTGCCTCAAACATCAACGACAAAATTCTCACAAGCAAGTAGGCAGAAATTGTCAAATGGTATATAATTATAACCATACAATAATAAATGGCATAACCCATTTTCATAGTTAAACTGCGAATCAGTTTTAAGTCAAGGGCGCAACACATACTTATTATTTTTAGCAACCATTTTAACAATTAAGTCTAACGCAGATATTAATAGTGGTTTAATTGGAACAGTCATTGTTATAAAATAGTACATAACAAGAGTGAAATATGATTTAAATTAATAAACACCGCGTAATAATTAACCTATTAAATCTATCGTTAATATAATAAAATTAATTACAAGATATAACATTAATTTATTTTTTAACAATAAAGATCAATAGTTCGTACTGCAATTTATAATCAAATTTACTTAACATGGAAGACTGTATTTACAAAATCAGCAGAACTTTGGAAATCAATTAGCAAAATATGGTAGCCATCTTGAATGACGACAGTACGATTTTGTCATCAATCCATAAATTTTCGATCACGACCATAGATTTTAACGACCACATGCCACACAGCTCATATTACTTCGACGTGGTAGCAGAAAAATATCCTAACTCCATTGGTAAAATGGAAAAAAAATATTCTAACTTCATTGGCAAGCAAAATGGAGTTAAGATATTTTTCAACTTACCAATGGAGTTGGGATATTTTTCTGCTACCACGTTGACTTGAATTTGGCGGAGATTTTAACGCATGAGGCTTGTTACTGTCATTGTGAACTTACGCTGACGCCACCCCCGCAGTTGACGAGTTTAACTCCTTCCGCGGGCTCGAACTTGCCGATGGGTGTGTCACCAACACGAGCTTGGATGAAGAAGCCCTTGAAGCTATCACCTGGCTTGGCACTCAGGGTAACTGAAATGAGACAAGAAATAACCTTCCTACTCTGTTACACAATAAAAAATAATCATCAATGCTCATGAATCGTTCAAATTTTGAAATAATTTTTTACTATAATATTCGAATATGAACGTGGAAAAAGAGACTCACCATAAACCTTGCCCCCGGGTTTGATGGAGGTCTGGCTCAGTCCAATCACGTAGGGGGAGGGGGAGGTCTGGGGTCCAGTTCCATGCTGGGGCACTTGGTCTCCACACGCGCCCTCGGGAGCTCCACTGCCGTAAGCCAGCGCCACGGCCACCACCGCACTCAGGACGATAAACAGCTTCATCTGGAACACACAGGAGACGAATGTCAGATGTGAAGATGTCTTCCGTTATAAATTCAGACTATTGTAACTTTCTAATATTCGTCTTGCAGACCTTAGTATAGTATAAGCTGTACTACCATGGTTGGGGTATAATGTGCCACATCCGAGAATTAATAAAATTCGTGATTATCAATCGGAGATGAGCATTGCATTAATTGGATGCACAGTTATATATAATGTATATATATATATATATATACGATACAATATTTCATTTGATATATTTTTATTTATTTATTTTTTAATACGAACTTTTTCGATTGTATACATATGAATCAGATTTTCAATTTAAGTTTGATAAACATATTTTTATATTGTAATATACTGTATACTTGCACATATGATATACTAATTAAATTAAAAAATAAAGTATTGTAATAATTTATAAATATTTTATAGTTTAGACTGACAAGAATTTAATAAAAGTATATAATTTGAAATTATTTAATTTCTCTATTTGTAACAGCATAAAATTAAATAAAAAACAAACATTATACATTAAAAAGTAAAAGTGAATAAACAATAAAAACAGAAGCTCAATATTTCACCATCTCATACAACGATTACCTCTCTTCATAGTTTCATAATAATTATGCACGACGACGATTTCATGCAGCGATCTAACAAGTCAAGAGGGTCAAGAGGGTGAAAGTGAGCGGTGGCCAGCTGACATCAATTACCTCTAAACCTGTCGGACCACCGCAGTTTCCAAACAACATTTGCATAGAAACACTACAGCCGTCATTTAAACTGTCAAATACCACGCAAGATACAGATTTAATGGAACCTGTAGATCGAAACAATGTAGCACACTATATACCTTTATGACACTCGGTCCATATGTTACTTGTAGTTTTCAAACTTAAGATTTACAAACGTAATTCTGATATCATGGACAACAAATACAATGAAAGATGTATGGACCAAAATAAATTACTCCTATAAATATTTCATATCAGTTATACTCCACATTATTTGAAGTAGGACTTTAGTTTGAAGCTTGTTGTACAGCTCAAATGGAGTAATAGATCAATATGATGTAATAATTTTATAGTCTGATTCAATCTCCCGCGATAATTGTATAGATAATTAAATTTAAAATATAGCATGCAAATTAATTACAGCGACATCATCGTGCTTAAGAAAGTATAATTTTAAATTTTCTCGCCTTAAATTAGAATACAGTATGAAATTTCATGTATAAAACACATGGAATTAATTCAACATTAAATCAAAGAATTAATATTTAAAATGAAATTTTAAATATTAAAGTTACTATAAAAGGTTGATGAAAATAAAAAAAACATTTGTTATATTAATTTGTTTATGCACTGAAGATTTTCTGTGCTCTATTGCACAAGGACCTCGTAGCATTGAACGTCATGGTAAGTTTAGCAACTCCACTTTGTCACAGCCGGTAGATTTACACCTCAAGTTTGACCTCGAACAAGTGTTGATGTGAATTTATAATTTTATCTACTTTTCCTATTAAACTTACAGGCCATTTATTTTAATGTATATAAAAAAAACTAGTCAAGGATTTATTGAATATACTTGTTAATAACATGGAATAAATTAGGACGAGGTGCTTTACGCTATTATTATATTTTTTACATAATTATTAACCAAATAGTATAATATATAGTGAGAATATTAAATTATTGCTGTTGAAAAATAATATACTGTACGAGAATTAAGAAAAGCATTTGAGCGTATAATAATAATAAATACAGTATAAGCATAATATTGACATAGCATTATATAAGCATAATAATATTTACATAGCATTATATAAGCATAATAATATTTACATAGAATTTACATATTATGTGGAATATTAAAATTTGAGGAATATAATTGAAAATTTCTTTAAATATAATGACAAATTTTATATAATTTATGTCACATAACAAAAAATATTAAATCATCAAAATTGTAACATATTTTAATTTTCCAAAGGAAAAAATCCAGATACAAAAAAAAATAATTCCATTTATATACGTATAAGTATAACATAATAATTATTATTATGCGTATATAGTTACATAATTTATCTAATTTCTAATCTGATGTTATTAAAATTTCATACTGCCATTTAATAAAGAATACAGTCACAGGGGGGTAATGGTAAGGGCTGGAGAAATGGTAAACTGAGTTTTCTTTGGATCACAATTAATTTATTTGTTTATCACCATGCAAGTAAATGTGCCAAAAGCATTCTAAACATCCATGTCCACGATTCTAATGGTGTATATTTATATTATATAATATGTGCTAAAAAATTAATTGCTACCTGTTTAAACCTCAGTTAACCATTACTGGATCCAGTTTTTAGCCTTATCATTACCCCCCCCCTGTGACTGTATACTGATATTAAATTCATTTAAAGTTTAATAGTGCGCAAATTTGCTCACCATGAGAAATGGACACTTCATTAAAATTAAATTTCGTGTATAAAAATACGTTATTTTTTTTACGGAGTTTTATTAAATGCAGTTTTTGTTTTGCTTGAAATCTTAAAATTTATTTTATTTTAATCAAGTATAAGAACTGCTGTTAACGTAAAATATGAATACATTAAACATGTTACATGAAAGTGAATGATATTATACGTTTTAAAGTTTTTTTTACATGAAATTTATCTGACTCTGTAGCAATATTTATTTTAGGTAAATTTAAAACGAGTGTTTCAAGGCTTGCAGACGACGGGGCGGTGGCTAGAACCACTTTATTATTGAGCCTCTCTCTTAAGATGGATTATCTAGCTGTGCCTCAAACCTGTTTTTATTTTGTCTTTGAAATTGCGTCAAACTGTCCACCAACAAAATCCTTGGCCCTTATAACAATTTAAGTGACACACCCTTCAAAATCAAAAATAGAATGGAGTTTATTATATAGCATTTGAGCTTGATATGTACACGCGATTGCTGAAATAAGTGGTGAAAAAAATCAAATCTAACAATAAAAAAAAATGGGTAAGTTAAAAATAAATCAGTATATTTTATTATTAAATTTATATTTTCGCTTTGTCTTAAATTATTTTAAAATCACGAAACAATTTTGAATGCATGTTTTTATAGTTTATGAGTAATATTAGAATACAGTGATTTTTAACCAAATATTTTATATATTCTCTTTATTTATTTATAAAAACACCACATATATTTTGCAGTCGTAAGCAATTCAGTAACCATATATAAATAAACAAAAATTAATCACTGATGTTAATAACGAAACATCCACAACATATGTAGTAAATTTTGTTAACTGAATCCTTCGCAATACCTAACAAAATTCATGCTGAGTGTTGACTAGTCTAAAATCACGGACGAGTGTATGTCAATTCCCACACATTATACCGTGTGTATTGTTACGAAATAAAAAGACACGGTAATTAAGCGCGATTATCTCACCAGTCTCGTGCAACGACTCACATGAACCTTGGACGCGAGACGCACGGCTGCACATATTGCACGCTTCAACCGACCGTGCACCTTACCGTCTTGCCAGCTACCGTGCACATATCGTTTAGTCTTGTGGGATTATGAAAGGTTCATGTTACGTTATTTCATGTTCATGCTATCACTTATGTGATATGTAACCAACAAAATTTGCCATTCGCTTCAAACGAAATCATAAAATTTCTTAACAGGTGCTGGACATTAGAAATTTAACATTTATTTTATCAAGCAGCTAGAGAGACAGCAAGTTCTACTAAGAAAATTAAGCTGGACAATATTGAAGATTTTTTTATTTATTTTTTTTTTTTTTTTTTACATTGAAATGTATTAAAATATAATTAAATATCATATTGCTAAAATATATAATTATATAGCTGGATCGGGCATTGTTATTTCGTTATTTGAATGGCATATATACATATGTAATTGAGTTTATGCTAACCGTGGTTAGTAACCATTGGTTAGTGAAAGGCTGCATGGTTATTTCCTTCTTGAAAAGTGCCTATTGAATCCTTATGAAAATCAATTAGATTATTGAATTTCATAATTAATTATAAAAAAGCTGCTACTTGCAATTGATTTAATTTCAGTTATATCAATCTCACGTGTTAGGACTAATTGGTGAAATTTAAATTACCATCATGGTGAATAATATTACAGTCTAAAAACAGTACCGTTCAAATTACTTTGAAAGGAATTAAAGTAATAAAAAAAGACAGGAGCCATGTGTAATTCTAGTCGTACATAAAATAATTTTGTACTCGCGCATTTACTTTTCTTTACGTAACATTTACAACATTTTATAACTTCATTTAGCACACATGCTTGTAATTTATGACCATATACATAGCCTGTTTATAGATTTTATAATACACACTTACATTTTTTTTTACGTAAATGGTTTGTGAAATCAAAATTATTGACACGTGTCTCTGAAGCAATGTGCTGGTGTGCAGGGGGATGCAGAAATACAGGGGCTGAATTTTAATAAAAAAATTACCAAACATCAAAACTCTTTCACATAAACAAGTCTTGCCAGACATTAATAAAACTGCAATAAAATCAGGTTTGATTTTTTTTTATAAACAATCATGGAGAAAATATGTAAAATAATTTAAGGAAATGACAAAAAAATAAATCTACGCCAGCTATCCACGTATTTTCTGTTGCAACTTTCAATATCTTTAAATGCTTCTTTATAGATTGCATGTTTTCAAAGTTGTTTTTTGTACTAATTAATAGAAAGCTATTGCTTGATTTCCAGAAGCAATCTAGATACAAATTACATGCTTTATGGTAGCAACATTTAAATTATATATAAAATTTTACCTCAGGTACTTTCAGAGTAAAATAATTTTTTGTTTATAAACAGGTTATAAAATTATTAAATTATGAGTATTCTTTTGTTGTTTTTTCTTCAAGGTACGTTAATTATTATTATAGAGACCTTAACTTCCTTTGAACCTTTTTTTACAAGGTTGAGATGTCGGTAAAAAAAACACACACACAATTGCCTTAAATTATCAAGGATGATATTTTAAGGTTATCTAGTATAATTTTTATTTTAAAATGAAATAATAGAGTGAAAATCAAATCATCTGAGAATATCCAGCAAAAATATCATATTTCATTTTTAAACATTTTAATACAAAATTTATAATTATCCGATAATTTTGTAATTTTCTCTATAATTTTTCATATTTGAGGGTAAAGTCGAGACTAAACATTAAATTAACTTTTGCAGTGTGGAAAGTCGGTTAATCGACACTTAAATCGTGTTGCTATGGACCAAAGAGAGGCTGCAAAGCCTCAGGCTATCGCAAGAAGAGCTGCAACCTTCGGTAGATCTCCTTTCTCCTAACCTGGCCGCCGAGGCTGGCAGCCAAATCAGGCGAGGAGCAACGACCTTTGTACGAGACCAGAGGTCAAACGAACACCATATTTAGTCTGTGACGATTTCTCCGTTTTTGCAACAATTAAAAATTAATGTAGCCTGTTCTTCATTGCAATTTTCTTATTCTTTCAAAAATAAAGTTTAATAAAAATTTTTTTAAAAGTTTTTTATTATTAAATTGTGTACAAAATAAATCTTAACAGTTAAATCTATTAACTTTATAATTAAATGTGCGATTGAAATAATCATATAATATATATTATATTTATAGAAAATAACTTAAGTTTGGTCATGAATCATCAGATCCCGTCATTTAAGCGTTTCATTCTTAATATAGTAAAATTACTGTAAATTGTCTATAAATATAATTTTAATTAATAATGAATTATTTATTAATAATCAAACTTGTTTTGAACTTATTTATTAAAACATTAATTTTTTTACAATATAGAATGCTTATATTTAAAAATTAATTAAAGTTTATTTATAAAGATATTATACATTTTGTACAAAATTAGGGCAAAACAATTAAATATATTCCAAATTGTTGTTTAGAATCTTCATATCTGCAATACACGGCAAAGATTTTCGAGAAACATTTGAGTACTAGAACGAATTCAACAAGTAGTAAAAGCTCACCTTTTGGTATCCGAACGGTTCAAGACGCGATCAGGGACTGGCGCTCCGCTGCCGAGCGCCGAGCTTTTCACCGTCCTCCGAGCTGTCCCTGACTGCCAGCAACCCGTGACACAACACGCCTGGGGGCTTGCGAACTTGCTGCGGAGTTGGCCCTGGGTTTTCCGCCTGGAAATTGACTGTACCAGGCAAATGTCGAGATAAATTAAACTACTTCTCAAAGAGGAAACACGTTTTGTGTTTTATATATGAAAAAGTGTCTGATGAATATTTTAGATTCAGATTGTCTGTATATTTTATAGAATTTGTTGTGAAGTTCCGCACGTATATAATACATGTCCACATTTGAAATTCATTTTGCCATGAGATTAAAGAATTTAGTTCGTAAATCGATCACCTCATAGTTTTTAATATAGCTAGAGCTTTGATTTTTTTTTTTCTATTTCTATAGTTAAGAACACAAGGACATGCGGAGTCACTTTGAATTTTAATTATATTTATTATTTATGGATCTACCAATAAACATTTTTTTTTTTTTAATTTTATGATTATAATTATAATGTACTATGACCATGCATGCCAATTTTGTGTATGTTATTATGAAATATACATGATATAAATTTAAGAAATTACAATTTTTATTTAAGTACCTATAAGTTAAAATTTATAATTATATATACTCTACTGAGAAGAATAAATTTAATGTTGCATTAATTGATATTTAAAAAAAAAATCACGTGCATAACATATATGATAATATAATATACTATATATATACCGCCTATATTTATATGTATAATTATTAAATCCTCTATTATATCTCTATATATAAATTTTAGTTTCTGTATTAGTTTAATTTGCAAAAATTATGATTATAATATATATTTATTAAGTTTTTGTAAAGTAAAATTTTTATTGAAATTTGAATTTAACCCTCGATCATTTCTACTTACAATTATTCATAACACCCATATAGGTGCACGCATTTACAAGGGAGAAAGGAGGCCGGGATAAAAATGGAGTGTACGTGGCGGCGGCACTGGTGGCATAATATAAAAATATTATATAATATACTGTAAATTACATGCAGATATGAATTTTCTTTATCTGTTTGCATGGAATATAATAAATGTAATGATATATATCATGTTCGTTGATCGACGCAGCTGCTCCTTTTACACGTATATGGGGACTATAAAGTATAACGATGTATAAATATTATATAATAGAGGTGGTTGGAAGCCTCCACAAGGTGTGATGGCTGCTTCTCAAGGCCAGCCAACAGACTAAATCGCACGGTAAAAAAAATTACAAAGCTGGTGGATTTTCATCAAAATGTCTAATGGAGCTGTTATACAGGAGTAAAATTATATAATATCAAATAATTTTTAATTGTATTTCTTTTCAACATTTAAGTGGACGCATATTATCTATTATCATTAAGGCATTTTAATATGATTTTAATGATCTTGCATTGAGTTCGACACATATAAAATATTGACCATGCAATGTATTTTCCTTTCTTCTCATATGCTTCAACGTACAATTTATATTTTTGTATTTTATTAAATGTTAAATTTAGTAAGTTATAGTCACAATGTGTCAACTGATATTTAAGGTGAATAAAAAAATAAATGTATTATATTTATATAAATTTATGTATTATATTTTTATATATTTCGTAAATATATAATATAATATAAAATTATATTATATATAATAATGTATCGTAAATATATACGTTGTTCCTTGGTTTGCTTTAATTTGCTTTTTTTTTTATATATAAATCTCTTAATTATTATGTAGTTATAATATACAGGGTTTGTGCACGTTTAATTAATTAAATGAGATAATTTGATAATTTCAACGGTGAACTGGACAACAAACTTAAATCCAGCTCAACCATATGGTAAAATTAATATATAACGTACCAAACACCAGAGATGATTTTATATTATAATCAGAGACGATAGAAAGACAAAATGTTATCTGATTTGTTATAACATTAATTAACTGAGACCCAATATGGTACCTCTCAGTATATGAACCACGGCAATGACGAACCACGTACCTCGATCTATATATCGAGCTATAGCTGATGATGACGAGAAGTCTCAATCGTCCGTGTTATTTATTTGTCATTTTATTTTAAATTAACTAATTTATGGTAAAATATATGTCATATATAATATTTTAAACTGCACAATCCCTAAATGTCCGTGCAAACTATCAAATTTTATAATATTTTAAATTTGCTGAAAATTTCAGTGCGTCGACGGCGTAGAGACGACTGTTTAAAATTTACCGCTTTTAAAAATTCCTCTGCAAGATGGCGCTGTTTTTCTGACGTAACGCCCCCTCCTTCTTTCCTCAATCAGCAGGATCAAAGTTTTATCCTTGTGCATTTTGCTGCACAGAAAATCCGTCTTTTCAGTCGGACAGACATAGAATAATGAAGATTTGGACATCAGAACACATTTTTGAGTAAGTCAAGATTACTTTTATGTAATTTTTACCCTGCCTTTTAGTGTAATAAAGGCTGAAACGTAGTTAAATTCTTTCCTCAAGTTGAAGGTTAGGAGTGTTGGGACATCGTGCTCTTAAAGTGACGTCATGACATTTGGTATTTTTTTAATGATATTTGCTTTTGTTGATATTGCTAGCACTTCAATGAACCATTCATTTGTAAATTAGAAATCAAATTCTTAATGAATAACTGATTTTGAGAACATTTTGGTGAAGAGAAATTTTGGACAGCTTTCTCTTTCCTGCCTAAAATTCGACTAGACAGTCATAGCTAATGAATCTTTTGTGTGTTTGAACAGCCACCCCTGGGAGACGGTAGCACAGGCTGCATGGCGCAAGTACCCCAACCCCATGAACCCGGCAGTCATCGGCACAGACGTCGTGGACCGGGAAGTCAAAGAGGGAGTTCTGCACACACATCGCCTTGTCGCATCCAAGTGGGGCTTCCCTGGCTGGGCGCAGAAGGTAAGAACATACTTTCTAATCTTAATGGATGGCTAATACTTTCTTCCAGTGATTTTCGATGATGTCATTATAGATTCCTCTCATAACGTCACATTACTCCTGGATGTGGGTACCTAATATATCTAGCTCCCATATCCTTGTTATGTAGTGTATAGATTACAGTGTGGTATAGAGGATTGTTGTTGTACATCATCAAGGGAAATGTCAAGGATTGTATTGCAGTCCTATCAGTTGAAAGAATTCATCGAATAAAGCACAGATTTTTTTTTAAGTAACATCTCATGTATTACATAAGTTGCTTGGTACTCTGCCTCGTTTGATATTGAAAAAAGGCATGGCAATTTATAAGAGTGAAACCTAACATCATTTTACAGTGATATTTTCAACTAGGTAATGTAAAGGTGTATTCTACATACTACGTAGTATATACAGTATCGGTACAGCACCGTGTCTATCTTATTATAGTAATAAAGTCAATGAATGTGGCAATCTGTGTAATATTTTACAACCAAAATTATTGTGTAATTATCCAGCATTAAGTCTCGTATTGATTTTGGTTGTATTTAATGACTTCTGTTTTGTTGCCTTGAATATGTTTCATTTTATAGTTTATAATCTTATTTTTAAGGGTCTAAACATAAATTAGTCTTTTTGTTTTGTTTTTTGTTTTTGTAGGGATAAATCTTAAAACTGACTTATAAATTGTAACTGTACTGTAACCTTGATTAAGGGTAAGATAACACGAACAATCGATTGTTGTAGTCCCATTTGATTAACATGTAAACCTTAGCAACCTCATAATAATTCTGATTTTTTTTTAAGAGACAGTTCTTGGCACCAAAAAAATATGGAAAAAACTTCAAAACAATCGGACGATCCAATTTTTTTAAATTAATTTCTTAGTCTAGGCAGAGCGTACTTGATCAAGTACGCTCTGGTCTAGGTCTCCATGGTAAAGCCCTATACTGAACATTTAAAAAATTCATTTAAAAAAATTGGATCGTCCGATTGTTTTGAAATTTTTTCCATATTTTTTTGGTGCTAAGAACTGTCTCTCAAAAAAAAAAAAAAAAAAAGAATTATTATGAGGTTGCTAAGGTTTACATGTTAATCAAATGGGACTACAACAGTCGATTGTTCGTGTTATCTTACCCTTAATCAAATTTTATGATGTGCTTTTATTTGAAAAGAGTGCTTTTTGTAGTACAGTCAATAAATTCTCAACATACGTTGGTTAAGGTGGTGGTTTTATTATTATAAATTGAGACTTAGGGTGTTCCCCGGTGGGCGGTGGGAAATATCCTCCATGAGCCATCATGCTAGAAAATTTGATTTTTTTTTTCTCAGTAACTATTATAACTATTAATTTGAAATCAACCTTATAGAGTTCTCTTTATAGTGAATTAAGAGCTTATTTTCCTCTAAAAAATTTCTTTAATGCCAAAAAAGCAAATTTGAATTTTTTTACATAGGTTTGGATAGGACGGTGGGAACACCACAAAATCAGCTGACTTAAAGCTTCTATTGAAAAAGGCAAACAATGAAAATGCACCAGTTTCAAATGTCAGAATAATTAGTAAGAATAATGAATTAAAGAACTTATTGAATTGCATTTAATTCAAGAGAATGATGATGGTTAGTTGTAAAGTGTCCCTAAAAACACTACTGTAAATATGAATCGAATTTGCGTGCAGCTTCTATCCCAGTATAATGATAGTTGCAAAATTATGAGAGCCAATAATTTTGGTTTGCCTACCCTTGAGTGCCCTTGATTTGCACAATGCAAATGTCTTGCAGTGTATTGCAACATATATGGACCAGTTGTCTTTATTGAACGACCTTATCAGCTATTGACGAGCCTTGATCTTTGCACAGTTCAGTCTGGGATAATTATCAACGGCCTGTCATCATTGTATTAAAGTGCATATAATTTTTTCAAGAAAGGTACAAAAACACGACTTTTTCAGTATTTTTTTTTTATTATGGATTTCTTGTAACTAATTGTTGTATCTATTTTTTAAAACATTTTTTTACTGAAATTTACAACTAAAACTTTGAATTATGCTTCGATTACATTTAAATTAAATGTATAGAGAAAATGTTGTTTTAGAAGATGCTAGCTTGTTTATTATATCCGCGGTATTACGCTCTTATATTTATCTATATTTTTTATTATCAATTTCTTTCATGACCTTTACTCTTGTAGATTAAAAAATAATTTTAATTTAATTTAAAAATCACTATTATAGGCGATTTCTCGTCAAGCAAAAAATATGAGAATATTAAAACTGCCCCCTAAATCCGCAATGCAAATCATTCCCTCGAGACTCGATGATTATTGTTGGTGCTACCTCGATCGTGATGTCACATCTAGCCGGCACACGTGGAATCACCCGTCCCACGGTGCCCGCGCGTGATCACCGCCGCCTACGAACGCGTGCGACCCCTAGCTTGGCACGAGGCGTGATTGTGTCACCGTTACCGAAAACGGTGCGGCTAACGGCAAACGATGGCGAATGTTTGATATAATTCCCTTAAAATCGTACCCAGCAAGATAAGAATTCATAACTTGTCGCCAGATTTTATAAATCTCCACAATACAAATATTTATTAGATTGTCCTGTAAGATTCTTCCACGCTGAATATTTTCGTTCAAATATCAATGCTCAAGTTTAGCCGTTTTATTTTGAGGCTTGCTTGATGACGTTAGCTGCATTGTCGTCAATTGAAGCCCCGTTGAAGACGTTTTGACGTAACGACTTACGTAACGAGAGTTCTGGCGCGGAGCCAGCTTAGAGGAACTGCCCCACAAGCTCAAGGACGAATTATCGCGGCGTCCCAGCAGCCCAGACGTTATCATTTTCTTATCGCGTCTATACCGTTTTCTTATCATCAACCAATTAGAATTAACGTCGAGATTCGACAATTACCTTGACTGTGAGACCCATACTTCAGAATAATAATGTGATTATTGCTATTATACGATTTATCTATAGTACTTACCTTTCATGAGATTTATGGGATGTTTTTAATTTTATACATTTTTAATTTTGTAATTGCATATTTTGTGGCATAATCCACATAATTAATGATAAAATCGTACTGTTTCAGGCGTATACTGGTATAATCAGTTTTATTATTATTATTTTAAGTTTTTTATTCACCGCGAAGACGAGGCAATGAACTCTAGATAAAAAAAAATGATAAAATATAGTGCGTTGATGTTTTTGTTATAGCAGTAAAATATCTTTATTGAACAGCAATGTTACCATCTTAATGAGCAGAATTCTGCTGAATGATTAATAACATTTTTTTTTTAAATATAATATTGAAAATGCATCATATAATATATTATTGTATATCATTTATAGCATGAAACATTTTTATTACTCTGTAAAATAATGTTCTTATAATCAACTAACAATAAGACCATTTCGTGCGAATATAAAATTTATTGTATACAGTATAGCAGAACGTCAGTACAGTGTAAGCATACATGTTAATATTGCCAGATTTTATTTTAAAATAGCTCGCTTGGAATGCAGCTAGGTCGAAGCACCATGTGTATGCAATATTTATGTTAAATTTCTCCAACATTATAACATTTAAAGATTATAGCACGCGAATTTTGTTCATCAACGGAAGTAATTTTCCATCGTTCGATTAATTACGTATGCTTTTATTGCATGCAGACGCAGTTAAAAACAAATCATAATTGAACGACACCTGATGCATCATGCATGCACTTTACGTTGATCGTAGGTCAGTTGTAGCTGCTGCGACGTTGATATAAATTTAAATGTCGTATATTTTCAAGGTCTTCTCGGTGCATACTCCGTTAGTGAACGTCTAATGCAATTTATAGATTATTATTATTATTGACTTTCAACAAGAAGGGCGTATTAAGGTTCTCTATTTGTGGAGTTTTTGATGTTTGACTTATGACGTGGTGGTTTGTAACCCAGTTTCTAAAGGTCAACCAGAGAGCTCTATAGGTATTAGCAATGAAACTAACAGTGTAACAATTTATGTAACTGAGGCAAGCGAAAATGAAAGCAATATCACAAACTCGTGCTACAGATGTGTTTCATCAAAATTACGATGATGATCGAAGCTCTGGCTCACTTTGACGTCACATACATGCATGCAGTTGTCACTGCCACTTCACGTTGTGGTGTCATGTTTTCCTGCTTGGTGTTAATTAATGCAGCTTGGAATTCACGGGATGTATCGAGAGTTGATCATAATTATTGTACTGTATAATATGGTGTCGATATTATAATATTACAAAATATCATATCTTTCGTAATACTTCCTTGTACTTAGATAAAAACTATATTCATACTTTATTACTGAAATGAAATAATCTTTATTTAGCTTTCGCTATTCAGTACAAATATAGTTTATATATTGTTTTAATTAAACAATATAAAACAATATTAAGTTGTTTAATGTTTTTAAAATATTTAGATTGTCTCTTTTTCCCCCGACTAGTTGGCAAAAGCAAGACTATAAAAAATAAAAGTCCGTTTGTAAACCTGCCCTATGTATCGGGACACTTTCTGCTCTCTGTATCGACCTATTGTCCAAGTACATAAGGAGATAGAGTGCATGCAGATAACGTACACGCAGTTCAGGATTTGCGAACTTCAATTATAAAAATAGATCGCATATTATTTTTTATATTCCCAATTTGCTCAAATTATATTTTGTTATCTTGGTTCACGGAGTCGTTTCATTCAATTTTCAGTAAAAAACAAAAACTTTGCGGACAGCTCTCTCCAGGTTATCTGATATGACACGTTGTTGTCCACCACATTATAGATAACGCGCCGCCAGTACAACCGCTGTTGACACAACCATGTCCCGTGACGTACGTTTCGTTATTTGACCGCCCTTTGCCAACGGCAGAACTGTCTATACCGCATATATGTAACGAATTATTAATATGGGAATCAATTATTATAATCGAAATATTATGAAAGTTACAACATTAAATTATTCAAATTTATATATTGATCGCAGCGTCAAATCGTTAGAATAATTTAGCCAGGCTTTGCTGCCATCCATCTCCCCACCCCCAAATTATCAGACAGTACACTGGATAATATAAAAATATAAGGAACGCGATTCAAGAAGAATTTATGCAGAAAAATATCCATGTTTTCCACTAACCACCGTTAATGTCGTTAAAAAAAAAAAAAAAAAAAAGAAAAAAAAATCAAATTTCAAATTCAAATTAATTAAATTAAAGGCTGATCACATTTAAAAAAAAAAACTTTTATATCTTCCTTCGTGAGTCACGCCCAAGATATTATATCTTATTTGGAAGAAAGCTGTTAGTCTATTATTATGTTGCTATACTTTTTGTACTTCTTTAGGTACTTGCACACAACGTTATTATAATATATACTGTATTCATTAACTTACATAAACCATGATAAAAAAAATGTAATTGAGCTGCCGTCTCTTTCTATATCACTTTCTCCTCCCAGTAAGTGAAATATCAGCACAGTTCATTGACACTGTTTTTTTAATGACATTTTTTTAAAGGGCATACAAAAAGTTGGTTTATTTACCTTAAATAGAAATGTTGAGGAAGCTTGCAGTTAATTTTTTTTATTTATATTTAAATTCTTGCTTTAATTTTCTAATTCTTGTTAAAAAAATAATGAAATTTTATCTAACGTCACATTACAAGTATATGAAATTGTCTGATTGCTGGTTTTAATTAATTAGTCCTGTATCAGAGAGAAATTGTTCTTGCTTTTGATAGTTATTGCAATTAATTTTGTTTGAAGGTTCTGATGAAGGGAGATTACATAGAGGTCATATAGTACTTTCAATTTCTAATTATGTCACAGGATATGCACAGTTAAGCATCTACAATGCTCTTTAGGGGACTGATGTACTCTGTGAGAAATGCTGTAGTGACCTTCAGCTGTACTGTCCTTTCCATAATGTAGTTTTCATTGTATCTTCAGTAATTGGTAGCTTGTAGTTCCTTACTGGAGGAACATGAGTCCCTGAAAACACCTGAAGAAAAGGCACTGACTGGACTTGACGTTTGCTTGCAGATCATCGGGACGGCCAACGTTTGTTACGCCAGCGAGCGCTCTGAGGTGGACCCTGACAGCAGGAGGATGACGCTGAAAACGAGAAACGTAAGCACAAAATGTAGAGCGTAGTTGGAGGGTGGGTCCAACCCTTTTCCTCCTACCATAACACTTTTATGTCCTCTCTCTCCTTTGTCATGCAACCTGAAATATCTTCCCTGGCTACTCCACTAGATCATATATTGAATACAAAAGTAGTATTGCCTTATTGTGGATAGCATAAAATATATAGAGAATTTCTCTTATATTGCATTTTTATAATAGCTTTCAGCTTTTTTATATTCTGATTGTATTTCTTAATGTAACTTGGTTGATGACTACTTGTAGTAAATTGATTCTTTTTTACCCTTTCAAAAACTTTAAAGTCTCCTTATTAATTTAAAAGACAGCAGATTAATGTCTGTGTGTCACAGCTGACGTTCTGCCGGTTCATCACTTGGGATGAGCAGATGAGTTACTCTCCGCACCCCACAGACCCCAGGCGTACTCTGCTCTCGCAGGAAGCCGTCATCTCGGTGCAGGGCGTGCCACTCACCAGTTACGTCGAGGATATGCTCACCAACAGAGTGTCGGCCAACGCTGGCAAGGTGAGACTATCAGCAGTGTGTTGATTAAAAAATCTGCGAGACATTTTTCTATGGCATATTTGAATGGAGAACCTTGAATTTAGTATCGTCAATTTTTTTCAACTAACGTCCTTATAAATCTAAGCGATCCATGCTGCATCATATACATGTAGTGCGTCCCCCTATTCTTGCATGTTAAATATTTACATTGCTGAGACTTCATTGCATCATGACTTTAACGTTGTGAGAGGTTTAAAAAAAATCTGGAAGATATTGAAGATGCTCTATCCATAAATGTAATAGAAATTATAAGCAGTTGTCAGGCAGGGGTGGACTGAAACTTAGGGAGACAAGGTTCTATTTACCATGTATACACCTGAAATGCTTGCTATTAACATACTTCTTAGTCAATAGCATTTATTATTCCCACCATGTAAAGTATGAAAACATATTTTTCTAATTTTAGTAGTGATGGTGCATATAATTATCTTCATATTAGTTAATGTTACCCTTTGTTTATCGTAATAAAAAATATTTAGAGCACAGAATCCTACTGTATGTGTGTACTTGTTATAATTATTAATTATTGTTAAAGATGGAGGTATGAAAAGTTACATGATGTTGCAGGGTCGTCTGGCGATAGAGTGGGTTATCAGCAAGCTGGACTCGGAGGTGAAGGAGCTGACCAATCAGGCACGGAGATCCACGGATGACTTTCTCAAGACCGCCAAGAAGTCCCTCGACAGTCTGTCCTCAGCAACGGGGGAAGAACCAATCTAGCAACCAACCTGAACAACCTTCGAGTAACGAGTGACATCAGGAAACATGCACAGAATCATCTTTATAGTTGGAAATATTAATGATTTACATGTAAAATTATTTGTTAATTTTATAATAATTCCAGTTTGTTTTTTATTAACTTTTAAAGGGGTACCAAAGTGAATGCTTTTTTTACATATTCGGGCAGCTATGAATTATTCTGATATCCCGGTGGCTCAATATTTTCGTACAATGCCTAGTTATTTTACAATTAATTATTTAGTTTGAAAAGTGAGTTTGATGACCGTTGGTTGATTCAAGCATCCCCGCCGCCGCAGCAGCCGGTGATACGACAAGAAGGGGGCGGGAGGAGGTTCCCATGATTCGCGGGAGATTCTCGTCGTATCAGCGGCTGCTGCTGGAGCGCACCGACTTGAATCAACCAACGGTCATCAAACTCACTTTTCAAACTAAATAATAAATTGTAAAATAACCAGGCATTGTATGAAAATATTGAGCCACAAGGATATCAGAATAATTCTTAGCTTCCCGAACATGTAAAAAAAGTATTCACTTTGGTACCCCTTTAAGAAAATTATTGGGGAATAATAAGCAACAAAATTGTAATGTTATAAAATTAATATCTTGTTTTAAATACTTACCTCAAGTCAAACTAAAATTGTTTTGTCTTTTTAAGTTTATGAGAGGAAAGTTTTTAAGTTTACTTGTAAATCATGGTTGTAAATGTTTAGTTTCTGTGAAACTTGTGGTATGAATATTATTTATTAATGTTAGATTTTAAAGATTGTTCTGTAATGTTTCCAAAAAAAATTGTTTTATTAAATGTAATACGCTTATGCCTATTTCATTTTTTATATATTTTCGTCGTAGATAATATATATTTTTTTCTTATGTGTATTTAACTTAGTAAATTAAGGTTGATCCTAGATTACAGTTCAAATTTGTGATTAATACAAGATTATGTTACAGACGCTTATTGTTTTAATTCTTGCTTAATTAAAAGTGTTCAACAATTTATTTTGCCCCTCTGAATCCAGAGGTAAATTACAATGAAACCATTCGGTTGGTGTCATTCAACACTAAAATTTCAATACATGCATGTCATTTAGAGAACAAATCATACCGCTAGGACCTAGTCAACACATAAGGTTTGATGTGTGTTCAAACGCAATTATTACATTATGTTTATATCTGGTACATTGTAGCGTTACATAATTAGTAATAGTCAATTACACAATTTAGTATTCATTTTTAAAGACCACAAAAAAGGCACTTTAAAAGCAACAATTTTGTAACAATTAATTACATCCATATCTTTAAAATATTATAAATTAGAATGTGTTTCTTGCTCTTAAAACACTTCTTTCTGTGCTCTATATATACAGTCTAACAGATCTTAGATTACCTGTAGACTCAATGGCGCCTAACTTTGAGACATATCTGGACGTATGTCTGGCCATGTTAAAAGGCAAAAGACGATCGCCGCGCGCAGTAGAACTACACGTAAAGTAAGATCTGTAATACTGTAGTCTTGAAAATAGGCCTATTGAGCGTGGCATGTTTCTAATATAAACTGAAAATTAAATGCAATAATTTTAAAAAGCAATTATTATTATTGTTTTTGTTTCAAACTCTGGTCATGTTGAAATTTTTATGTTATTCACATGTAAGAAGATAATGAGTAGAATAATTACTTATGATAGTACCGGTAATGTGATTAAAAAGAGAAGTTTTTCAATTTGCATGCTTTTCATTCTTGTAGCAAATATATTATAATGTTTGAAATTTACAATTGTGGCCATAGTAAGACTTCTAGAATGAGCTTCATTATCATGCAATTAAATGTATTTTAATAACCACATAAAAGTTTAATACTACTATCATCTATTGCACCAAAAAAATCAAATAATAAAATGCCCCATTTCAATCACTGTATTTTTTTCGCAAGTTAAGATTGTGTAAGAGACTAAGAATAAATACTTGGTGACTTGTTAACTACTCAACCAAAGCATTTTACTTGATTTGTAATTTGTATACTTTACTGTACCTAAGTCTGTTTTTATTGTCAAAAAGTCATTATCCATAAAATAAAATTCACAAAATATGCTGAATTAAAATTGGATGATCGGTCAGAAATATTATTGACTTTGGCAAAGTTGACGCTGCCACAACAATATATATATATATAAAAAACAGAGAAAGTGTTTAAAAAATTGCAAAGTATGTTGAATGCTGTGGCTGGTTAGGAGAATGGTGCTGGAATGTTCAACATTCCTCTTTGGTTGACCCCCCACCTCTAATATTTGGCGTAGTGCGGGACGCTGCTGCCATCTAGAAACATCCCCTCCCATGTTCAGTTTTCCATTACAAGTTTGCAAGTTGTTAAATAAAGAAAACAGCAATTTATGCTTTGTAAGAAATTAAGAGTGGAACTTATATATTAACTGTTCAAGAAATGTAGGTGTTTTTAACACTTGCACCCTTAACTAGTACTTCTAAAAATAAAAGTTTTTGGAGATTTTCTTTTTTTCAACAATATGCTCGGTAAAGTCTTTCATAGCAGTAGAATAACCTTTATTAAAATGCTCATTTTTATTGCCATGTTTCCCACATCACTTGTGACTCTTTTATTTCACTGAAGTCTTTTGTAAAGATTTTTAGGGAGGACTGAGGGAAAAGGAGTGTATGTTATGTGGCGAACTATTTAGAACAAATTGTGTCAATAATATTTGTCTGTTCTCCTAATTTTGTATTAAAAATTAAATAAACGAAGAGGCAATTCTTGTGATCCAACTGAATGAAATTTTGTGATGGAAAACTGGACACCTATCTGCTGATTGAGTTAAGGCTTGAAAACTCTCTATGGACAGGGATCAAACATTTTTAAGTTTATATGTTGTAATGTAACAAAAGACTTGAATAAAAAATGTTTTAATTTTGTCCTGGTTACTTTACATTGTTTTATTTCTAACATAATTAGGTGCTTAATATTAGATTGTATAAATTAACAATCTTAGAAACCAAATATTCCACAATATTAATTAACATACAAAATCACAACTGAAAAAAAAAGTAAATTAGCTAAATAAAGAATAGAAAAACAATAAACCTTTTTTTTTTTAGATAATAATTTTGAGGCATAATGCATTGAAATGTGTACTGTCTGAAGTTTTCCAACATTATTAAAATCAATTCCAATAAAATCTCCTCTGACATAGTAAAAAAAATGAGAAGCTATTGGCACTGACTCAGTCAAATAATGCAGTTAGACAAACCGGGCTATCTTTCATTGAACAGTAAACTTGATATCTAACTCTAATAAATTCTCTGATATACAATAATACAAGTCAATTCCATCTTTCTGTGATCATAAAATCAGCTTGTAATAATTTCAGAACAAAAATCTAAAAAAAATGCATTTACAAATATTTAAAGTACAGGTATGGAACCAAACCTTCAGCAAACCTCTCTTAGTAGCCTTCATTAATTATTGTAAAACATATAGTAAGAATTGCAGGCAATCTATGAACCAGAGGAAGTTATATTTTTTTTGTAAAGACAATTGCCCAGCGAGGTTATTAAGCTTTGTAACTTCTTTAAAATATATCCATAGTTAATTTTAGTAATTAGAAACCAATATAAGGGAATGTAGTATTTTTTTTTCTTTTTTTCTACAGCTTTTTTACCACCAGCTATCAGCAAAAAAAAAAAAAAAAAAATCTTCCAACAGAGTGAAAGAAAGATTTCCCCAACTTTCCTCTCGCTGCTTGCTAAGGGTTTGGTTCCGCTAAAGTCTGGCTAAGAATGCTCTACTGCGCAGGGAGCTGCAGAAGGGTGCCCTGGCCGGGGGGAAGGTAGACAACGTTGCGAGAGCGCGCCAACTGGTATGCAATGTCCTCGGCAGCCTCAATACGACGCAGCTCCACCAAACCCTCACCGACTCCACCGAAAGCCTTGGCAAGCAAAGAGGCAGCCTGGGAGTCTCCCTCAGCAGAGATGACGGCAGCCTTCTTCTGCTGTTCAGCCTGGAAGAGATGGGAAAAGGTTTTGTCAGTGGCGATCTTTGGGTCATATAAATACCACCTATCAGGCATTTAAAAAGTTTATTTATCAAAAAAACAAAAAGCTCTCCGAAGAATGTGTTAAATTATAATGAAAGTTTAAATATCTTTTAAGTTATGATTTTTCCCCCCACCAAACTTCACAACATAAAAAAGAAAATAATTAGACAATTACTGTACTAGAGTCCCAAACGAGTCAAAGTAAGCCAGATATTGATATTATAAAAGTGAAGATTCGTGATAATACCATACTATCAATATTGTTGGCATAAATTTATGGCCAGCTGTTTCACTGGGAGGCTCTCACCTTTTCTACGAGGAAGCGTGCTCGCTCTGCATCTTGCTGGGCCACCTGCTTCAACTCAACTGCCTGCGTGAACTCCTTACCGAATGTAAGGTGGGTCTGTAAAAAACCAATCAGCGTTAGCAACGATTGGATGTTTTGGCTAGTTGTTTATTACAATCTAGAGTTATTTCACTTTGAACAACTTGCATTATTTTTTTAAATAAAGATAACATCATAGTATGTATTGCATTTTTTTTCTGATTTTTTTTAAGCTTTCAAACATGATTAAACACCTGTAACTTCGTAGTCATGTAATGTCTAACCTTAAAAAAAAAAAAAAAAAAAAAAAAAAAACTTGAGGTTATTCGAAGTTCAATTTTGCAATAAAAAAAAAAGACCATGCAGATGTTCAATTATTATCTAGTAATCAAATTAATTTGAAGTCAAACAACAAAATACATTTGAACTATTTGGCATGCAAACTCGGGTACTAAAAATGTTGAACTCACAATTGAAATGTCGTCGAGGATGACTCCGAATTGACTCGCTCGGTCGGTCAGGTCCTCCGAGACTTTCTGTGATACAATCTCTCGCTGTGTGATCAGCTCGCCCGCATCAAACTGAGCCTGAAAAGACAACAAAATTATTATCCACCATGTAGAAAAAAAGGTAAGTTACTTCTAAATTACAATAATAATAACAATTGTTTATTGTGTTAAATACTACACGTTTAGGAAAAGACAAAAAAAAAAATTATAACTGAATTTTTTTTTACAAATACTGCAATGATTTAATTTTAAGAAAATTATACCACTGAGTAAAGGATAACAGTAAAGGATTGGAATATGCAGTAGCCACCATGTCCTAACAGATTGAAAAAGTCAATGAATTAAAAAATCAAGTAAATTTTGAGTGAACCTTTATCACAAGATGTGTACCTGCTGTGAATTTTTTGATCTGTAAGCCCTTGCTGGTTATTTCTATCCTTTACTCTTTTTAAGGTACTATAGTCGTCTCCATTTATCTTAGGTTTGACGTCATGCGACCTTCTCATTGGAGGACAAAGGAAAAGGTCTGTGACGTCATACCAAAGATAAATGAGGACGATCATACCATAACCTAGAGTTACCAATAATATAAAATGTAAAAAATGACACCCTACTTAATATTATTTCAATTTGTAAATTTGATTAATACACAATTCAGACCAAAATAATTGTAGAAAAGTTGCAAAAATATTGAATTACAGTTGTGGAGTATTTCTTTTGCTACGGTTATTTCATTAAATGAGCAATTAGCCCAAGTAAATCTGAAAGGAGGTGACATACCACGACAGCCTTGAGCACTTCATTGGTGATGGAGGGCAGCACTCTCTCGTCGTAATCCACGCCCAGGATGGTGTAGATGCGGGGCAGCTGGTCAGGGATTGGCCGGAACAGAATACGCAGCGTGATGTTCACGTTTTGCAAGTCTGTCAACAACAGTGCGCGTGTTATGATTTGTACTGTCAGAACCCCTGAAAACGTCTCTTGCCAGGCAATACTGTAACTGTATTGCTCGAACAAAACCTTGACGATATTGCTAGCTGTTGGCGAGAGTAGATTTCTAGGGTGAAGATTGCACTATGAGTTGTTTTATGTCTTAATTAAATGTTAGAAATTACACTTTCCATTTTCCTTTCTAACATCCTATAAAAAAAGGAGAATTTCAGTTCAAAAAAACTGTCCAACTCTTTAACATTCATATAAATGGTATAAATACTATACCTGTACATTTTTTGTGTTTAATAAAAGACTAATAATAAATACTATAAATGATAGCTTAACACATATAAATTAATATTCAGGACATTAATAATAATAAAAAGAGTCACAGGATTTACATACATTTAGGAATAGTAAAACTAATTGTTTGTAGAAAAACAAGTTCACCTTTGCTTCCAGTGATGACGGGCACATTCCTTGGCCTTGAGCGGATGTCAAATATGATTGGTCGCTGCACCCAGGGGATGAAGAAATGTGTGCCCTCCCCCACCACTTGGTTCTTGATACCGGCAAACCTGTCGAATATCACAGCCCGGTGACCTCCGTCCACTGAAACACAAGCATTTCGTCAGTCATTCTCGTAACATTGATGGAAGATATTTGAATTAAAATTAATTAAGTACCCACATTAAAATGCATAGACAAATTATTTTACTTTAGTATTAGTTATTACACTTTTAGAATGGCAATGATGAACTTTCACAAGTATTTCAGTTGCTTCAGTTTGTTGTGTACTGTATTCATAATACTGTAATTATATTGTTTGACAATGCTGATTTAAAGTTCAAAGTGTATTCTAATTTTTAATCATTTGCAGCCTAAAAAAATGTGTACACACTTCACAATATAAGATAGATTACTGGTAAAATTTTATTGCACATACTGTACAGTATAACAGATCTTAGTTTACCACTAAACAGCTCAGTAGACTAGACGGCGCTAGATATATGAGCCAATGAAAAGGCTAGAATGTCAGCTGGCCACCTTTTCATTGGCTGATATATCTGGCGCCGTCTAGTCTACTGAGCTGTTTAGTGGTAAACTAAGATCTGTTATACTGTAGTAAAGAATTAGGTAATGTAACTGATTACCTATATAATAGAAAAATTATTAAAATGAATGAAGATAATTTATTTCTTAATAATTTGAATAAATTTGTGTTACAATATTGTAAACAGTACCATGATGAACTTTGCTTTGCCTTTTCTTTGAAACTGCTCTGTTATGAAATTTAAAATGTATTTTATTCTATCTACAGTACTATTAACAGTCACAATTATTTTGGTCACTGTAGCTTTGCATCTCACAAGTCAACACTACCGTAACCCCAAAGCAAGCAAGCAAGGGTCTCTCACCGTTGTAGAGGGCTGAGTTGATGACTCCTCCGGTGATGGCCACTCCCAGGCCCAGCTGACCGAGTCTGTTCAGGAACTGAGCTGCCATTGTGGAAGCCTGCAGTGAAGTTACAACTTATTAATGTTATGAACAGGTACTGTAGTTAACATTAACACAACGAATCAGGGACAATAATTAGCTCATCTGTACAACAACACTTTTCATACAACAGTTAAAATTTCATCCTACATTCTTGCTCCATTATCTCAATAATTTCAGAAGTTAGGAAGGGTTAAAATATGGGATGTCATGTTTTATAAAATTAAGTAGATAATATTTGTATTGATATGTTCTATTATTATATTATAGTATTGTTATGTCTATAATATTATTTATATCCATTTTTGTGTAAAATATTTTTAAAAAAAATATGAGACAAATAAAAATCTAAAGCAAGAAGAATGGTAAGTATCCATCAGAAAAATTATAGTCGCCATGTTCGTTTGCTAATTTTGACTCCTGATACAACCACCGCGCATCGGCGCGCAACCCTTCTGCGCACGTTTTTTCGACTCGAAGTCAAAACACTACTACCGCGAAATTCTTTAGATGCTCTTTAATTAAACTGACCCAAGGCAAATAATAAAATTTTTATAGCAGCAAACGTAAAAGGTTAGTGCCAATACGTAATTTTAAATTTGCAAACATAACTTATTTAGAGGGTTAACAATAAGCGATCGAAAAATTGCTCCGTATAGGATCTTATGTGCGCCCAATCTTTTTTTGTAAGTAAATGGGAGGACAAAGGGTTGGTGACGTCAAGATGGATCCTTACCATTAAAAAAAATTATAATTAAAGATAGGGAGGCAGAGCTTGAATCCATGGCTGCCAGGGTGTAGGACAACGGGTATACCGTTGTAGCTTGACGCTGGGATTATAGGAAAAAGAGTTTATTTAAAGGTGGGACCAGTGGCTCATCCTGCTTAACATTTGAAGGACTGTATCGTCACAACAGCTCGAATCTGTTTCCGACTTCCATTTCTACCGTAAAGTTCCATTTTAAAGTGGCCTCCGTTATAGGCTATCAGAGGCTTCATGTTAAACTTCTACTTCAAATAAACAAAACTGATAAGACCCACTACAAATTTTGTATTAATTTGCCTGATGTAAACTAAAACAAACAACTATACTATTGTATGCATAGAAACCAAAATAATATGATGCTGCTATTGATGGGAGAGTCAAGTCCTCTGCAAGTCTTGGTTGCCAGTTTTGATCAAGATCTCAGTAAGTTACTGCGATTCCTTTTCACAAAATCAGGTTATACATATAAAAAAAATCATTTAAAAATCCAAATTACAGTAGGCAAAAATCCAAAAGGCCCATCGTATGCATACAGTTCATGATCCTGTGGGCTGGGGGCTGGGGCCCGCTGGGGGCCATGTGAGGCGCACAATGAAGGACCATAGGCCGATTGCATAAGACAAATAATACGACCATTATAAATCTCATTTTTAATATATTTTGATTTAATATGACATATTATTACTATGGGGTACCTTTGTGATATTAAGAAACACTATTTACCGGTAAATAAGGCAGAAATTTGGCTCAAATAACACGATGAAGCTCACCGGCAACCAGATGAAGGATTAATACCAACTTAATATAATTTCATTTATTTCATTATTTTCTTCTTCCAGAAAAACAATATTCTGTTATATCTTGAAAATATACAAATAAATATATTTGTTTTTATTTAATAATTTATGCAAAAATATAATGTATTTTTCTCATAAAATATATTTTTTTTAATTTTTGTAATGTTGGCTACTGTTGTTTTGTTTGTTTCCCGTTTTCCGGCGCCTAATTCATGGATCGTCCAAAATGGCTGAGTGCTTGCAACACTGTCGTCCGACGCTCCGCTCAAATTGTCTGTCCTCATCCTGGTAACTATCCCCATCCTATCTATTTATTAATCATCTTGATCTCTATCCTTTTCCTCAGCCAATTTGATTCATAATTATCACTTTTCGCCTCACCGCACCCCCATAATCACTACTCTTGATCCTGCTCACGGTTGGGCTACAGGTCCCAACACGTTGAGAATTTCAAACTACCTGTGACATCCTTCATGTTGGCGCCACATCATCAACCAACATTATCCCACCCCACACCACATAGTCAACGGCCAACAAATTCATCCAATTCCCAGCGTGGTCTTGGTTGTTCCACGGTAAAACGTGGTCGGCGGCAAGAAGTGGCACGCTGTCCCGCTTCCCATTATCACCTTGCGTCCCTCGTCCCATAATCACCCTATCCATTGTTCATCCATTTTCAACCCTTTTACCTTTTTTAAATTCTTAACCACATGAACAATTTACATAAGTATTACCACAACATAGTCCAAACTTACTTAGTACCTGGGTGTATAGCTGTTTAACAACGGCTTATTCTCAAAAACGAAACAAGAAGAAGAAGAAGAAGAAGAGAAGAAGAAGGCGCCTAATTCACATTCCACCGAGAAAGTGGCTTATTTTCCTTTTTTCAGTGATTATAGACAGAGACTGTGTCTATATTAAGTTATCTAGGGTTTAATTAGTTATAATACTTTATCATAAGTCAATAATTGCAATATTTTCAGTCAAAGGTAGTTGGTAAGTTCATATAATCGAAATGTGTGTACTCGCTTAGAGATAATACGGAAATACGGATCAGCTGGCCCAATGCTAAAAAAATCCCATTCATAAAAATTATGAAAAAAATTTAAAATGTTCTCCTCTACATCCCCTATCAGTAGGTAAAATATCAGGTATACAAAAACGAGCTAGTTTTCGAGTTATTAATTTTTAAAGTTGACTAATTTAACATGGAGAAATGGAACTTCCATGTTAAATAGGCCATATGTCCTTAAAGTGTTCCACCGCCATCTGTGAGTTGCGCTGCAACTCCGTGTACAGTGAGGAGGTGTTTTTGCGAAACAATGTGTTACGAAGATGGGGGGAAAATTTTGTGAACCGCGAGGAAGGTACGAAAGAAGATAAAAAGTTAACATTTTTCACTGCCAAAGCGTGGTACATATCTTCTAGTTTGCTTCAGTACAATTGTTTTCACCCTAGCACTGCTCAATTCCAAGCAGTGATGCAACGCTTCGCGAAGCTTCGCGCGAAATTTCGCTAGTTTCGCGAATATTCGCGAAGTTTCGCAAGCCAAGTTTCGCGCGAAACTTCGCGAAATTGACATATTTGAATTTCCCGCTCTACTTTTTCGAATCGTATTTAATGAATACCCAGTTTTCTTCCTAATTTTGCTTTAATGACAGGTTTAATTGCATAAATGAATTAAAAAAGAGTTCAATTTAATTTATTACATATAAAAAAATTTATTTCTTTTTTATTAATTTTAAAAATTACTTTTAATTATTTTTAAATTGATTTAACACATTCGAGGATAGACAGGTCATGAAAGGGGCCATTTTATCTTGTTTTATTAATTTTTTGATGAATATATGAAAAATCGCATTGCGACAGTCATTTTTAAAATTTCGCGAAATTTTCGCGAATATTCGCGCGAAAGTTTCGCGCACCAGGTTTCGCGCGAAGATTTGCATCTCTGATTCCAAGGACTAGCGAGATAAAGAGAGCTACAGTCTTTCAAACGTTAGAATACCCCTGTCAATCATCTTCGGCGTAGTGATTTGTATTCTTCCGACCCATGTTGCCAACAAAATACAAAAAAATAGTTCTTTCACTAGAAAAATAAAGTAGCTGAAAATAAATCAAAGACACTCGATACCTGTTGCATAATAATTGCTAAATTATTGAAACTTCTTTGCAATATTATCTGTCTCGACTTATGTGAAAATTTTCGTAAAATATGAACATATATTTCTGTCTACTAGCTCTATTGAAAATTTTTTAGTGTTGGCTGCCATTTTTTACAGCTGTTGCAGTTGATTGACAGGTCATCCATGAACTATTTTCCATGGGTATTCTAACGTTTGAAGGACTGTACCTCGAGAATTTTTAGTCGCCGCAGCTCCGCGCTGGCTCCGCCCGCTCCGCGGCTGGCTGCTCCGCTCCGCTGCTCCTGCTGCTGGTTGCGCTCGGAGCCGCTCGGGTCTCCTCGGCTCCGCCCTCGTGGTGTTGCTGCTGGCGGTCGCTGGCGGTGTTGTGGGGGCGAGGCGGGCGGCAGCGGCTGCTGCTTTCTGTCTGCGGGACGGTTGCGATGAATAGTGTCGCGTAAAAGGTTATTTAATTTTAAATAATAATAAAGAATTAAAATAACTGCAGCAATATAATATTATACAATATACAAGTCGCACACTTTTATTAACCTCTCGACATTGTCATACTCGCGGGCTCGCGGTAATATAGCGCGCGGGACCTGCTCCCACAAGCAATCATGCCGCCACACGGCTGCAGCACGATGATGCACCAGCTCACGCGCGTGACCATTAATTGCTCGTCGGTACTGCAGTTTACTTCCCCCTTTATCCTTGACTGGTATTAAAAATATATATATATCAACGAGAATCTAAAGCCGGTATTACACGATACAATTTTTCTAACTATATTGCATACAATTTTTTTCTTTCAAGAAAACTTGAATTCCATTTGTTATTTGTATGGATCGAGTTCAGTTTTCTTGAAAGGAAAAATTGTATGCAATAGTTAGAAAAATTGTATCGTGTAATACCGGCTTAAGGAATAATAATTACAAAGAAATACTGAATTAATTAAGTTGCTGGAAAATAATATATTTAATATGAGTAACTCTAGCTAGTAAATATAATTAATAATCGAACAATAATATATATAACATATATAGAAGCACGTACCTGCATTAAAATTTATCTTTTCTCTCTCCTATAACAATGACCTACCTCACAGACCATGCATGCATGTTATATCATAATATACAGTCATATATAATATATATAGCATATCTAACGGATTATAAAATGAAGCAAAAAATACGTTGTTGCTTTTCTTCCGATATACAAACAGTTATATTGTTTAAAAAAAAGCATCATATAACATATACTTATACAAGGGATATTTTTCATCATGCAGTTT